>JAMPIV010003138.1:0-389950 GCA_024509875.1 Oreohelix idahoensis
TCTATTAAGCAAAATGGGAATGTAAGTTTGAGTGGGACATGATAAACTTGACAGCTTATTTTGACTCACGAACTTTTGGGGATCTACCGCCAAATCAAGAGAAGAAAACCGCACCCTGGTCTTCGTATCTCCGTTCGCTGCTGCCCGTTTTTTCGGTTTTCCCCGTTCGCTCGGTTCTACGATTGACACCGAGACGCGTAAATTAGCGCAAGCAATGCGTCTCGTATCAGGGACCACTACTGTCTTTGATAACGCCGATAGTCTCCCCTAAAATCCCTCCGTGCGTCTCTTTGATCTTGGTCGCTGGGCCTGTTTGATTCTGGCGACGCCCCCCCCCCCCCCCCACTGGCCAAGTTTAATTAAAATAACTGCCTATGATTGTTCAGAGAGATGTTAGTGGCGTGATTTAATCTCGCCTTTAAATCAATGCGATGACCAGAATTCAACGATAGGTAAACTTTCCGCATATCAATCAGCAAACGTGTTTGCCCTCTGTGGAACAGTTTCATAGCTAATGAATCCACGTGAAAGAATAAACGTTTTTACAAGAAGTTACAACAAAGTTCAGGGTCAGCCGAGTTCGTCCATCACAATCGTCCCCTCTTTTGAGACGTGAAAACGTGGTTTCATGTTTGATTTATGACGATGAAGCTGCCTGATCGGTTGTAACTTTTGGATGATTGGTATCTTCACCTTCCTCCTCTTCCTCTGTAGTCCAGTTTCTACTCAGGAAATCAGCCCCGACATTCTGTCTTCCCGGAATATATTCCACTTTGAAAGAATAAACGCTTAAAAGAAGCGCCCAACGCATGATCGTTGCGTTAAATTCTTTATTGGCACCAAGAAATGCTAACGGAGCGTGGTCTGTTTGCACCGTGAAAGATGTACCATACAGAAACTCATGATAGCGTCTGATACCGTCAATCAGAGCAAGACATTCCCTTTCAACTACGCTGTAGTTCCGTTCCGCTTTATTTAATTTCCGACTGCCATAGGCAACTGGAAATAGCATGTTCAGGTCACTGTCATCGGCTTGAAGCAGTGTTGACCCGATGCCCTGACCTGACGCGTCGACTCTCAGTACAAAAGGGTTCTTGAGGTCAGGCAACCTCAAAATGGGGTATGCAGACAACTGTCCTTTCAAAGTGCTATACGCGTGTTCGCACTTTTGATCCCATATGACCTTATCAGGTCAACCTTTCTTTGTGAGGTCAGTCAGAGGTGCCGTCAGTCCGTTGAAGTTCTGGATGTACTTCTGATAGTATGCACATAGCGATATGAAGGAACGTACGTCTTTCTTCGTTCGGGGTCTTTTTGCTGCCATTATTTTCTCCACGTTCTTCTTAATAGGCCAACTGCATCCGTGAGAAATAGTGTGCCCCAGGAAGTCTAACTGTTAAAACCCGATGAGACATTTGCTAGGTCTGGCTGTGAGACCCGTTTCCTGTAGTCTCCTGAGGAGCATAGCAACCGTAGCAATATGTTCTTCATAGGTTTCCGATGCAATTAAGATGTCATCCATGAAATTATGGATATGGGGACTTTGCAAAGGTTGTAGAAGCTTCCTCATCATCCTGGTGAACACTCCTGGTGCATTATGCAAACCGAACGGCATCACGTTAAATGTGTAATGTCCTTCACTAGTGCTGAAAGCTAACAAAGGTTTAATTTCCTCCTTGACTGGTATTTGATAATAACCTTTGCTGAGGTCAATCTTGGAGAAGATCTTTGCTTTGCTGAGCTTGGTGAACAACTCAGAAACAGTTTGGAGAGGTTCGGGCTGGAATTCCGTTACCGCGTTTAGCAACCTGTAATCAATGCACAGCCGAACTTCCTTATTGGGCTTCTGCAACAGCACTACACTCGAGCTGTAAGGAGATGTAGACTCACTGATAATTCCTGCCTGACGCAGCTTGTCTATTTCTCCGCGAAGTGCATCAGCTTTAGCGTAGGGGATGGGGTAAACTCTGGTTTGAACAGGGGTCTCGTTTGTTAATTTCATATCAAATTCAATGAGATTTGTTCGACCAGGTACATCCGTTAAGACTGCACTGTACTGTTTTAGTAGAGCCCTGGTTTCTGTTTGTTGTTCTGGTGAGAGATTGTCGCCGAACTTGACATCTTTAAAGGATTCTGTGGGTTGCAATGGATACTCCATGCAACCATCATCATCTTCCTCGTCTTCCGTTGCTATGGCGACAGCCAGGAGATGCTCGGAGGATGGCACCGGTCTTTCCAAATATTTCTTTAGCAGATTTATGTGGAAGACCTTTTCCTTTCCTTTGATGGAGATCTTGTAGTTGGTACGTGAGATCTTTTTAAGGACGGTAAACGGTCCTTGCCATCCGATGCGAAGTTTATTGCTTCCGGTTGGAAGTAGCAATAGGACTTTCTCCCCTGGTTGTAGTTCTCTCTCTTTTGCAGCTTTGTTGTATCTTTTAGTAATTTTAGCGCGGGCTTTCTTAAGGTTGGTAGTAGCTAGATCCCATCCTAGCTTTAGCCTTTCCTTAAGCTCAGATACGTACTTGCTTGCAGAGACGACTGTCTCGTCAGCCTTCTGGTCTGTCAGGGACCGAAGTAAGGCTTCTAGTGGCCCCTTAATAGGTCTGCCAAATAAAAGTGTAGCTGGCGCAAAACCAGTAGGCGCTTGGGGTACCTCTCGGTAGGCGAATAAGGCAGCCGATATATATTGGTCCCAGTCTTCCGGTTTCTCCTGACCCAGCTTACGTAACATCATGGTGAGGGTACCGTTAAAACGTTCCACGAGCCCATTTCCGGCCGGATGGTAGGGACTTGTGTGGATATGTTTGGCCCTCAAGATCTTGAAGATCTCCTCCATTAACAGGCTACGGACTTGGGATCCATTGTCCGTCAAAACTTGTTGAGGGAATCCCAACCGTGTAAAAATTTCCACAAGGGCTTCTGCGACATGCTTGGAATTAGTGCATGGTAGCGGTACGGCTTCGGCCCACATAGTGCAAGTGTCAACTAAGGTCAGGATGAACCTGTTCCTTCTTTTGGTCTTTTCCAGAGGACCAATAATGTCGACAGCAACCCGTTCAAATGGAGTCCTACTATTGGCATTTGCCCCATAGGTACTGGGGGTGTCAAGTGCTTGGGTGCTACCCGTTGGCACTGGGCGCAGGATTTCACATACCTGACAATGTCAGAGTTCATTCCTGGCCACCAATAGTGGTTTTTTATTCGCTGAATAGTGGCGTTTTGTCCCATATGTCCGCTAAAGGGAAGAGAGTGCCCCATTTCTAAGATCTGGTTTCTGTACTGCGTCGGTACTAGGAGCTGGTTATTCCCCGTGTCCGGGTTGCCCGTTCTACGATACAGTACACCATCCTTAGAAAAGATGTCTCCGTTGTGTCTGGGGTCCTTAGCCATGGGCAGTTTTTTAAAGCAGGGCGCCAGAGTAGGGTCCTTTTGTTGCGCCTCCTTCAGTTTATTCGGCAACAAGTTTGGCGCAGGCTCCCTCTCCTTCTTGGCTTGCCCTCTTGTGGTTACCGCTGCACAATCGGCTCCTTAGGTCTCCCAATGAACACATATCTACATCCCAGGATAACTGGGTAGATCGGATCATCCATTATTGCCGCTTTAATAACTCCTCTGACAAAGTCAGAGTGTATTTCTACCAGTGCGATAGGAAGCGTCCTGGGTGCGTCACTCCTGAAAACTCCACTAAGTTTGACGGTTTCCTCTGTCTCCTGACCTGGTTTGACTAGATGTCTAGCAACAATACAACTAAAACTAAATCCAGTGTCAAAGAGACAAGTAGTTGAGGTACCATTCAAAATTACAGTTCCTCGAGTTGAGGGTCGGTCCCCCTCAGGTTGAGAATCACTGACATTGACTCTACCTTTCGAGGCTGTATGCAAACATCCAACGCGGTTTGAACCGGTTTGTTTGCCCTGATCAGACGTTCCTGGTGTAGGGGTCTTCCCTTTTCCTTGACCTTGGTGGCCGCGCTGCCACGTAGGCTTGGTGGGTTGATCAGAGTTGTTGTTTGGGGGGTATCGGGTTTTGTAGAATTTCGATTTTTCCTGGGGAGGTTTCTGGGTATTGTTATCTCGTTGGTTATAATGTTGAGAGGAAGTGGAAGAATAGGATGCCTGCTCTAGATTCTGTTTTCGAGATGGCTCATCGGTGGGTTTACGTTTAGTGCTGGGAAGTTTGGCCATTGCATTGCTATAGCGTTCGGCTTTATTGAGTATGTCTTCAAGCCTGACTGCCCCCTGTTCAGCCAAAAATCTACGAGTTTCATTCGACAAAGTGGATTTTATCTGCTCCACAAGAACAAGTTCGAGGAGTCCCTCATATGCAAGAGGTAGGTCAGATAATTCAATGCACTTTGTCAGATAACCCGTGAGACGTGAAGAGAACTGGGGAAATGTTTCCGTGCTCTCTTTTCGGCTGTTTCTGAACAACTGCAGAAACTTTCGGGCAGTCATCTCAAACTGCTGTAGTAAGGCCATCTTCAACAGGTCATAATCATGTTGATTCGGTCCCAGCTTTGTGTACACGCCATAAGCATTGCCTTTCAGTGACGTTGAAAGTTTGAGCGCCCAGCGGGTACTCTCTAACCCATAAAGATTCGCGAGTCTCTCGAATTTTTCTAGGTAGCTGTCAATTTTTTCGTTAGGGCTAGGAAAAGATTCTAAAGAAAACGACATAGCAGTTAATTGGGCAGACTGAGTGCTGGAGAGATCCATTGTTTGAGACTGGGGCGAAGACGGCTCTCCATTATTTGAAGTAGAGGCACTCCGACTCTCTAAAGCCTTGAGCGCTAATTCATGCTGTCTTTCCTTGTCTCTCTCTCTTTCCCTGCGGGCGTCCATCTCTGCCTCAATTTTCTTCTGCTCCAATTGACGATCGTCCGCTTCTTTCTTCCTAGCTTCTGCCCTCTCTTCCTCCGCGTCATACCTTTGAAGTTCCTGGTTGATAAACAGATTCGCAGCTTCTGTGTCTAGTCCTGAGTCCTTGGCCTCTTGCCTCAAAATGGATCTTATCCTAATTCTCTCAGCCATTGTCAAAGAACTGGATGCTTCTAAGACTAGAGAATAGTAAGATGGAACAAGAAGGGGAAAACTCAAAGCCGCTACGAGAAAAACAAAAGTAAAAAAAAATTTACTAGAGTTACCTCCTACCTGTACTGTGCAAACTTATCGCTGCTATTATCTGGCAATTAAGGCTCTAAACGCAAGCGACTATGCCACTAAATGGTAAGTTACACTGGAAAAAAAAATCTACTTTTACTAACAGTAGAGAAAAATTTAAATTAAAACAATTTAAAAGGAAAAAAAAAAATTTTTTTTTTCTTTTTTTTTTTCTAAATTTTAAATCTCTGACAACAAACTCCGTCCCTAAAGTCAATTATTGAGATGAGACGTTGTTAACTTAATTTTTTAAAATCAGAACAATCCGTCTTTAGCTAAGCTCAACTCTTTTTAACTTCAAAAACCTTAATGACTGTAAAACAATCACGCAATCCCAGCAACTCTTATAAAGAAAGAAATTGAATTATCTCCTCCAGAGGATAATTAAAATAGCAAATATTTTTGTTTATCTGTACTTTCTACTGCTGTGGAGAGAAAACAACCTGTAAATATGCTGTGTGGACAACCCAAATACTTAAAGAACGTTTGTCTAGGGGTGTAATTATTTATTTATTTCCCTAATTCACAAGACAAATCATTCACACTCTACCTAGTTAGACCCAGACTAAATCAGACTCAAAATATCTTTAACCCGGCTATACGATTGCCTCAAATGTAGCTCAAGATCCCAGAACCAGCCCACAAATATGTGTGCATCAAATGTATCTCAAAATAATCCTGGACGAGCCAGTCAAGTATTGTCGTAAATTTATTTTGAGAGAAAAGAGTCGTAGAAATAGTGGTCCGGTTTAGAGTGGAAAATGATGATAGAAAGCTCAGTGATAGAATATGTAGATATTAAATAGTTGCTTCACAGCGTGCTGGAGGAGAGTAAAGACAGACTTATTTACGACAAATCGCTTCTCTCAATCTTCTCTTCCGCTCTCCTGGTCAAACAATTATTTGCCAGTTTTCCAGACACGCTTCTGCGCGCACACCGATTTGGTGTTTTTCACACACACAGACGATGTAGATACAAACTATATTAAACGAATAGGGGAAATGTTGGGCTGTGGGTATATCCAACACACAGAACTAAATGAGTTTATGTGATTTTATTCACTTTAAACATCAATCACTAACAAATATCAGGTATTACATAAATTATCATAAGTACACAAATGCAAGTAACAAATTTGGGAGGGGTGAAGAAGATTGGTATCGACTAAGCCCTTCCCGCTTATTAGACAAAGACAAACCCAGTCCAGAGATAGATAATATCAGGAACGTAGGTACGTTAACCTAACCGTGAAGTTAATTACTCTGAAAGAGGTGTTACAAAGTTAGGTATAGGTGATAGAAAAAAAAACCTGTTCTTCCCAGCTGTTCTTCCCTTTACTAAGCAAATGGAAAGGAGGGGGTTTTTAAACAGAGTTAACCAATTAGCAACTCCCCCTTAAAGGAACAATGCAGGGAATACAGAAAAATTATATTACTAGACAAGAAAGTTAACAACAGGTTTACAAAAGAAAACGATTAAATTTCCTGTCATTCATACACACGCGTGAGGATCCACACTCATATACTCACACACTTACCGAATGCAGCCTCAGACGATCCATAAAAAGTATATAAAAACAGCAAGTACTCTTTCGACATATGAACTGTCTAGTCCTTCGATGTCCCGCCCCAGATGTTTGCGAGGTTTTGTTGGTAACAAATATTCTCACTTATCGCAAGACTTGAAGACTAAGAGTTCTCGTGTTTTTATTATATATCTAAAAGGAGTCTATGGGATGGCACTAACACGGTTCGGCACAGGGGTGAAAATGAAGTGGTCTCTTTTAATCCTCCGCTATGGTAAAATTCCTTCAATGCGTGATGATAGTTTTATTAAATCCAATTGAGGAAAAAAACTAGGCTCGGTCACAGTCAGGAGAATATGTACTCTCTCACAGTAAACAGTAAATATGATATCGCTACTGGCGATGGGTACCTTCCAGTTTATCTTACAGGTTTGTAAGGGTAATTTGATGATTACTCTTTAAAATGTTCTTGGGTGGGCTTTATTTCATGTAATTATGTTAGCTAGGCCGTACCGGACCACCACAAGATTTACTTTAAAAAAATGTCTCATCAAACTGTCTGGAAGTTTAAGAACCGAGTATGGAAACTCTGAAAGATTTCGTTATTGCTAGGATTGCCAAAAGGTGATCAATCTAGAGAAAAAGATAGAAAACCCATAACAACATAATCATACTTTAAAAAATCAAATAATCTTCTAAGTGCGCGATAAATTTCCCGTTAAGCCTATAATACACTCGAGTATTTAATTATGTATTTAATAAACACTGCGCGAGTTCTAGTGGTTAAAAACACACATCTATAAAACTAGGACTTAACTGAATTTATTAATTATAAATTCCTTCGCGACTTTAAAAGTTAATTTAAGCATCTATTATCTTTTGAAATAATATAATAGATAGCTCATTATATTTACAACTGGAACTATTGAGATGGTTTAATTTAATAGATTTAAATTAACACAAAATCCAATGAAATATAATGAATGAACTAGACCACTGATCACTTTACACAATATATATATTACCGCTTTGCACAGAAATAGAATTCACTGCAAATAAAATGAAAATCCAGGGGATAATCTAGCAAGATTTCAAATATCGCTAGTGCTACTATCAAGTTCTGGCCAGCGAATGATAACGTGTCTAGTCTTCATGGTCTATTTAGCTAAAATGGAATGTAAGTTGAGTGGGACATGATAAACTTGACAGCTTATTTGATCTCACGAACTTTTGGGGATCTGACCGCCAAATCAAGAGAAGAAACCGCACCCTGGTCTTCGTATCTCCGTTCGCTGCTGCCCGTTTCGGTTTCCCCGTTCGCTCGGTTCTACGATTGACACCGAGACGCGAAATTAGCGGCAAGCAACTGCGTCTCGTATCAGGGACCACTACTGTCTTTGATAACGCCGATAGTCTCCCCTAAAATCCCTCAGTTCGTCTCTTTGATCTTGGTCGCTGTGCCTGTTTGATTCTGGCGGCCCCCCCCCCCTCCCCCCACTGGCCAAGTTAATTAAAATAACTGCCTATGATTGTTCAAGAGATGTTAGTGGGCGTGATTTAATCTCTCCTTAAATCAATGCGATGACCAGAATCAACGATAGGTAAACTTTCCGCATATCAAACAGCAAACGTGTTTGCCCTCTGTGGACCAGTTTCATAGCTAATGAATCCACGTGAAAGAATAAACGTTTTTACAAGAAGTTACAACAAAGTTCAGGGTCAGCCGAGTTCGTCCATCACAAGCCCGACTAATCTTGTTTAGCCTTACATTTATTGCGCTCCAATCAAATCGGATTTAACATGGAGACCCATTTCCCGTACAATGGTGGGGTGAAAATCTGCCACTGAGCGATTCTGATTTGGGTGTTGTCTGACATCCCTCACTATTTCTTTTGGCTATAATTTGGTAATTCCTAGACTATTTGCGTAACGTTTAACATATTCTTTGTCAGCAAGTCCTAAGGAACCCAAATATACAAATTTAAAGGAGCTAAGTGGCTGCGTTCAAAATATGCACTTTCTTCTACCTCCTGTTTACTTCGAATACGATGTGGTGTCTGGGTACTGTAATGTTTTCAAACGTAAACCAGTATAATGTCATATTTCCTAATAAGCGTTTTTCAGGAGTTTAAAACCTAACTCTGGTATGGGTAGTGTTGTTTATCACTGTCCATTTGAAAAAAAAGCTAGTGCTTGTGGTCTTACACGCGTGATGGTAGTAATTGTGTATCGCGCGACTGTGGTAGTATTGCCTGCGTCCCTGCTTTCAGCCCTCCCTTCTTTCTATCTTTAGTCCATCTGTCTTTCGTTTTAGGTAACGTAGTGTATAAAAAGACATGAATGGAATTTTAAATCTAGGTCAACCTGCGTATCTCAAGGTTTTTCTTAGAAATGCAGCACATGTTTTATCGTAGAAAGCGGGTATTGAAGCAGTAGGCTTTTACTATCAACGTGAAACGTTACAATTTGCAGACGAATTAGAAAACAAGGGGATTTCGAGTACAGTCATTGTGACAGCACTGTTCTTTATCATTCTTCTTTCCTTTTATTAAATTTATTTGTTAGGCTTTACATTTACCTGATAATTTATATATGTGGATTAGAATATTTCACGACAGTATCAAGGGATGGAACTTTGTCTCGGAGCGCATTATGGTTGTAAAACTAAAAGAAGGAGAAACCATAGTCAACCTGGTCATAGTGTATGGGCCAAATGAGGATGAGAGAGCAGAGGTCAAGGAGGAATTCTTCGAGCTGCTTCAAAGGACAGTGGATGACTGCCTAGATGAAGTTATCATGCTCGGAGATTTTAATGCCTGAGTTGGAAATGACCATGCTAGATGGGGTGGAGTTATCGGAAGATATGGAGAAGATACTCTCAATGACAATGGAAAGCGACTCCTTAGATTCTGCAGTGAGCAGAATCTGATCATTACAAACACAAAGTTCCCCCATAAGTGCATACATGCATACACTAGATGTGAACCAACCAAGAATGAGAAGTCAGTGATCGACTATGCCATTGTTCGGAGAAGCTCATTCAGATATGTCCGAGATGCAAGAGTCTGGAGGGGGCCAGAGATTGGAAGTGATCACTACCTGCTAACAATCAAACGAACAACTGAAAGAGTTGCTCAGCCTAGGAACTGCCCAACATCACGCAAGAAACCAAGTAAACGAGCAGGAGAAATGAGCATTAGGACCTACAAGCTGAGAGAGCCAGAAATTAAGACCAGATATCAGGGGCTTATTGCTACAGCAGTGAGCAACACAGAAGAACGACCTGGTGACTTGGAAACCCTCTGGAATAAATTCAAGGATATCATAAAGACAGCTGCTGCAGAAGCATGCGGTGAAGTCCGACTTGGGAACCAGAGAAAGAGGACACCTTGGTGGACAGAGGAAGTCAAAGAGAAAATAAGAGAGAAGAAAATGGCATGGAAACAATACTTAGGAGCTAAAAACACAACAGGACAAATGGAAAAAATATAGAGAATATGTGACACTCAGAACAGAAGCAAAGAACAAAGTGCTAGCAGCAAAACAGAAGTCCTGGGAAGAATTTGGAGAAAAGCTAGAAAAAGATGCACAAAAAAACCATAAATTGTTCTATAAGACCCTAAAGAACATGAGGAAGGAAAAACAATGCCCTCTCAAATTTATAAAGGACAAGCAAGGCAAATTGCTTACTGCCCCGAAGGAAGTAATGGAAAGATGGAAAGAATATTTCTCAGAACTCCTGGATGGTAAGCATGGTGAAGCATCAGAAATGATAACCACTAGCACAGAAGAGAAAACCAATGATGGTGAAGATGACATAAAGATGGAAGAACTGAAGGCAGCACTAGAGAAAATCAAGATGGGCAAAGCAGCAGGGCATGATGGTATAACACCAGAAATGGTTAAGTACATGGGAGCATCAGGCGACCTATTACTCTTAAAGGTCCTACAGGCAGCATGGTGCAACAAGACCATACCAAAGGATTGGGAGATTGCCATCATAACACCAATTTTCAAAAAGGGTGACAATCGACAATGTGGAAACCATAGAGGCATATCCCTTCTCAGTGTCCCTGGTAAAATCTACTCTAGAATCCTAGAGCAGAGACTCCGACGCCTAGCTGAGCCACAATTGGATGAGGTCCAGTGCGAATTCCGAGCAAACCGAAGTACTCAAGACCTAATCTTCACACTCAGACAGCTGAGTGAAAAGGCCCTTGAGTATAAGAGTGAGATCCATCTTTGTTTCATAGATCTGGAAAAGGCGTTTGACAGGGTCCCCTGGAGAAAACTTTGGGACTGTTTGGCAAGGAAGAATATTCCAGCACCTCTGATTCATGCTATACAGAGCTTCTACAAGTCTTGCAGAAATTATGTGAGGACAGCAAACCATAAGTCAGAAGAGTTCAGGACCACCACTGGTGTAAGACAAGGTGATATCCTATCACCTTACCTCTTCATACTCCTTATGGACGATGTCATCAAGGCATGTAAGGAGAGAACAAGAAAGTATTCAGTGGGGTACTGGAAGATGAGACAGGTCTATATTTCGGAGCTGGCATTTGCTGATGATGTTGCCCTGATTGCTAAATCAGAGGCACATCTCCAATCCAACCTGCAAGTCTGGAAGGAAGAGCTGGAGAAGAGAGGGATGGTCATAAGCAGCTCTAAAACAAAATCCATGGTGATATCACGAGAAGAAAGAAAACATCAGATTAAGTTGGGAGAACAGGTCCTGGAGCAGGTCGACCACTTTAAATATCTCGGAGCTATTATAGACTGAAAGGGAGGCATCAAAGAAGAGTTGGCCACTCGAAAAGCAGCGGCTGGGAGACTTTTTTCAGGCCATAAATCGTGGATTCCTCAGCAAGAAAGAGGTTGGTAAGAAAACGAAGATGGCTGTATACCGCTCCACCTATGTCCCAGTCTTGACATATGGATGCGAGTCATGGGCAATGACTACAACCCCACAAAAGCCAGATCCAAACCTCAGAAATGAGATATCTGAGGAAGGTGGTTGAAGTAACAAGAAGAGACATGGTCCGCAACCAGACGATCCGTCAAGGCCTAAAATCCCATCCGCTGCAGACCCAAATAGAACAGTCCCAACTAAGATGGTTTGGCCATGTCTGCAGAATGGGAGAAGATCGGCTACCACGACAAGCATGGGAAACAAAGAGCCATGGATCCAGACCTCCAGGACGACCCAGAGTCCGCTGGGAGGACAACATTAGACAATCTTTGAAAGACCGAGGACTAGAATGGAACCAGGCCAGGAAGAAGACAGCTGATAGAATGGTCTGGCGCTCTCTCTTCCAAACCTCTACACCTCACGGTAGAAGGGGAACGACTAAGTAAGTAAGAAAGATCATACAGTGTTACACTAGAAATATGTCTACTGAAGTCATATTTCATTATTTTAGCTAAGATGTTGCAGCTACCTAAAATAACTGTAATGTATTCAGTGGAAGATTTTAAAAAAAAATTTTTTTTTTTTTTGAAAAGCATAGTTATGTAACATTTCAAAAATTTGCATAATTTTATTATTTAATGTTGAATTGTTTTGGAAATGTAACATACTCGTATAATGCAGAAATGGTCAGACTACAATAAAATATGACTGTTGTTAATTGTTCTGATAATACTTTATTTTTTTCTTCTTTGTGAAATATCATGTTTATAATTTGTGTGTATTTTTCCTGACTTTCCTTCAATTTTTTAAAACTCACATCAATATAAATTTTAAAAATATTAATTTTACATCTAAATTTGGTAGTCTGTTCAATTACAAACAATTTGATATATTACACTCTTGGGTAGACTTAAAATTATAATGTATCAAGGAACATTAGAAGTCAGATATGTCAGAGTATGAGAAAATGATACAAAATATCAGGTCTGAAGAGAGTTAATGTAGTGACTGATAAACTGACTGATGAATAGACGGACTGAATGATGGACTGACTAACACATAAACTGACGGAGTAGCTGATGGAATGAATGACTAACTGACAGAGTGATTAACTGAAGGACTGTTTTACTGTAAGATGCAATCATTAATTGTTGTTAATATCTCTCCCTGGTCCATATTCAGTGTCAAGAAGTTAGACTGTTATCTCTCGCGTTGCTTCGTACCCTGGAAGGAAGTCAACAAAAATGACAAAATAGAAATAGAATAAGAGAAGAAGTAGAAGTAGAAGAGGAGGAGGAAGAAGAAGAAGAAGAAGAAGAAAGAAAAAGAAAGGAAAGAAGAAGAAGAAGTAAGATAGTGTAAGAGGAAGAGAAGAATGAAGATAGAAAGAAGAAGTGAAGAAGAGGGAAATAAGAGAAGTCAGAAGAAGAAGAGTAAGAAGAAGAAGAAGATGAAGAGAGAAGAAAGTGAAGAAGAATGAAAGAAGAAGAAGGACAGAAGAGATGGAAGAAGAAGAAGAAGAATGAAGAAGAAAGAATGAAGAAGGAAGGAAGAAGAAGAGAAGAAGAAGAAGAAGAAGAAGAAAGAAGAAGTAGAGAGAAAGAAGAAAGAGGAAGAAGAAGAGAGAAGAAGAAGAGAAGGAAGAAGACGAATAAAGGTAGAAGACAGGAAAGAAAGACGCAAGCAGAGAGGAAGAAGAAGAAGAAGAGAAAAGAAGAAGAAGAAAGAAGGAGACGAAGAAAGAAGAAAGAAGAAAGAAGGAAGAAGAACGAAGAAGAAGAAGAAGAAGAAAGACGAAAGAAGAAGAAGAAGAAGAAGGAAGAAGAAGGAAGAAGAAGAAGAAGAAGAAGAAGAAGGAAGAAGAAGAAGAAGAAGGAAGAAGAAGAAGAAGGAGAAGAAGACAGGAAGAAGAAGAAGATGAAGAAGAAGAGAAGAACAAGAAAGAAGAAGAAGAAGAGAAGAAGCACGAAGGAAGAAGAAGGAGAAGAAGACAGAAGAAGAAGACAGAAGAAGAAGACAGAAGAAGAAGGAACGAAGAAGAAGAAGGAGAAGAAGAAAGAAGAAGAAGAAGAAGAAGAAGAAGAAGAAGAAGAAGAAGAAGAGAAGAAAGAAAGAAGAAGAAGAAAGAAAAGAAGAAGAAGAAGAAGAAAGAAGGAAGAAGTAAGAAAGAAGAAGAAGAAGAAGACGAAGAAGAAGGAAGAGAAGGAAAGACGAAGAAGAAGAAGAAGAAGAAGAAGAAGTTCGAAGAAGAAGAAGAGAAGAAAAGAAGAAGAAGAAGAAAGAAGAGAAGAAAGAAGAAGAAGAAAAGAAGAAGAAGACTACTGAGACGAAGAAGAAGATCGAAGAAGACCGGAGAAGAAGAAGAATAGAAGAATAGATAGTCCAGTAAGATTTGAAGAAGAAAGAAAGAAGTGAAGACTTAGAAGGCGAAGAAAGAAAGTCACTAAATCGAAGTGAAGGAAGGAAAGAAGAGAACGAAGAAAGAAGAAGCAATGAAGAAGGAAGAACGAAGCAGAAGAAGAAAGAAGAAGAAGGAAGAAGAAGAAGAAGAAGAAGAAGATCGAAGAAAAAAGAAAGAGAAAGGAAGAAGAAGAAGAAGGAAGGATGAAGGACCGAAGAAGAAGACGAAGAAAGAAGAGGGAAGAAGAAGACGAAGGAAGAAGAAGAAGAAGAAGGAAGAAGTAAAGAAGAAGAAGAAGGTTAAGAAGAAGAAAAGACGAGAAAAGAAGAGAAGAAGAAGAGAGGAAGAAGAGGAAGAAAGAAGAAAAGGAGAAGAAGAAGGAAGAAGGAAGAAGGAAGAAGACGGAAGAAGAAAGGAAGGGAAGAAGAGAGAAGAAGGGAGTAAGAAAGAGTAGGGGGAGAAGGAAAGAAGAAGAAGGAAGGAAAAGAAGAAGAAGAAGAAGAAGACGAGAAAAGAGGGAGAAGGGAGAAGAAGAAGGGGAAAAGAAGAAGAGAAGAGGAGAAGAAGAAGAAGAGGGAAGCAGAGAGGGTGGGAGGGAGAACGAGAGAGGAAGAAGAAGAAGAAAAGAAGAAGCAGAAGGGGGAAGAAAGAGGGAGCGTTGAAGAAGAAGAAGGAACTTAGAAGGAGCGGAGAGAGACGAGTAACGGGAAGTTTTGAAGCGGAAAGAGGAGGGAAGGAGAAGAAGAAGACGAAGGAAGAAGGAGAAGTGAGGAGAAGTGTTGAAGGGAGAAGAAACAGGAAAGGAGGAGGGAAGGCCGAGAAGGAGAGGGAGGAAGAAGAAGAGAAGAAGAAGAGCGAGAGGGAAGGAAGAGCGGAGTTGGAAGGGGCGGAAGAATGAGGGGAGGAGAGAAGAAGACGAGGAAGAAAGAAGAGGGAAGAAGAAGCGGATGAAAGAAGAAGAAGGAGAAGAAGAAGGGGGGAAGAAGCGTTCTATAAGAGAAGAGCAGGAGAAGAAGCGAGGAAGGGAAAGGGGAAAGGGAGAAGTCGAAGAAGAAGAAAGAGAAGAAGAAGAAGGAAACGAAGAAGAAGAAGAAGAAGAAGTTGGAGGAGACGGAAGGGAAGTTGGAAGAAAGGAGAAGGGCGGAAGAGTCTGAAGAGACGGTGGAGTGAAAGTGAATAGCGATCCACCAACTGGAGGGAAAGAGGAAAGAGAGGCGAAGGAAGGAGAGTTGAAAAAGTAGAAACGGAGGACCAAGAAGAAAGGAAGAAGAAAAAGAGGAAGAAGAAGAAGTAGAAGAGAGCCAGGGGAAGAAGAAGAAGGAGAAGTGACCAGGAGGAGAAAACACGAAGAGAGCTGGAGAGAAGATGAAGGGGAAGAAGAAGCAGAGGGACGTGAGAGAAGACTCGGAAGAATTGAAGAAGAAGTTTGTTTTTCTCGAATAGCGGGAAGAGAAGAGGGAGGAGAAGAATAGATGAAGATGAAGAAGAAGAGCGGAGAAGATCCCCCCAGGTTAAGAGGAAGAAGAAGAAGAAGACCAGAAGAGGGACGAGAAGAAGAAGAGAAGAAAGAAGCGGAGAAGAAGAAGAAAGAAGGGAAGTGGAAGAAGAAGAGAAGGAATCTCTTTGAAGCAAGAGTGTGAGGGGCAAGAAGAAGAAGAGAGGAGAGTGGGGGAAGTGAGGGGTGAAGAAGAAAGGGAAGAAGGGGGAAGGAGAGAAGAACCGAAGGTCTCAGGAAATGGGGGGTGGAGAGACGAAGAAGGCTGGAAGAATAGCAAGGAAGAAAGGTGTGAAGCAGAAGGGAGAAGGGGGGAAGAGAAGAAGGAAGAAGAGAGAGAGGAGAAAAGAAGAAGAGGAAGGAGGCCTCAAGAATGGAAGAAGATTAGGAAGAAGAGAAGAAGGGAGACAGAAGAAGGAAGGAAGAAGGCGAGAAGGAAAGAAGAAGAAGACAGGGAAGGGGAAGAAGAAGAAGAGGGGAACGAAGAACCAAGGAAAGGGAGGAAAAGGAAGGAAGAAGGAGCTTGGGTGGGAGCAGAAACAGAAGCTTGAGAAGAAGAAGAAGGAAGAAACGCAAAGAGGAGAGGAGGAAAAGTGAGAGGAAGAAGAAAGAAGAGGAAGGAGAAGAAGAGAGGAAGAGAGAAAGAAGAGGGAAAGGAAGTTGAAGAAGTGAGAGAAGGGGGGGAAGAAAGAAGAAGAAGAGAAGAAGTTAAGCGGAAGAAGAGGGGGGAAGAGAAGGAAGAGTAAAGTATTCAGAATGAAAGAAGAGGAGGGAAGGGGAAGACCGGTGAGAAGGGAAGAAGAAGAAGAAGAAGAAGATTGAGACGGAGGAAGAAGAGAAGATAGAAGAGGAGAAGAAGACGAAGAAAGAAGAAGAAGAGGGAGAAGAGAAGAAGAAGAGTGAAGAAGAAGACGAGTTAGAAGAGAAGAAAGGGGAGAAGTAGAAGGAAGAAGACGAGGAGAAGAAGAGAGAAGAAAGGACTAGTAAAGAAGAAGTATAAGGGAAGAAGCTCTCCTTAGAAAGAAGAAGAAGGAGAAGCTAGAAGAAAGAAAGAAGGTATGACCGGAAGAGGAGGGAGAAAGAAGAAGAAGAAGGAGGGGGAAGAGGGGAAGAAGAAGGGGAAGAAGGGGAAGAAGGAATTCAGAAGCGAAGAAACGGATCGGGAAGAGAAGAGAAAAAAGAAGAGAAGAAGGAAGGGGAGACGAAGGGAGGAAGAGTAAGAAGAGAAGAGAGAGGGAAGAAGAAGAAGAGGGTTGAAGAAGAGCAGGACGGAGTGGGGAGGGAAGAGAGGTGGAGGAAAGAAGAAGGAGAGGGTCAAGTGGAAAGGAAGGAAGAAGAGAAGAAGAAGAAGGAAGGAAGAGGATTATGTGGCAGGAGAAGGAGAAACAGAAGTGAAGAAGAAGAAGAAAGGCTAGAAGAAGGAAGAGAGAAGAAAGAAGGAAGAGAGGGGCGGACGGAAGAGAGGAAGATGAAGGTTTACGGGAAGGGTGCGAAAGAGAGAAGAAGGTAGGGAAGATCAGAGCACACTTCGGAGAGGGAAGGGAAGTTGAAGAAAAGAGGTGGGGAAGAAGGAAGAAGAGAAGAGAATTTGGGAAGAAGGAAGAAGAGAAGATAGAGAATGAAGCAAGGAGAGGAAAAGAGAAGGAAAGTTGAAGAAGACGGGAGAATTTTGCTTGTTTGGACGGGAAGAAGAGGAAGAACAAGGGGAAGAAGGAAGAAGAGAGGGGCATGAAAGGAAGAAGAAGAAGAAGAGAGAAGTGAAGACGGAAGCTTTTGGAGAGGGGAGAAGAGAAAGAAGATAGGTGAAGACAAGAAGATTTAGAGGAAGAAGCGCGGGAGAAGGAAGAAGAGAGTTAGAAGAGGGGAAACGGAAAGGAAGAAGACAAGAAGGAAGAAAGGAAGAAGGAGAAGAAGAAGAGAAGAAGACCCCAGAGGAAGGAGAAGAAGAAGGATAAGGAATAAGAGAAGAGGAAGAAAGTAGCCTAGAGGAAGCAGAAGTTTAGAAGAAGAAAGGAAAGAAGGGAGCGTATTTTGGAAAGAAGAAGAAGACGAGGGAAGAAGAAGAAGAGAGCCTACGAGAGAAAAAGAAGACTTTGCGGGAAACTGAGGAAGATAGAGAAGAAGAAGGGAGGAGAAGAAGGGCGAGGGGAAATATTAGAAGGAAGGGAAGGAAGAGAGAGCTGGTCAGATTTTGAAGGAAAGGCGAAGAGAGAGAAGAAGAAGAAAAGAACCCGGAAGAAGAGGAAAAGAGAGGAGAGAAGAAGAAGGAAAACGGGGAAGGGGGGGGGGAAGAAAGAAGAAGAAGAGATGGAAGGAAGAAGTCGAAGGAAGAAGAGAAGTTGAAGTAGAAGAAGAAGAAGAAGAAGAAATGGAAGAAAGAGCGGGAGAAAGAAGGGGAAGAAGAAAAGGGAAGGAAGAAAAAGAGAAGAAGAAGAAAAGAAGAAAAATAAGGGAAGAAGATGAGAAGAAGAAGGATGGTGGTGGCAAGGAAGAGGGAAGAAGAAAAAAAGAAAGGGAAAGAGGAAGGGAAGAAAAAAGAAGAAGAAGAAGAAGAAGAAGAAGAAGAAGCGAAAGAAGTGTAAAAGTAATGAAAAAGAGAGAGGAAGAAAGAAGAAGAGGATGGAAGAGAAAAGAAGAAGAAGAAGGAAGAAGAGAAAGGAAGGTAAAAAGAAGAAAAAGAAGATAGAAGAAGTTAAGGAGAAAAGAAAGAAGAAAAAAGAAGAAGAAGAAGAAGAGAAGACGAAGAAGAAGAAGAAGAAGAAGAGACAAGAAGAAGAAGAAGAAGAAGAAAGAATGAAAAGAAGGGAAAGAAGAAGAAGAAGGAAGAAGAAGGAAAAAGAAGAAGAGAAGAAAAAAGGGGACGAGAAGAAGAGAGAGAAGAGGAAGAAGAGAAATAAAGAAGAAGAAGAAGAAGAAAGGGAAAGAAGGGAAGAAGAAGGAGTGAGAAGAAGGAGAAGAAGAAGAAGAAGAAAGAAGAGAAGAGAAGATCCCCCGAAGAAAAGAAAAGAAGAAGGAAGAAGAAGAAGAAGAGGAGAAGAAAGAAGAAGAAAAGAAGAGGAAGAGAGAAGGAAGAAGAAGAGAGAAGAAGAAGAAGAAGAAAGAAGAAGAAGAGCGAAGAAGGAAGAAGAAGGAAGAAGACGGAAGAGGAAGAAGAAGAAGAAGAAGAAGGCGAAGAATGAAGAAGAGCGGGAGAAGAAGAAGAAGGGAAGAAGAAGGGGAAGAAGAAGAAGAAGGAAGAGAAGAAGACGATGAAGAGACGAAGAAGGAGAAGAAGAAGAGGAAGAAGAAGAAGAAGAAGTAAGCAGGGGAAGAAACGAAGAAGAAGAGAAGAAAAAAGAAAGGAAGAAGAAAAGGAAGAAGGAATTGAAGAGAAGAAGGAGAAGAATAGAAGAGACCACGAAGCTTAAGAACAGTTATCGGGTGTAAATCATAATCGACGCAAACGTGAATATAAGGTTCATTGACAAATAAAGATAATGTTGATTTACAAAACTAGATCAGATATTAAAATGGATGACCAGCAATTAGTTAATTAACCAGCACTGTATCATAAGGTCCAAAAACGGGTAAATACGACGAATTACTGATTAACGATGACTGGCTAACAGCTTTTATTCTATTAAATAGAAAGTATGGAAATAGTATCATATCGTAACAAATTTTACGACGCAGATTCGCGTGTTCTCCATCCACAAGGGCGTGAGGCGCTTAAAAAATGTAAGTAACATTTCACAGCAGTTGTATATTATTAACTTAATACATTTTAAGCAACGGAAGTAAAAAGTACCTTGTGAAGTTTTTGAAATAGTGAGCTAAAAACAAAAAGTCTTCTACTATATAAATTGGAAGTTGCAAGAGTTCTGCAAATCCCACTCTATCATTACATTTATCTGGCAGTGAAAGAGGTTGAGAAATATGAATATATAAATTTTTTTAAAAATATGGTATGAAATCAGTTTAAAAGTAAACGGTACACATGAAACAAGGGACGTTTCGGGTTTTACCCTTCGTCAGCCACAGTTACGAACAGGTGACAAGGACAAGAACTATATATAGGTACTACAAAAATCTATGATGATGAGGAAAACGCCAAATGAGCGATACAAGTAGATGAAACAACGGTGATGAGCTAAACGATAACAGTAATAATGCAAGAAAATCGTAAAACAAGAAAGACGTGTCGAAACAAGAAAGTAAATAGTCAACGAAACGAAGACAGAAATGAACAACACTACTAAAACAAGTAAAAAATCACTTAGCTGGATCCAAGAAAGAAACATTCAAGATGGCTGAGAAAATGAGGCGTCATACGGAAGTGACGTATGAGCTAGGGACGGCTACCTGACGAGTAACGTGACAAATGCGATTAAGGGCATCAGATAAAACGCTTTCAGGATAGTGACGTCGGCGAAAAAACTCGAGCATTTCTTGAGCTCGTTCACGGAAATCATCTTCATCGTGACATATCCGACGTAAGCGTGGAAGTTGAGAGTAGGGAATGGAATTTTTACAGCTGAGAGGGTGAGAAGAGGTGTAAAGAAGGAAACCATGAGCATCAGTAGGTTTATAAAAGACATATGACATATATTGAGAAATTTGACCGTACTTCTAAATTGAGCTCTCAAAATGCAATATCCAGCTACCCCGAGATGGTATGAATTAATGAATAGTTAAAAATGTAACCTATGAAAGCAACGTATTCATTTATTCACACGTATACCATACTTATACATTTAATTCAATATACGTGCATATTGTTATGAAATATGACTACATGTATTTAAAAAAAAACTATAGTCAGAGTCGGGAGTCGGAATCGGAATAGTTTTTGTCTGACTCCACAACCCTGTTAAAGACAATACAAGAAGGCATCATCATAATATCATACCAAGGGGCTTAACCGCGTATTTGACTAAGAGAAAATTTAAACATGTTAATTCCCTTTATTCACCCGTGTGTTACCGGGGCCCGAAAGGGGAGCAAAGAATAGTAACACTGTCCCCTGCCAAGCATGTCGTAGAAAGCGACTAAGGAGGGTTGGGCATGGGGCCGGTTACCCCATCCTGTAAAAAATTTAAACCACAAAAAACTTCAACAAATATGGACAAGTCAAATAAAGAAAATAAAACAGCCATCCAAGACAGGGGAAGGTCCTCTCGCGGGGAGGCGTATGATGCAACACAGAGAAAGCCGAAAGGAGTCTGTGATGCTGACTAACCTTCTTTCTTCTAGGAGAACTTCCAGATTTGGCACCTGGAATGTTCGGACATTAAACGAACAAGGGAAAGTGGCGCAAGTGGCAGCAGAAATGAGGGAATACAAAATCGAGGTTTTGGGAATGTGTGAAACAAAGTGGAAGGGGGTAGACAGGAAGAAACTCATCACAGGTGAATTGGTGCTGTCCTCAGGACATGAAGACGAAAGTTCATACCACAGTGAAGGGGTAGCTCTTATGTTATCTAAAGAAGCACAGAAAGCATTCATTGAATGGGAAGCTGTTGGACCCAGAATAATAACAGCTACTTTCAAAACAGCTAAAAAGAAAATTCATGTAAATGTCATCCAATGTTATGCACCAACTAATGACAAAGAAGAGTCTGTGAAAGAAGCATTTTATACTAAACTACAGGAAATTATGGATAAAGTAAAAAGAAGAGACATCACAATTTTGATGGGTGACATGAATGCAAAGATAGGTACAGTCAACACCGGATTTGAAGAAGTCATGGGAAAACATGGGCTAGGAGTAATGAATGAAAATGGAGAACTATTCGCAAACTTCTGTGCTTCAAATCAACTGGCTATAGGAGGAAGCATGTTTCCACATAAGAGAATACACAAGGCAACATGGATATCACCAGATCATAGAACAGAAAATCAGATTGATCATATATGCATAAACAAGAAGTTTAGATCATCATTGCAGGATGTAAAGGTATACAGAGGAGCAGATGTGGCATCAGATCACCATCTTCTGATAGCCAAAATAAAAATGAAACTCAAGAGATATGCAACAATGCAAAATTATAGACAACAGTATAATGTAGGACAGCTAAGAAATCAAGAAACAAGAGACAAATTTGCGGTCACAGTATCCAACAAATTCCAAGTGCTCCAACAGCTGGAAGATGTAGAGAATACAGAAGACTATTGGCAGCAGGTCAAAACTGTATGGAAGGAGACATGTGAAGAAATACTGGGGAAAAGGGAAAGACAACAAAAAGCATGGATAACAACAGAAACCATCAATAAGATAAAAGACAGAAAAAACAAGAAAGCAGAGTTAAACACAAGCAAAACCAGAAGTTCCAAAGCCAAGGCTCAAGAAGTGTACACAGAAGCAAACAAAGAAGCTAACAGGGAAATACAAGCAAACAAGTTGCCTCATAAAAGACAAGAATGGGAAACTGCTCAGCAATATACAAGAGCAAATGAAGAGGTGGACAGAATATTTTGGGGACCTTCTCAATAGACCAGCTCCACAAAACCCGCCGGACATCCAGCCAGCAGAAGAAGAGCTACAAATTAACGGTGAAAGACCAACGAAGGAAGAAATAAAGAAAGCCATAAAGCTTCTAAGAGATGGAAAAGCGTCTGGACCTGATGGCATTCCAGCAGAGGCCATCAAAGCAGATATCGACACGGCTACAGAGATGTTATATAAATTACTTGGTAAAGTCTGGAAAAGGAAGAGATACCAGCAGAATGGAAGGAAGGATATCTGGTTAAGTTGCCTAAGAAGGGAAATTTACAAGAGTGCACAAATTATAGAGGAATAATGTTACTATCAGTGCCAGGAAAAGTATTAAACAGGATTATCCTTGAGAGATTAAAAGAGTCCATAGACAAGAAACTGAGAGATGAACAAGCAGGTTTTCGACAAAACAGATCATGTACAGACCAGATAGCCACTTTGAGAATAATAGTTGAACAAAGTCTGGAATGGAATTCACCACTATACATCGGATTTGTGGACTACGAAAAGGCATTTGACAGTGTAGACAGAGAATCACTTTGGAAATTGTTGAGGCATTATGGAGTTCCCCTGAAGATCATTAATTTAATAAAGAAAACATATGAAGACATGACATGCAGAGTTCTTCACGAAGGACAGCTTACAGAACCGTTTGGGATAAGAACAGGAGTGCGACAGGGATGCCTCTTGTCTCCATTTCTTTTCTTGCTGGCAATAGATTGGGTTATGAGATCATCGGCAACACACAACAGAAATGGAATCCAGTGGACTCTGACTAAGCAGTTGGATGATCTGGATTTTGCTGATGACTTGGCTCTTCTGTCCCATAGCCGTAATCAGATGCAGGACAAATTGAAAACACTTGATGAGAGGTCACAGCAATTGGGTCTGAAAATACACAGGGAAAAGACAAAAATAATGCGAATAAATGCAGGTAATGATAACAGGGTTGAACTTGAAGAAACACCAATACAAGATGTAGAATCATACACATATCTTGGCAGTAATATAGACAAAGTTGGAGGGACAGACAGCGATATCAAAATAAGAATACAAAAGGCAAGAGGAGCTTTCATTGCATTGGGAAATATATGGAGATCAAGAGAAATAGGATCCAACACGAAAATAAGAATCTTCAACTCAAATGTGAAGTCAGTCCTATTGTATGGCTCAGAGACATGGAGAACAACAAAGACAACAACCAAAAAGCTACAGACTTTCATAAATGGGTGCTTGCGTAGAATAGAGGGATTAAAATGGTATGACAAGGTTACCAACGTGGAACTGATGACAAGAACTAGACAAGTGCCAGTGGAACAAGAAATGAGAAGAAGACGATGGCGATGGATAGGACACACACTGAGAAAAACCTGTTGATAGCATTACAAGGCAGTCCTTGTTCTGGAACCCCCAGGGCAAGAGAGGCAGAGGAAGACCAAGAAGTACATGGAGAAGAGAGTTGGAAACAGAGGTGAAAATGATGAGGAGAACATGGAAAGAACTTGAGATGATGGCACGTGACAGGAGGACTTGGCATGTGTTTGTTGAAGGCCTATGCTCCTGTGGGAGTGGAGGGTTATGAATGAATGAATTCCCTTTATTCTCAGGTACAATCAAAGTTCTGCGTGTATTATATTATCAATTAACTCGTAAAGAAATCACGGTAAATAAATAAAGAGCGGTGATTAACAGGCACTCGTCGGACAGAAAGAAGGACACCAGACAACAACAAATAAATATAAGTGATAGGCTTACCGGGAATCGAACCAAGGACCTTCCAAACGGTGCTATCGCCTTATTGTAAAAGGAAGCACATCGACTGCTGGCAACTATTTTTGTGTCCTAATATTCCGTGTTCCTGGCTGTCTATGATTTCTCATTGACGAAATTGAAAGTCAGTGAAGTAGTCTTACAACGCTCTACAATATAAGTGAAATTTTAGCCTACACACCCAGGTTGCTACTTAGAGCAGAGGTCCTATCAGCAACAGTCTATCTTAGCATCTCAAACGTCAAACCAATTGCGAATAAGTGTCTGATTTTTTATGCCGCACCCCCCCCCTCCCCCCCCCCCCCCCCCCCCCCCCCCCCCCCCCCCCCCCCCCCCCCCCCCCCACACTACCCTCATGTAAAACATTACTGCATGACAACATAAGATATTACCCTGTATGTGTGATTTTCATTCTCCATAACCATTTAATAAGGTCTTGCTTTTTCCTTTTCGCCTATCATGTTTACAAACTCACTACTTTACAGATCAAACAATAAAATCTTCTCCAAGATGTTACTTTCTGGTAGTTTATTATGACAATAAATTCCATCTGCCGGAAGTATTACATCTTTGTATGTACCTTAATCTTTACAAAGATTGTTTTCCTCCTACATCCCGTCATGTTTGCAAGCTAGCACCCTATCAAGCGACTACATGGTTTCATGTATCTTCCCAGACAAAAAGACTGGGTTAACAATAGAAATATCGCTCAGTGTAAACTCTTACTCCGTCTGGAGCTGGCTATAAGCAAAAAGTCAAGATGGCAAGTTTGCTTATGAGAAAGATAGATGTGGATAATTAAGAGCGAACAATAAAGAAGAAGCCAAAGAGGCTGCAATGGTGGAGGTAACACCGGTTCTGAAAAATTAATATTCAGCTGTGACTTAAATATTTAACAAACAAAAGTAAAAAGAAATGTGGCGAGATGGATGTTGGATAGAAAATTAGAAAGCATAGTTCGCACAACTGGAGAAGAGAGCCGGAGAACTAGAGTAGGGATGACACAAGACAAGTCAGGTAGTTAACTGCCCAGTTCTCGATGACAGCTGTAGAAGACGGTGTACTCTCCATAGAAAAAAAAGCGAGTTGCGTGATACTGTAGTTTCCGGTGCGCCTTCTGACCCAGTATCTACGACTTTAGCACCTGTTCAACGGGAGAGTGGGCTCATCCCTAATCTGTTTATGTTCCCAGTAGTAGACTATTCGCAAGCAGCCTGGGGGTGTCACTGCTCTGCGCGGACCTTGTTTACCGAGGCGGCGTCCGAGCTCGTATGGTGAAAATATGGTTGCATTATCTTCAAAAATAGACCCGTCTTTCCCGTGGCTTTTCTGCCATCCTGCAACTTTGAGTTAGGGAGTTCTGAGCTCCAGTCTCTTTCCCAGGCATTTTATCCTGGCCTGGCACGCATACAGAGGACCCCACTTCTGGTTCTCAGTTAGCAGTTGGGGATAGGTGGGGTAGCACACTGTGCATTCCCCGTCATCCAGGGGGCTCTCCAACTATGCAGAGCTTGCACAATGCTGTGCTCTGGTTCTGGACTCTCCCAAGGATTCCTCACGTCCTGCACAGAGCCACTTCCAGATACCTACCACCTGCCATCCCTCCACTGTAGAATCTCCTGCATGCGGCCATCCAGTCAAGAGCCAGTATTAAGTCTGGTGCCCATGTGATCCCCCCAAGCCCAGTGTGAAATGCTGGTTCTCAACATGCTGCAACACAGGGGGGATTGTGATGCTCAGCTATCTCTCTCAACTCTGCACCGATAAGTGACATCGGGGACTTAACTGTGCCTCAGTACTGGGAGGCTCCGTTTCCGGGTACACCACACACAGCCAATTGAGGAACGGTCGTCGTGGGCGTGTCTTCAGTAGGGAAGTTGTGGAGTCTTCCTGTCCATGTTCTTGCACATCCTAACACTGCCCGCAAGACATCGGAGGTTTGGAGAGTGACCTTCTCTGCTTTTTTGAGTCGGGGTGGGCTCCCCGAGCAAGTCTTGATGGGGATCGGGATGTGTCCACGCGCCAGTGGGCCCAGCATCGGCCGCATCTGATGGAGGACTTGCTCTGCCAGGTTTGAGTTAGTAAATTCCAACTTTGTCATCTTCATGGCATTGTGATGCTGGGGTGCCTGTGGATTTCCTACCACCCCGGGTAGAAGCCAGAAGTGTACTGTGTCAGCTCTGGGGGAGATAAAGGGGGCGTTTCTGCATCTCCTTGAGATACGTAGCCAAGGTAGGGCTCACAGTGCTCATTCCCCGCCACCAAATTGCCTGCTGGTTACGCCGAGTTCTCCGAGGCTCTAGGCATGTGACCAAGAGTTGAAGGCAATAGGATCGTCACGTCCTGAGTCTTTGTGCCTGTACGATGGGTTCCGATCTTCAGGAAGCAGTCCACACTCGTTCCCACTCCTAAGACTTGTTCAGTATCCATCTGGCTCCTTCCCACCCACATAGGGTGTGTACGGTGTAGTGCACCGGTTTTATTATCGAGGTTTGCTCCTCTAGATCCGTTGTGTTTAGCCTGAGGATTCGCACCCTCAGTTACCAGGACTACCTCGAGGAGGGTATGGCTCTTCACCACGCACAACGATCTTGGGGTATGAGAGGTTTTGCTAGGCCAAGAGACTGACACCGCAATGGTCGCTCCTTTCGTGAACAAGAATTCACTAGGCCTAGGGTGAAGCAAGGGGGGAAACCCACTACCCACAACACCAACACATCATACCCCCTGTCTGTAAAAGACTTTGCCCCAGCTGTAGAAGAGAACTGATAGGTAAGTTACCTTCTCCGCTAGACCTATCCTGTGCTCCAGAGGTGTTATATAAATATGGGAGTGCCGCTCATATTATTCACTACCAAGTTTAAAGTATTAATATTTCTTTGACCAAACAACAAAATTATAACTGGAAATTTAATTAATTTAATAACTGCAGTTATAAACAAGTCAGTGCGCTTTATTGAATAATGATGTATAGTTAAAAAAAATTAGCACCTTGGTATATAAATATCTTACAAGATTAAACACAAGTTAAAAAATATATGTATTGTCATCATGTTATTGGCTTTGGTGTTTCAGTTTTTGTTTTAACGTTACGTTTTACTTAACTTGCTTGACACGTTGTAGTAGCTGACTTCCCTCGGTCATTAAAACATCTGGACATTGAAGACGCTATGCTTATGACAGGAACTGTGTTGGTCCACTGTTAAACAGTTCACAATTTACAAATGCCTGTAATATGTTTCACCAATAGTTGAACCTGCAAAATTTGACCAGGTTATGGTGTCTGTGGTTTATCACCAAGACGCCCCTCTGATGCTGACTGACCACTGTTGATCTGACTCCTCATTTCGACAATACTGTTTTGAGGCTGTCGTTAAGTCAATTAAAAGGGTGTACGTCTACAACAATACAATACATTAAAAAATGTAACATCAAATAAATATCATTTTCCAAACCTACTCCCCTTTGGCTTAGCGTTATGCCAAAAAATTGTTTCCCTTACAATACATCGACAAAATGTGCCGAAATAAAAGATAAGAAAGAGAAAGAGACGACGAACTCTTTGAACACACCACCCAAAAGCACACACTCAGAACAGTGTTACTTCGAAATATGTGGCTGTTAGAAGCTTCAATCTACAAATCGCTCATAATTGCGGTCAGTTGTGGCTTCTTCTCAATCATCTTGTTGTGTTATGGGTTAATACTTCTAACATTTGAGTCAGTCCTCTGAATATCTTCTCAGCTCTGTCAGATCTTGACGTGATTTCGGGAAGTAAGAAACTATAATATATTCAAGTGTCTGAGATCGGGCTTATACGAGTATACCTAATCTCTGATCTAACCCTTGTTTTCTCAGAGGTCCACGTCTGTGTTCCCTTTTCTTCTTGTAAGCATTCGTTGGATTTCAATGCTGTTGTGCGAATTTACCGACACAATCATAATTTCCTAGTCAAATACCAAAGATAATGATTTCCTACCGCCATAATTATATGAATTTATAGTTGCTGTTCAAATCCCAAAATAATTATCCATTATCGGATCATTAACCATAAAGTTATAGCAGAATTTATGTTGCGCAATTCATAATTTATCAGAAAGACACTAGTTTACGTTGCAATTCCAGAGTGTCTTTGCCTGTGTAATGACACACCAAATGTAGTAAAAAGTAGAAAATAAATATGTCATACATTCTATTGCATAAAATAATAGTGAGTGGCCTGTTATCATTAAAGTATGTCGTTATATCTTACACACAATAAGTACAAATGAGTGAATGATATGTTTTTCCTTCACTAGTTTGTTTTTTCGCTGTTGTTGATTGATTGATTGGTTTATTTATATTTAGTCACAACAGAAAATAAATGTGTCACTTCCGTCGAGTGAAATTCATCTTTGAATAAAACATACAATGTTAAATTTAAACACCTTGTTCACAAGAAAGGTCATTAAAGGAGTTGTAATTAAACAATATATAACACACATTTATTCTCCACATCCCCATTCACCATCCGACGCCCACTTCTTCAACATAAAACACAATCGATGTTCGTATTTCATTGTTTCCCTTACTTTAAAACATTTATATTAGTGGAATAATTTTCACCTTATTTTACATTGGTTTAGTTATTGTACACAATTGACTGGGTCTATGCGGGTCAAAGCTTGCCAAGTTAAAATGTAGCTAAAAAAGGAGCTGCATGCATGATTTCAGCTTTCTACGATGAGTGATACTTCTATTTTTTTAGCGTCCAAGATTTTAAATGCGACAAATACATAAAACCATTAATTTTAAATAAAAGTGGTTAAAATGACAGCCAGGTAGACAATCATACATAGGCAGAGAACAAATCAACTAATCGATATTCAGATGAACAGATATAAAGACTCATGCACGAGTGGTTTTCATTCAGGCAGGCAGGCAGGTTAATAGGTAGGCAGGCAGGTAGGTAGGTAGGTAAGCAGGTAAGGAGATAGGTAGGTAGGTAAGTAGATGGGTAGGTGGGTAGATAGGTGGGTAGATAGGTTGGTAGGCAGGCAGGTATGCAGGTTGGTAGGTAGGTAGGTGGGTAAGTAGGTAGGTAGGTAGGTAGGTTCCCTGCTGAAAAAGCGAAACATCACATCAGTTGCATCACTTTTTCCTCTGTAAACACACTGAGTTGATCTCATCACGGTGTGAAGGACAATACACGGCATCACATACATGTACTGTATGATACAAATTAAATCTTTAGTCACGCGATAGATAGATAGATAGATAGATAGATAGATAGATAGATAGATAGATAGATAGATAGATAGATAGATAGATAGATAGATAGATAGATAGATAGATAGATAGATAGATAGATAGATAGATAGATAGATAGATAGATAGATAGATAGGGAGAGAAAGGGCAGGCGAGGCAGGCAAGCAGGCAGGACAGAAGCAGGCAGGCAGGCAGATGTGAGGCAGAGCAGACGTAACTGCTGGATAGATAAGATATGTGGTGCTGATAGATAGGGTATCGAAACATTTTATTGTGCTTCTTTATGAGCTTTTGAGAAAGATAATCATTATATTTTTATTTTTTTTAAACTGCCATCATCGCAGCTTGACGGACATTATACACCACTAGTGTAAAAGCCCGTCATAAGACGTTAATTAAATTCAAAATCACCAATACCTAACGGCAATTTTACTTATTCAAAAGTTTGAAAAAACAACCACTATGCATCACCACAGTACACGAACTACGTAGCAGCAGCGAGGATCCCAATTTGTGTATACGTGATGACTCATTCTATAAATATTTTTGTGCACACCGTCTTTGCGCACTTTCCTTTGTCGAGTGTTACTATTTTTGTAAGACAAAGTATCTCGTTCAAGCCTTGATGGGTTATAATTAGGATACATGGTGTAGTAAATTCAAGATAATAAAATCTGATTTCCGATGTATAAATATAGTACCTTCTCCCTCACTCCACTCAGTTCAAATACAGTAAATCAAAACTGTAAAATTGTGTGAATGTATGTGTGTGTGTGTGCCCTTTCCTTTCAACAACAACAACAAAAAACCATTAAAATAAAAAAACAAATACAAACAACAACAACATCAAAGTTAAAGGATTTTCATAACTGCCCTGTTGTTAACAAGGTGAAAAAAAGTAAGAAAGCCTGGGGGTGTCGGGGATGACACCCAATCCACCAATTATCTGCTATCATCCACACGAGCACTCCATCAGACTACGCCGTATCCTCCCACCATCAGTGATCATTAATTTTAGTTCTTGTTATATACTGTTTTACTATTTTGTGCAATTCTCTAGGTCTATCTATTCTCAACACCTGTTCCTCGGTTACGGAAGAATTGCATGTCTGTAAATAATCTAATATTGGTTTTCTCTGTTGTTCATACTTCCTACATTTTAATAGGGAATGCTCTATATTAATTTTTTTTTCTAGACACTCTACACAGTAAGGTTCTTCTATTTTAAAATAACACATTCCTAGTTGCATTCTAAGAAATTTCTTATTGCTAGTAATCTTTAGTTCTTTAGATACGTGACACGTTGGAGTCTTGTTTTCTCTGTTTTACTCTACTGTGTAATTCTCTTCTTCTTCTTTTTTTTTTTCTTCTTCTTCTTCTTCGCGTACCATGTATAGTGGCATAGGAGATCATGTCTCTCCACAACTTCCTGTCTCCAGTACAATTTATCAATTCTGTTGTTGAATTCTTTCCATGCCATGATGCCAAACTGCCCAGTATTTACTCTCTTTGTCTTCCCCTATCTCTTTTTCCTTCAATCTTACCTGTTGTTACGATATATGCCAGCTTTCATCTTCTCATAACGTGCTCAAAAAAAGTGGACTGCTTCTTTCTAACTTGTGAAATAAGTTTCCTTTGCGCATTGGCCTCTTTCAGGACATCCACATTACTCTTTTTGGCTGTCCATGGTATTTTTAACATTCTTCTGTAAAACCACATCTCTGTGTCCTCTAGTGCCTTCCCTACTTGTTTGCTAAGTGTCCATGACTCACTCCCATATGTCAGGATTGGTTCTATATAACAATGAAGAACTCTCTTTCTTACTTCCAATGACAAAGAATTGTTGCATAAAATACTCTTCATTTTATAGAATGGTGTTTTAGCCTGAGCTATTCTTCTCTTCACTTCTGAGATGCATCTTCCATCCATTGTTATTAATGTTCCCAGGTATTTGAATTTATTGACTTGTTTTAAAACGGTTCTGTTTACTTTGATTGTGCATTCTGGGGAAGCCATTTTCTTTGAGACGACCATTACTTTTGTCTTTTTTGTTTTTAAGGCCTTTATTTTCACTTTCTGTCATTATTGTATCAACCATTTCCTGTAGCTCCTTTTCACTGTTTGCTATTAAGACTGTGCCATCAGCGTATCTCAAGTTGTTTATATTATGTCCGCCAAATGATATTCCTGGCATGTGCTCTAGATATCTCATTATATTTTCACTGTACAGATTGAACAGATCCGGTGAAATGACACATCCCTGCCCGACACCGTTTTTTTACTTGCTGAAACGTTCCTATTTGGCTACTAATTCTTATAGCTGCTGTTTGTTGCAAGTACATGTTCTTTATTATCCTCAAGTCTTTACCGTCAATGTTGATGATTTCTAATATATTTATAATTTCCTTATATTTCACTTTGTCAAATGCCTTAGTGTAATCTATAAAGTATAAGTACAGATCTGTTTTACGTGCTCTATGTCTGTCTATTCTCAATACCTGTTGTACAATGTTGTTTCGTTCACTATTTTCAGCAGTAGTTTGAATTTTGCATTGTTTTAACACAAGTGCAAATCAGTACGTCACTTCCTTTCATGGTAGCTCGATGGAGTTCCAAGGTTCGAACTGGCGCATCGGTGCATCTCATCCGAAAGTGGGAGCCTTATGTTGTTCTGTCTACATTTGGAAGACTGTTCTGGTGAACAAAGCATAAACGTTGTAATCAACAATGGTGCTGTTTAATCAAGAGGGTAAGTTTACAACACGATGTTATGTGTGTCTGCTTTCTAAATATATAAATTTTAAAAAATAAAATGGTATGGAATCAGTTTTACAAATTAACGGGAAACACGGGACGTTTCGGATTTCACTCTTCGTCAGACACAGCTATACAAACAGATGAAAAAGTAAACAACCCATATGATGAACGAATAAAAAGTAACAAAACTGGCGAAACAACTGATTATAAGCTAGATCCATTGAAGAGACTATCATCTTTTTGTGAATATGGTGTTAGGCCCATATTTTCTCGACCATCGACACACTAGGGGTGATGTGGTGGTCAATATCACGCCGGCCGCCTTAACCTTCCCAGAGTTGCTCTGGTACACAATTCATGAGGCTGGGTCGACCCCGGAGCCGTTTGCGGACTACAAAATCCCACCTCAGCTGGGGATTGAACCACTGACCACCGAGCTAGGAAGGCAGTGCACTAACCACTGTGCTACCGCGGCTTCCCTTGTGGCGTAGGCGATCATGAATCTCCACAACTTCCTGTCCCCATTGTTGTTTATCAGTTCGGTTGTTGACTTATTTCCCTGCCATGACGTCAGACTGTCCAGTATCATCTCTCTTTTTCGTCCTCGAAAAACTATTCCTTGAATCAATCCTGTTGTCATTCCTTGAATCAATCCTGTTGTCATTCCTTGAATCAATCCTGTTGTCACTCCTTGAATCAATCCTGTTGTCATTCCTTGAATCATTCCTGTTGTCATTCCTTGAATCAATCATGTTGTCATTCCTTGAATCAATCATGTTGTCATTCCTTGAATCAATCATGTTGTCATTCCTTGAATCAATCATGTTGTCATTCCTTGAATCAATCCTGTTGTCATTCCTTGAATCAATCATGTTGTCATTCCTTGAATCAATCATGTTGTCATTCCTTGAATCAATCCTGTTGTCATTCCTTGAATCAATCATGTTGTCATTCCTTGAATCAATCCTGTTGTCATTCCTTGAATCAATCATGTTGTCATTCCTTGAATCTATCATGTTGTCATTCCTTGAATCAATCCTGTTGTCATTCTTTGAATCAATCCTGTTGTCATTCCTTGAATCAATCCTGTTGTCATTCCTTGAACCAATCCTATTGTCATTCCTTGAATCAATCCTGTTGTCACGAAATATTCCATCTTTCTTGTTCTAATAACATGCCCTAAGAAAGGTTAATGCTACCTTCTAACGTGGCTTAAATTTTACAGATTTGCAAAAATGCGCAATGGATGTAGAGGCAAAGGCACCTTCGTCAGCTCTTCACGATAACAACTGGCAAAACAGATTTAAAGAAACGTTCGCGCACACATTGCACTAATAGAATTATGGCCACTGTTAACCCATATAATTGGCTCCGGGTTTCTCACACGATTATTATTGTTATTCAGAATCACCAGACCTATTCTCTCATACTACCATTCATACTAGTTTTGCGTTTGATATCAAATTCCAACCGACTGAGTCGTGTTGATTCATTTATTGCAGTGGTTTTCTCTAAACATACGATCTTTAATTGTCCTTATGATTCAGTAGCCTCCTTCAGTCATAATGACTATTGGAATGATGCGCCCATGAGGTGATAGTCCTCATCTCTTTTTATTTGCCTGGTTTTCCTTCCGGCGCTATCGTATCTAATCTGCTTCTTGTAAAAGCTTCTTTTCGCTTAATCTGAGGTGACGCAGAAGGAAGCATCGCCACTTGATGCAATCGGTAACGTCATCCTCCCAGGTTGCTAGATTAATGTCTTGTGCCTCTCTTGCACACATCGTTGAACCTGAACCGAAGCAGCAGTCGCCCTGCTATTCGTTTCCCGTCTGCCAGTTTTCTGTAAAAATTATCTTTGGGGATGCGACCATCTTCCATGCGGCGAACACGGTCAAGCCAGCGTGGTCTGCGTTGTCTAAGCAGTATATGCATGCCTTGAAGGTCATCACGTGACAGTACCTTGACTTTTGTCACTTTATCCTTCAACGAAATACCAAATAAATATTAGAAAAACATAAAGGTATGTTTTCAGGCACTCGTAAGAAATAAAGAAGTAGGACACTAGACAACAGATAAACAACAGACGTGAGTGGCTTATCCAGGACTCGAACCCAGGACCTTCCGTGCGAGCCTTTTTTCTTGATTGGCGTAGGCTGTTCTTGTTTCGCTTCAATATAGGATTAGGACAAAACGACTGATAATTTGTATTTTCCAATCCGCCCCCTTCTTCTTTCTCTTCAAAATTGTTTCTGGTTCCACAGGCTATATGTATTTCGTTTCTTTACATTGTTCTAATGGCCTCAGTCTTATTCAGGGAATTTTCTCGTGTCTGTTGTCTTCTGATGTAGACTCTAGAATAATGTTATGTTACTCGGGATTACGCTTGTTAAAGCACAGCGACCGAACACCTGCGAAAACATGCGATGCCAGGTGGCTGGGTTAGCGTCTCTTTTAGACTATTTAACTTGATGGGATTATTCGTTCAGTACACTCGTACATTTTTCCTGCCCGTAGATGGTCAAATGAGACACAGGCAAATGTGGGCACAAAACTAGACTTTGTGTTGCCTTATTCTCGTCATCTCGGGTTCCAGGGTACCCCACTGTTCCAGCAGGATCTTAGTCAAGGAATGTAACATTCCTCGACCTCACAGTTCCAGTAATCAACGAACTCCACGAGTTGTCATAACGTACCTGAAATTGCAACCCTCTTCCCATACGCACTCTAACGGGAATTTAGCTCATGCAGTGTATAACCAGCAGCAGCAAATCTTAAATCGTAATGTGCAGTAGTGGTTTACTCTCACCGATTTAATACGAGTCAGAACTTTAGTGTCATCCAATACCTCATCTTGCTCATCTTCACCAGCTGAATTGAAAGCATCTGAGTGTGTGCTTAAACTGAGCGCACAGTCACAATAAAGTTCAAACCAGCCCAACTGGATTTAAGCATCAAGCATGCAGGCCTATTTCACGCTCTGGATAATAGCGCAGCGGACAACTGTCCTAATTTGACCTCGTCGTGTATACTTCTGGTCAGTCAAAACCCCCGCCAGTATTTGCGGTCAGTGGAAAGACTAGAGATAAACCTACAGCTTATCGTGTTAGTAATTTGTGAAGGCTACGCAAGGATAGCATTTGCTCTTCCCCAGTGGATTTAGTATACTCCTCCAGTCTGGACAGAGACTTTAAACACTGTGATAGCGGTATTTCATACACATACATCTGAAGGATTTATCTCTGGGTGTAGTTTATGGATCAGAGCAGAATAGTTGGTTTTGTTCCCTTGATGTTTTTTGTCTGTAATTGTTAACTTGTTGTGATTTTGCTGCATTTCCTTTTTGTTGGTGTGCTGATATACTTGATTTGTATATATTTTCTACTTTCAAGAATTTAATAAACTTTAACCTTTTGTTAATGCGCTGTTCATGACCTTTCTCCATACAAATTTAGCTCTTACTACATTCTCTATCTGTCTGTGAGAAAGAAGAGAGAGCGGGTGATTCTTAAGACTATAAGCGAGTGTGGGCTTGGCAAGAGAGATAGCTGTAATATCCCTCCTTTCAGGTTGTCATACAGTCACCCTATTTTCACACAGTATCTGTGTCTTCTCTATAAATCTGACAGTTCACTTACTTTGTTTCACTAAAATTGTCAAACTCGACAAATATTTCAAAAACCTACACGCTCGTGATAAGGATCGTTCAGGTAAGTCAGGCATTATATTTCATAGCTTTGTTTTTCTTTGTGAGTTTGGAGTTTCCTCAGTAGATCCATGCCGATTCATGAAGTGTTGAGGTCTTTATGTATGTTCTTATGCATATCGTATATCATAACACGGGAAAACACTCTGGAATTGCCACGTAAACTAGTGTATTTATGATAAATTATGAATTGCACACCAGTAATTCAGCTGTAACTTTACGATTAATGCCTCGAACGGAATAATCCTTTTCGGGATTTGAACAGCAACTACAAATACGTGTAATTATGGCAGTGGGAAATCATTATCTTTGGTAATTGACGAGGAAATCATGACTGTATCTGGAAAATAGCACAACAGCATTGAAATCCCACGAAAGTTACAAGTAAAAAAGTGAACTTGGGCAAGGAAAGAGTTAGATCTAGGTTTGGTTTATAAGCCCGTTCAGATTTAATTCTGGACTCCCAAAATTTCAAAGCTGAAAAAACGTCCAGCGGACTGGCACATGCTTTTCGAGGCCACATAGCTGAGAAAACTAAAGCTGACCTGCTTGTGAACAGACTTGCATAAGTGATACGCTCAGATCCGTAATATTGTGTCTGAAGTGTTTTTATCCGAGTCACAACAAAAGCTTCTGATAAAGAAGTATAAAAGACTGCAGTATATGATTCAAGGACCACCTCTGCCATTCGCCGATAAGTAGCATTGTGGCTACCTGTCAATGTAATTTAAAATCTTGCACATCAACACTTGAAGTTTGACAAGTAGTGTCTGCAGTGAAAGGACCTGAATTAGATCAGTAATCATTACTTTGAAGAATTAAGATCCAGAAGTCACCAATAGCCCGAAGTGAAGAACAAAGACATTGACATCACATAAATTTCCAACTTGTGATTTGTATAAATACATATCTGCAATCTTTACTAAACTTATATTTTAATTAATAAGTGTACAGATATATTTTATTAATCGCAGTTGATTAATTTTGTTTAAATTCCAGTTCTGTTCGAAATTTTGTTATTGTGTGGAAATTAAGAGATTTAATTAATAGCTTAATTTGTAGGGATAATTAACGAGCTGCATTTCACACCAACTATTACTACAGACACCCTTGCAGCATGGGATAAATCGAGCGAGAAGGTGACTTTCTTCATAGCTCTCTTCTACTGCTACCATCTAGGACTGTGCAGTTAACTACCTGACTTGTCATGTTCCATTCTTACTACTAGTTAACCAGTTCTCTTCTCAGTTTATGAAAACTATATATTATTTTCTATCCAACTTCCATCGCGCCGCATCGTAGCCATCTATTATGGACCTTCCAAAGCATGGACTGAGAGACCGACACAATAACTGTCATAGTTAATGTAGTTTGCCACCACGGCAAATCAAGATGCACCCAGAAGAATACATTGATATCAATACTTGCCTCTACACAATTCAACCAAGAAGGACTTTCACATACTTTCGCCTACAGCTGTTTTCCCCTCAAGGTTGTGATAAACTCAAATTATATTTAAGATACCGTACTGGTCCTTAGGATTATCCGCGGGACTACCTGAGACCTTCTTTCTGTATATTATGTGTGAAAACTGTGTACCAATGTGTTGCTTTTTTTTTTCTTACCTTTTAGTTTCAGTCAACAAAAATTCCTTGGTTTTCTGTGTAACTAAAACTTAGAGTTGAAGCTACTCAATTATACAAGGATTGTTCTCAAACCTACTTTAGTACTGAACTAATTCCTTCAGCTATAGGCAATCATCTTTCGAAGCAGCTGTCTTATCAACACGTATCCCCTCTGAGGAAGGGTGACAGGACAAAAACCTTGCGTAGCTTCTTCTGTCTATGTCAAGCTACTGACAGTTCCGTCTGTTTATCTCTCAGAAATAACTATATAAATACATTTGTTCTTTCTCGCGAGTATTTCTTATCTTCACATCCATCTGTACTATCATCTACTCTATTTCTCTCACCATAAACTTAACATTTAATTCAGTCCAGGATTGTTGGGTTTCAAAAATTATTAATTATGATTTCTTACACATTTTTTCTACGCAGATAATAATCATACAGACGATGTAGCGAAGGTGGATGAGCAAGAACAAACGATCACGCTAGATGAGTACGTGTTGCATTGGTTGTATCTGAAAGATCGCACCATCGAGAAAACAACCCAGTCTGACGATCTGGGAGTGCAGGAGAGTTCGCCTCCATATTTCCTCTTGTACTACAAATGTCATCTCCTGGCTTTTTCGATTGCTTTTTTCTTGTGAGTTACAGCTGAAAAGCTCATGAGAAAGTGTATGGTAGTCGAGATGATGATGTGGTATTGTGTGAACAGTAGCGATTGTGATTATAAAAGTGGTGATGTGTAAACTGTAGTCATTATAAAAGTGATGTTGTGGTGATGTGTGAACTGTAGTGGTGGTGATAACAGAAATTGTGTTGTCGTGCCGTGGAACTTACGATGATGTTGGCAAGAAAAGGGGTGTTGAGATCATGTGTTAACTGAAGTGATGTTGGTAATGATGTTAACTGAAGGTGATGATGGTAAGGAAAGTGGCGTTGAGGTACTGTGTGAACCGAGGCGATTGTGATAATAAATGTGATGTTTGGTGGTGTGTAATCTTTAATGATCAGTGCTATAGCAGTGATGATGAGGTGATGTATGAACTGCAGTGATGGTGATAATATAAGTGGTGTTTAGGTGATGTGTCATTTGTAGTCATGGTGATAATAAAAATTTGTGGTGTGGTGATGTGTAAACTGTAGTGATGGGGATAATAATAGCGATGTGCAGCTAAGGTGTTGTTTAAACTGTAATTAATGCTGTAGTGAATGTGGTGTTTATGCGATGTGTGAACGAAAACCGCAGTGATGATGATACTAAAAGTGATGTTGGTCACATCATACAGAAATGCAAGCGAGCCCTTGCAGCCCTAAAAACAATGGCCGCAGCGCACCTGGAGCTGAGTTTACTGTTTCTCATATATCATCAGCTAGTCATGTCAGTAACCGAGTATGGCCTAGGAATACTCACGCTGTCGGTATCGCAATGTGAACGACTGGATCGCATTCAAAATTAAGGGATGCGTTTAGTCTTAGGCTGTACGCGAGAGACCTTCATTGTGACGATCGGTACATGTATTGTTGTCGATTAAATCCAGATATGCAACGGCTCAGGTAAAAGCCTATATGCGAGTAACCACAGACAAAAGGCACCTTCTATACAGGAACATGGTTGACATCAAGGGAGCAAGAACAAAGAGTGGGATGTCATGAATGGTGCAGGCTGAGACAGCTATTCGACAGTTGAAAATATCTTCAAGGGGGAAGAGTGGAGTATGTCAGGTGAGAACTTGACGACCTACCAACGGGTCATCATCAGCCTTGGCAGAGAGTGCAGAGCTTGGAGCAATGGGAAAGCAGAGCTGGAAATTGATCAACTGTTAAATGATATATCCGGGGATGATGATGCCATTGTGTACACTGATGGGTCTGTAGTCCATGGTGAGAAATCAGGATGGGGCTTCTCGGCTAGAGTTAAGGGCAGAAATCGTCGCTGAACATAGCGGGGCTGCCATGACAACAACCTCCAGCATGCAAATGGAGGTAGAGGCAGCTACTGCAGCTTTAAGGTGGTTGTCTACAACGTCATTAACAAGGGCAGTTATTGTGTCAGACTCTCAGTCCATACTTCGGAAGATCCAAAATGGATGGCTACGGCATGAATGGAAAACCTCCATAGACACCTCTAATCTTCAAGAACTGGTGTGGATCTATTGGCCTGGTCATGCAGTGGGTACGCGGCAATGAAAGAGCTGATAGACTAGCTACAAGCTTAACTATAGCAGGTGTATTTGATATGGACAAAGGAGAGACACTGAGGACAGTTAATGATCGCCTATTAGAGAATGACACTGCAATTGAAGAAACATCAAGGCGAAGATTGCTGGAATTTGCCATCAACCGTAAGACCAACAGGTATGGACGTATGAGAGAATGCATCCGACGTACATACAACCAACGCGCAGAAGGAACAGTTAGCATTCATACCTTCGACACTTGCTGACGGAAACTGGGCACCTATGGGTTTGCCCGTAGTGCAATAATGTCGATTCTGAACAACGATAACAATAACGATGCTTGTCACGGATTGCCTCCCCTGCTTTGCAGTAGAGGTCCAACAGTGACCAAAACTCAAGAGTATCCAATATTGGCTTCCAAGGTACCTGCGCGCAAGATTGCTCTTCACAGAGATGTAGATAGAAGACTAATGACACTTCTACCTTAAGGGAGCTTTCACAAGATATTTCCAGAAGCCACGAACAATGTTGCATTGGGCTGAACAATTGTTAACGCATTATATCTGGTCCGTCGCCTTTTGTGAAGCATTTAAGCAATGGTTTAGCCCGTTCAAAGCCCCAAGTTGGTGTAATCCAACAAAATCCCTCTTATAAGGTATAGCTCTGTTTAGAGGTAAATATATGTCTAGGTATATATATATATATATATATATATATATATATATATATATATATATATATATATATATATATATATATATATAATATTCTGGCTCATACGATTGCTTTCATACATATAAAAAACTGAATCGACTATGATTGTTTAGTTTTAAAACAACATGTAACAATTTTAATAACGAATTAGTCTTTAACAGTTAAAAAAATATGGAAAGATTGGTGAAATTTAGATAAAAGTTTTCGTCACGGAGACGTAGGTGTGGATTTACCAAAAGTCCGTTGCTTTCGCCTATTTTACAAGAAACTTAACTCTAGCTAAGTCCTGCAGCTGTGGTTCATCAATTCTGTGATGACGAAAGCCTTCTCCACACTCTCTTCCACTGTAGGCGGTTAGGGTGGATGCTTTTCTCTCACACTAGTGGCGTTAGTACCACAAATCGTCTGATGGCTTGTAACCACGAACCCAAAATTTTGGGAATACACAATCTCCTTGCACAGATTTAGACTGGACACGGCTCTGTATTAGATGCTTCGAAATCACTTAGGTCTGGAAATTACAGTTAATTCCTCTGATGGCAGGTGTTCTGCGAAATCACTGGCCTGGGAAAGCTTTTGTTTAATTCCTCTATGACTTGTGATCAAATTCCTAAGTTTCCAGTCTTGTATTAAAAATGCGGGTTTACTTGTAAATTCCTAAGTTGCCCAATACTCGATCTGTTACTTATAGTTGTGGAATTTCTAAGTCCAATGTCTCCTTTTTCTTTCTGGCTTTCTGGGAGTTGCTCGTATGAAGTTGCGAAGCAGTGTGTTCTGTGTCTCTGAGTTTGCTAGATTATATCTCTCATTCTCAGTTCAAATCACAGATGTGTTTCTGCCTAATTTCCCAATAGATACATTGTATATTCCGGCCTCTCAAATCAACCAATCCAATCGAATCTCGTTCAGCACTACGTGGGTAGTGGTGCTTCAAATTAAAAAAATACCCTCACGTGTTTCAAAATATTAAATTTAATATCCACGCGTGACCTCTTCATATCGTTGCATCAGACTTCCGCCGGCATCTTGTGCTATCTTCACAAACAAATGTTGTGCACTGAAACTGCCCCTATGCTATCGTCTGCAAATTATGAGTTTCCAGACATATTTTTCTGTAATCTCGATACAATACGTACATAGGAAGCGATTACCTCATTATCTCTAGTCTTGTGCAAACATATGGATAGTCGCTAGCCCCATGGACAGTCACGTTCAAAGGGATCAATAGAGATGACCGTCTCTATCAAATGTGGCCAGACGAATGCAGCGAAAACTTATCAGTCGCTGATCGGTCAAATTACATGGCGTTATTACAGTTCTGTCTGGGATCGGCTCAAAGCAAACATGTGAAATTTAAAGATAGTCCCGTGGCTACGGAAGTAGGGGTGTGAAGTGTTAGAGACTTTATCCAACTGATCCAACGGAGAGAGTAAAATAATGAATGAAAGGGCATAAAAATTATGCCAATTAAAAGCGATGAGTGACAGGAAGAGATAAATGAAGAAAACAAGTGATACTGTCGGAGTGGACGTGAGATCGCACAACCAAATCGTCACAATGCTGATGATGCTGTTTAAAAAAAAACTATAGAACTGGTGGTAATAAAGGTGGTGTTGGAGTATTGTGTGAACTGTAAGGATTGTGGTAATAAAAGTGGTGTTGGGATATTGTGTGAACTCTAAGGATTGTGATAATAAAAGTCTTCTTCTTCTTTGATCCTTAGCCGCCGACCGTCAAAGCAGTCAGTGGCCATCACGCCTAGTGGCGTCTTGTAGGGCAACAACAAATTGATTCCACTTTGCTCGGTCGATGGCCATCCTTCGTACAGTGCCCCAACTCTGGTTCATTCTTTGCATCTCAGCCTCCATAGTCCTCCGCCAGGTTGTTTTTGGTCGGCCTCTTTTTCGTTTTCCTTCAGGGGTCCAAAGCATAGCTGTTCTTGTGATGGCATCGGGGTCTCTTCTGAGGACATGACCAACCCAGTTCCAGCGTCTGCCAGCTATGATGGTGTGCATGTCCTCTTGCTTGCTACGAGTAAGCAGATCTTGGTTAGTGATGGTATTCGGCCAAAAGATTCGGTGAATTTTTCTTAGGCATGTTGTGTGAAAAGAGGACAATTTCGACATTTCCTTTTCTGTAACTCTCCAGCATTCCGCACCATAGAGAAGCACAGAAAGCACACAGCTCTGATATAATCTTAATTTTGTGCTTGTGCTGTATTGGGAGGACTTCCAGATGTTGTTTAGGCTAAAGAAGGCTGTTCTTGCCTTATTCATTCTGATGTTGATGTCTTTGCCTGCCCCGCCGTCTGGTGTTACTATGCTTCCTAGGTATATGAAGGTATCTGTCTGTACCAATTGCTTATTCCTTACTGATATGGGCTCAGGGTTGCTCACATTGAGCGTCATGACCTCAGACTTCTTTAAATTGATGTTCAAGCCCACCTGCTGGCTAAACTTATTAAGTCTGTCCGTTTTTTCCTGGATGTGTTGATGTGAATGTGCTAGTAGTGCAATGTCATCTGCATATTCCAGATCTTCCAATGTAGAAAATGTTGTCCATCTTATTCCTCTTGGACTGCCCTCTGTTGTCTGGCGCATCACCCAGTCTATGACTTAAAAATAGAGTGGTTGATAAGGGGCATCCCTGTCGTACTCCTGTCTTCACCTCAAAGGTTAGGTTGCTCTGCCCAACACTGCACGTAAAGTTTGCATAGAGGCTTTTTATGATTGACACTATGCAGCTTGGAATTCCATAAGCCCTCAGTATTTTCCATAAACTGTCCCTATGTATGCTGTCAAAAGCCTTTTCAAAATCAACGAAATTAATGTAAAGCTGTCTTTGCCATTCTGAGCACTGCTCTATAATGTTCCTGAGAGTGAATATATGATCTACACATCTCCTGTTCTTTCTAAATCCTGCTTGTTCTTTCCTCAGTTTGTGATCTACTGCCTTTGAAATTCTCTGTATAATTATCCTGCCTAGTATTTTGCTGGGAACTGAGAGAAGAGTGATTCCTCTCCAATTATTGCAGTCTGCAAGATCTCCCTTCTTGGGCAATTTGACAATTATTCCTTTGTTCCACTCTGATGGTGTTGTCCCCGTTTTCCAGACTTGTGCAAATAGTGGTTCTAATAGTTCTGCTGCTAGCTCAGGGTCTGTCTTAAATAGCTCTGCATTTAAGTTATCATGGCCCGGAGCTTTGCTGTTCTTTAACCCTTTGATTGCTGTGATGATTTCTTCTTTTCGTGGAATGTCTGTATTCACATCTAGATCGTTTTCAGCCTCAGGAACATTCAATTGTGTCTCTGGTGGTTCCTTGTTCAGAGTTTCTCTGAAGTGCTCTGCCCATCTTGTTTCTTGTCCCTCTGCTGTCGTGATGAGATTACCTTGCTTATCTCTTACTAATGTAATATTGTTTGCACCTCGTTTTCCGCTGATGAATTTAGTTATTTTGTATACTGTGCTTTGTTCATTTCTCAGTGCTGCCTCCTCTGCCTGTCTTGCAAGATCGTCTAGGAAATTCCTTTTGTTGGCTCGGGTTTGGCGTTTAACTTCCTTGTCCAGCTGACTGTACTGTTCGCTATATAGTTGCTTTAACCTGGGGGGACTTCGCTTCTGTTTTCTTTCTTTTCATTTCCTTTCTCATCGTTATGGTGTTTAAAGTTTCTGGTGTTATCCAGTCTTGCTTCTTCCTTTCCTGGAATCCCAAGCATGATTTGCTGCTTTCTTTGTATATTGTTGAAATGGTGTTGAAATTCTGGTCTATATCATCAGTCAATGTCTTTTCCTGGCTTTTTACAAATTGATATCGTTCTTTATGTCGGCCGTAAAAGCTTTTCTGGTAAGGGAGTCCTTCAATTTGCTGATGTCAAACCTTTTCTGTGTAGTTACAGTTGGTGCAGCCCTTCTTAGTTTCACTTTCAGTTTTGCTACTACTAAATGGTGATCACTTCCCACATCTGCACCTCTTCTTACCTTCACATCTTGTAATGCATGTCTCCATCTACCGTTAACCATGATGTGGTCTATCTGGTTTCTGTTCCGACCGATTCCCATGTTAATTTGTGAATTTCTTTATGTGGGAAGAGTGTTCCTCCAATGACCAGGTTATTAATGCTACAGAAACTTATTAGTTTATCCCCATTTTCGTTTGCTGTTCCGCTGCCGCATTTCCCCATTGTTCTTTCATTATATGTATTGTGTGTACCAACTTTCGCATTGAGGTCTCCCATTACTATAACAAGATCATATCTAGGTGTGTCTTCCATTTCTTTCTGCAGTTGTTGATAGAATTCATCCTTGACCTCCTCATCGCTATCATTCGTTGGTGCGTAGCATTGTATTATTGTAGTGTTGGTGAATCTCCCTCTCAATCTTAATCTTATCAGTCTGTTGTTGATGGGTTTCCATTCCAGTAATGTCCTTTCTATTCCTTTCTGTAGAATAATGGCTACGCCTTCATTGTGTTGTCCATCCTCTCTTCCAGAATAAAGTACTGTTTCTCCTGTTGCTGTTTTAACTTTTCCTGCCCCTGTCCATCTGCTCTCGCTTATCCCTAGAATGTGTAACCTATAGTTTCTCATTTCTGCCGTGACCTGTCTTAGTTTACCTGTCTCGAACATTGTCCTGACATGCCAAAAACCTATTCTTGTATCCTGTTTTGCGGTCAGGACATCCGTTTTCATGTCAGTGGCTTCCTTTCAGCTTTCACCACTGACAGTCATACGAGCCACAGACTCCGAATGTCCATCCCGCAGCAAAGTTTGTTCATTTATTATTGTTTCCGTAACTTCATTGTTTTTTTTTACACAGACAGGGGTGTCAGCCCTGTGCTAAAACCCCCAACCTGGAGGACCAGGATACCAGCTTTTGTCTGACCCCTACCCACACAGACCAGTCCAGCTTGGTTGAACCTACCAGGAGTAAAACTCCCACTGGCATAGCTCTGGGGATTATCAGGGTACGCAAGCTGCCATACCGCTACAAGGTATAGGTACCATTGATGGCAGATAATAAAAGTGGTGTTGCGATATTGTGTGAACTGTTAGGATTGTGGTAATAAAAGTGGTGTTGGGGTATTTTGTGAACTGTAGGGATTGTGGTAATAAAAGTGGTGTTGGAATAATGTGTGAACTGTAGGGGTTGTGGCAATAAACGTGGTGTTGAGCGGTATTATCTACACTGTAGATCTAGGCTTTTCCTGCCATTCCGAAACCTGTTTAGATGAAATCATGAGCTTCAGTTTCACCATCCGGCTTGCATTTAAAGGATTGTCACATCCGGTCCCAAGCTAGAAGTACGACGTGGGTGACATATTGTGCATTCCCCGCCATCCAAGGGGGCTCTCCAACTATGCAGAGCTAAAATACTGTGCTCTGGTTCTGGGCTCTCCAAAGGAATTGTCACGTTCTGCACAGAACCACTTCTCAGCTTCCCCTGCCTATCACCTTGTCCACAGTGAGATCCCCCTGCATGCAATCAACCAGGTCTAAGCCTGGGGCTCAAGTGACTTCTCCAAGCTTAATGTGCAATGCTGGATTGTCAACACGTTTCATCACATGGGGAATCCCTGGAAGTGTGTGGATGATTTCAAAAGTCAATGAGGGTGTAATTAGCCTCACAGACAGAGGTTCCCTTCCACGAAAGTACACTGTAGCTTTGTGCATAGCTAGTGGTCATATAAAGATGACTCCAGATATGCCACCATGCATATCGCAGTGCTATGGGCAATGCAACAATTTGTTACAGGAAAAGTGGTATTGGGAAAACTATGGCGATGGTACTAAAAGAAGTGATGTCGTGGTGATGTGCAAACTGTAGCGATAACATAGTGCAGAAATGCCAACTAAACATTTGTATTTTGAAATAATATATTAAAATCTTTCACTCAGTCTTCCTTTGTCATTATGAGGTCATACGGTGCTTATCAATCAATCAATACTGATAACTCCAGAAGGTACATAGGTCTCTCATGCCAAGTTCTCCTGTGTCATCAGCTCATTCTTTCCATGTCATCCTTGTCATGTTCATGTCTGCCTCCAGTTCTCTTCTCTCTGTGTTATTTGGCTGCCTTTGCTTTTCTTGCCCTGGTGATTCCAGAACAAGGACTGTCTTTTATAATGCTATCAACAGGTTTGTCTTCAGTGTGTGTCCTATCAATCTCCAGCGCCTTTTTCTCACCTCTTGTTCCACTGATGTTGGTTAGAGGTCAAACACTGGAATAGACGCAAGAGGAGCATGCATTCCTTTGCATCCTAAAAATACTTCAATATAACGTATAACTGCCAGAGCCTACTATGATGCCAATAATGAACTATATATGTATGAAATTGCAGGTCACTTTTAGCAATATATGGACTACGGACAAAGTTTAAAAACAAGAGAAAACGTATAGAACAGGTGAGTGTTTTCTTGTGTTAAATTTCCTTCAATGATCGCTTTGTTAAAAAAAAAACATATCTAAGATTATATTAATTTTATCTTTTATTAGGCAATAACATTTTTTGATTTCACTACATGTCATTGTGTACTTTTCTTGTGCCACTGAAGCGTAATTTCTTTCGACCTTGACCTTTGTATTGTAGATATCGTATTCCCATTTTCTTATTGATCTCTTTTATCGTCACCTGCTTAAAGCAGAAATAAAATATTAAAGAAGGAGGACTTCAAACCTAGAACCTTAACCCATTATTTTCTTTTTCCATCTTGTTCCGCGCAGTCTCAAGGTGTCAGTATTAAAATGTTTGCAGTTTTGCTGCAACCTGTGAAGTTTTTCCTTGATTAGTTACCCAAATGTCGGTAAAATAAATATCTCTGGCAATACGACCACCTTCCATTCGGCAGACATGGTCAAGCCAGCGTAATCTGCGTTGTCTAAGCAGTGTATATAAGCTTTGTATGCCAACGCGTGAGTTCACCTCGAAATTTGTCACTTATTGTCTTCCACGAAATACAAAGGATGTGACATAGAACACCCCGTAGATTGTTGTTGTTTACCTAGGGCTGCTGAGATTCTCGCTTTTTTGCAGCCAATACCAAGACCCTTGGTACTATCTACACTGTAGATCTAGGCTTTTCCTGTAGCTTTTCTGCCATTCCGAAACGTATTGAGTTCAAATCATGAGCTCCAGTTTCTTTACCTTAGCTGGCATTTAAAGGGTCATCACATCTGGTCACAGCCTAAGAGGAAGAAGCGTGTGGCATACTGTGCATTCCCCGTCATCCAAGGGGGGCTCTCCAAATATGCAGAGCTGAAACACTGTACTTTAGTTCTGGGCTCTCCAAAGGAATTTTCACGTCCTGCACACAGCCACTTCTCAGCTCCCTCTGCCTATTACTGACCCATAGTGTGATGCTCCTGCATGCAGCCAGTCAGGTTAATAGTCAGAATTACATCTGGGGCTCAAGTAACTCCTCCAAGCTTAGTGTGCAATGCTGGGTTCTCAACATGTTTCACCACAGGAGTAATCCCTGGAAGTGTGTGAATGATTTCAAGAATAAATTAGGGTGTAATTAGCCTCACAGACAGAGGTTCACTTCCAAATCTACATACTATAAGCATTGTGCATAGCTGGTGGTCATATAAGGATGACTCCAGATATGCCTCCAGGCATAGACCCCAGGTATGTGAAGTAATGCACCACTGCCAATTCATAGGCTATCAATAGTGATAAGTGGTGCAACATTTATATCCTGACCCATCACATCTGTTTTCTGTAGATAGACTTATTGTGAGGCCAAAGTCCTTGCACGCTTGGGTGAAGCGATTCATCAAGCTCTGAAGTTCCTGTTGACGTAAGAGTGGCGATTGCAGCGTTATCGGGGAACAAGAAGTCTCTTATAGTAACCCTTCTGGCTTTCGTTGTTGCCTTCAGCTTTGCGAGGTTTAACAGTCGGCCATCTGACCTAGTGTGAAGGCATATTCCTTCGATTGCAGCCCTGAATACATGTTTCAAGAGTAAGGCAAAGAAGATTCCGAAGAGGGTCTGAGCCACGACGCAGCTGTTTTTGATAACACTTCGTATATCAAAGGGCTGTGATGTGTTTCCAGCGTTTTGGGCTGTCCTATTCGTGTCTTAGTGAAGTGACTTTATCATTTCCGGCAATTTAGTGGAGTAGTTTATTTTCTGGAGAATTTTGAAGAATCCATCCCTGCTAAACAGGTCAAATGCCTTTGCGGGGTTGATAAAAGCGATGTATGTTTTTTTCCTGTTCTTGATCTTTTATGAAGTTGGGGGAGGGGGAGGTTGTTGATCTACCAGCTCAGAATCTACACTGAGACTCTTGATAAATGCGCTCAGCTAACTTGTGTAGTCGCGCTAAGATGACTATAATACTAAGAGGAGAGTTACCTCTTTAGTCATTACAATCGCTTTCGTTTCCTTCTATTTTTAGAAATGTTACAATCTTAACATCTCGCATGTCTTGAGGAATAGTTGCCTCTTCCCAGCACAAACGCAGCAACATATTTGCAGCAGGGTGCAACAATGTGCTTATACAGTGTTTGATCAAGTTAGGAGGAATCCCGTTGCTGCCTGGTGCTTTGCTGAGTTCTTCCAGTGTTGGTTCAGCATTCAGCTCCTCGATAATTAGAAGGCTTTTAGCAGCCTCAAGGGGTACCGGCTTGACGTTATTTTCTCTAGCATAAAGCTGAGAGTAAGTAGAAAGCCCTATAGAAGCCTCGAATCTTTAGGAACTGGTGTCTATTCTGATCAACAATAAAAACTTATATTTGAGTAGTGCTTGACCCATCTCTCTACCTTTATCGGTTACTTTCTCCCCGCTGATGGTTCTCCACAAATGTAAATAGGTATTTACTGTACTTTTCCATCAAAGTAAGCCAGTATTTAGTGCGTTTACCTATCTTTTCCAAAAAATGTAAGCCAGTATTTCGTGCGCTAACCTACCTTTTCCACATAAGTAAGACAGTATTTAGTGCATTTAACTACCCTTTCCACAAAAGTAAGCCAGTATTTAGTGCATTTACTTACCTTTTCCACAAAAGTAAGCCAGTATTTAGTGCGTTTACCTACCTTTTCCACAAAAGTAAGCCAGCATTTAGTGCGTTTACCTACCTTTTCCACAAAAGTAAGCCAGTATTTAGTGCGTTTACCTACCTTCCACAAAAGTAAGCCAGTATTTAGTGCGCTTACCTACCTTTTCCACAAATGTAAGGTCGTATTTAGCACGTTTACCTACATTTTCCACAAATGTAAGGTCGTATTTAGCGTGTTTACCTACTTTTTCCACAATTTAAGCCACTAGTTAATGTACTTGCTTACATTTTTTACAACTTTAAAGCGTATTTAATGTGTTTAATTACCTTTCCTAAACATGTAAGACAGTATTTTGTACGCTTGATTACCTTCGTTTCAAATCTAAGGCGGTTTTTGTGTGCTTTTTTACATTTTCTTCAAATGTAAGACAGTATTTCGTGCGCCTCATAACTTTTCCTCATATTTAAGCAAGTCTTGAGTGTGCTTCTTAACCTTTTACATAAAAGTAAGAAAGTATTTAGTGTCCTTTGTTTCTTTTTTTCCACAAATGTAAGCCAATATTTAATGTACTTGCTGATCTTTTCCACAAATACAATGTAGTGTTTCATGATTTAGTGTGCTTGCTTACTTTTCTCAACATTTGTATTGTAGTATTTTGTTCGCAAGGTTAACTTTTTTGATAAAATTGAGGCTGGTTTTTTTCTATAGATATTGACGTACTTCTTCTTCTTTTTTTAATTCCACTTTATATTTGATGTGAACATGTAATCAAAATGTTTTGGACTTCCAGATGAACTCATTCATCAACAATTCCAGCAAAAAAACCCCATATCCCGATCTGAAATTGAACACAGCTGAGAAGCGTTTTACAAGTAAAAAATCTGCCGGTGAGCCTCGCTAACTACGATTTTTTTCTTCGTTACCACCTGTCCTTTTTTTCATTCTTTCTTGTGCTTTGTCTTTCATTCTGTTAATTTTTTTCCGCATCTTTATCACGTGGTATATATCAAATGTTTTGATTTTATTACACTATACAACATGAAAAAAAAAAAGTTTTGCCTCGTTTTTTGGCGAGGTTCGTCCCGTTTAACCTATACACAAGGTCCGTTGGTTATATTAGGACGCACGTCCAAATATAAAAGATCTTGTGGTCTGATGTATGACTATGCAACAGTCTGTATTACAATATGTACTGTAATGAAGTTTATGGATACCCACGTACTGTTTCTGGTTAAACATTTTTATCTCTTGTCTTGATTTCTTATCGTCTGTGTGACGGTATTGCCTCCCCTGCTTTCCAGTAGTGGTCCAACAGTGGCCAAAACTCAAGAGTATCTATTATAGGCTTCAATGGAGTCTATCTTTAGGTAAGATTACTCTTGGCAGAAATGTAGATAGAAGAGTAGTAAAGCTTCTATCACATTGGAGTCTTCACAAGATATTCAGATAAGCGAAAACAATGCTGGCAGTTGCTGAGCACGTTAATTCTGTAATCTGCCGACAACTTTTGTGAAGGATTTAAGCAATAGTTTATTCTAGCTCGTTAAGCCCCCACCGCTGAGTTAATCAGTGGACTTATTATTATATATAGCTCTGTGTGTGGTTAGTAACTTTGACAGACAAACATGTAGTACATTTAAAATGATTGAATCGAAGTTAAATTGGAATAATTACAAATAACAAAATTTAATAATCACTAAGTTTAACAGTTTAAAAGAAAGGAATAATAGTTAATTATAAAATAAAGTTTTCATCACTCGGATGATGGTTTTTTATAAGAGGTTCAAGTGGCAGTATATGGGTTAACTTAGCTGCCAGTGACGATTCTGATCCTCCGCCTGCTTGTGAGTTGGTTTTCTGTATACTGCGTTCACTCGTCTCTGGTCAAGGTTCGTAGGGTGAAGCTCGTTTCCCAGGAAAGTCTAGGAGAGTCTTCCAAGCTGGTCTTCCGTCTTAAAGCGTAACCACTCGTCCCTTCTTGTCCCAGAAATGGTCCTTTTTGCTGGTACCACCAATAACTGGTAATAGAAATAGGAACGAAATGCTCTTCTGAGTATGGCGTTTTCCGACACATAGTTATGTGCCCCCCTCTTATATTCTACCATCCCATGTCAGAATTTACCCTCGATGAGAATTAAATTTAATCCTTCGGGATAAAACTTTCTTTACATTTAAACTGAATAGCTTTAGCTTTACATTACATTTAAATGACAAGGTTAAACGTACAGATATAATTGTTTTACATTTACATCTCCACAGTTTGAAAGGTGTTCACAATATAAATTGAATATGTTTTCATTTATATTTACACTGATTGAAAAGTTTGAAACTTCCATTACTTTAAAATGAATATTTTCACATAGACATTTACACTGGTTTAAGCTTGAAAACTTACATTAATTTTAAAGAGAATATGTTTATAGGGACATTTACACTGCTTTGAAAATGTAAGGATTATACTTAGAATGTACATCATTTCTTTTATCTTTCCCTCCCTGCTCCATAGGGAACCTGGAACTACTTTATGCTTTTAGTTCTCTTTACGAAACTATCAATAAAGCAATCACCAGCCCGTGCAGTGGTGGTTCATGAATCATCATTCTATACACTAAGGTTGCCAGTCTCAAATGACTTTGACATCCAATAGCGAGTTTCACACATTAAAATTCACAGGGTAATATATATATATATATATATATATATATATTAGTTCACATGTTAGTAATGAAACATAGAAGGAAAAATGCACTACTTACGCCAATCTTGGCTACAGACTTGTTGCTCAGATGAATAGAAGAGGCGAGTCAGTCTCTTATACACGTCTGGGGGGTCTTTAATTTTACAATAGATTCCCTCTCTGACTCCGTGTGTTTCTTCAGTTTCCTTGTCCCGGTGTTCCTTATTAAAATGTAGAGATTTCCTGTGCTTTGTAAGTCTTATTTAGTTCTCCAATAAAAGGTCCGGTTAACAAAAGGAATTATGAATCTAGTCTTCGCTCTGGCGAGGTCTGATGTCTTGGCGAGCGTGAAATTCATAGTGAAATATAACTGCGAAAATGGTCAGACTATATTCCTATCTTCCCACGTGTCCGACATGGACAGAACATGGGGGGGGCGTATTTTATGTTTTCCGATTTTACCAAAACTTTTCGGGGGGGGGGGGGGGGGGGGGGGGGTAGATGTCAAATGTTAAGAGGCTGTTTGTTGGTGGGGGGGGGGGGTTAATTACATGGGGGGGGGGGGGGGGGGGGGGGGGGGGGGGGGGGGGGGGGGGGGGGGGGGGGGTTGGGTGTTGGGGGGGGGGGTTGGTGTGGGGGGGGGGTGGTGGGGGTTGGGGGTTTGGGTGGGTTTTGGGTGGGGGTGTGGTGGGGGGTTTGGGGTTGTGGGGGGGTGGGGGGGGGGGGTGGGGGGGGGGGGGGGGGGGTGGGGGGGGGGGGGGGGGGGGGGGGGGGTTGTAGGGGGGGGTTTTGTGGGGTGGGTGGTTGGGTGGGGGGGGGGGGTTTTTTGGGGGGGTTGGTTTTTTTGGTTGTGGTTGGGGGGTTTGGGGGTTGTTTTTTTGAAATTTGGGTGGTGGGTTGTGGGTGGGGTGGTGTTGTTGTTGATTTTTTAATTTGTGGGGTGGGGTGGGGGGTTTTTGGTTGTGTGGTTTGGGGGGGGGGGGGGTTTGGGGATTGTGGTTTTTTTTTGTTTGGGGGTTGGGGTTTTTTTTTTAGTTTATGGGTTTTTGTTTTTTTATAATTAAGGTTGGGGGGGGGGTGTAATTGTTTTGTGGTTTTTTGTGTGGGAAAATGTTGGGTGGGGATGGTTTTTTTTTTCATAGAGTTTTTTTTTTTTTTATTTAAAAGTTGGGGGTTAATGTTGTAAGGGTTATGTTTTTTGGTTGGGGAGGTGTTTGGGAGGGGGTAAAGGGTTTTTTGGGGGGTGTTAGTGGGGTTTTTGGGGGTTTATGTTGTTATTTTGGTTGGGTTTTGTTTTTTTTTTGGTTTTTTTTGTTGTTTGTGGGGTGTGTTTTAATGTTTATGGTTTTAGTTTTTTTGTTGTTATAGGTTGTTGAGGGGTGGTGTTTTAAAAATTTTTTTTTTTTCCATAAAATTGTTTGTCTTTATTGTTTTTTATGTGGATTTTTTGGGGGTTTTTTTTGGTTTTTTAGGAGTTTTGGGTAAAGTAATTTCATTTGTTTTTAGGTGATTAACAATGGTTTTTAAATTTTTTGGGTTTTTATTTTTGGGGGGGGGGAAGGTTTTTTTTGATTTATTTATGTTTAATTTTAAAAAAATATTTTTGGGGTGTTTTTTTTTTTTTGGTTTTTTTTTGTAGTTGTATATGTGGGGGTTTTTTTTTAATTGTGATGTGGTTAAATTTAGACAAGTTATTTGTTTTAATAGACAATCACAATTTGTTTTTTGGGTTGTTTTAAAAAATCCTGCCGACTGATGTTTTTATTTTTTTTAAAGTTTTGTTTTTTTTTGGTAGGAAAGATTATTTGCCACAGGTACAATTATTTTTTTTTTTTTTTTTTTTTATATATGTTTTTTTTGTTTTTTGTTTTTTTATTACATTTTTATATTAATTTTTTTTTTATTTTTTTTTTGATTTTTTAATTTTTTAATAATTTTTGATGACTATTTTTTTTTATTTTAATGTAGAAAATTTGAAATAATATTAATTTGTTTTGAGAGTGTTTTTTGTTCCCTGGTTTAGTTTTGTTTTTTAGGTTCGATTGCTGTTTTTAGATTTTTTTATTTTAAGTCATTTTTTAAGTTTTATTTTTTTTGGGGGGTTGTATTTAGTTTTGTTTGTTCACTATGGTTTTTGTTTTTTTGAGTAAGATTTTTATTTTTATTTTTATTTTTAATTGTTTTTTGTTTTTTTTCAATTAATGTTTAATTTGAAATATTTTTTTCCTTTAAATTAAAATTTTTTAATTTTTTTTTTTTAAAATTTTTTTGACTTTCCCGCCAATTTATATTTGCAAAATTTTTAGGTTTTTTTTTTTCAGGCTGGGGTTTGTTTTTTTTTTATTTTTTTAATTTTTTTAGTTTTTTAATGCTCAAATTTTTGAATTTTTTAAAAATTTTTTGGGATAAATATATTTTTTATTTATATTGGTTTTTTTTGTTTTATTTAAGAGGGTTTTATTTTATTTTTTTTAGATAATTTTTTAGGGATTTTTGGTATTTAGGATTTTTTGTTTAGATTTTTTCCTTTTTTTATTTTTTATTTTAATTTATTTTATAAATTTTTTTATTTTGGGAGATTTTTGAATTTTTAATTTTTTTTTTTGTGTTTTTTATTTTTTTTAATGTTTTTATATGGAATTTTTTTTTTTATTTTAATATTAAAAATTTTTTTTTATTTTTTTATTTTAATTTTAAATTAAGTTATTTTTTTGAAATAAAATAAAAAAAAAAAAAATCAATGATTGCTATTAATTTTGGATCCTCAATAGCAGTAATCGGTCAATCTCCATGTAGAATGAAATTTCGAATTGGTAAATGTTTTAATGATCACTTTCACTACCTGACTGCTTCCCACGGCCCCATTTACAGTACCATGTCTGTTAGTTATAATTTAAGAAAAATTCCCTCTCAAAGATCCAGTTTTTAATCCATTTCCCGGTGTTGGGGGGCTATTAAAAAATCCTATGTAACAAATGTCTCATCATACAATCACTCCGTTTTAACAAAATGCTAATTTATTTCTTATCCAAAATCTATCAAATTTATGTTTCACTTGTAAATCATAATCCTTACAATCTGCGATTACCTCAGACTTAATTCATTTCTGTTTAGATATTTTTATATTATTATTTTAACAATGAGTTGGTATATAATTGCAAGAAATATTTCCGACATTGAAAGATTACTGTCAATTTTGTCTATTTAACCATGTCTAACACAGACAGTAATCTGTTTGTCCGATTATCCTTACAGTTCAAATTTATATCAAACCCGCGCTAGCGAACTATCTGTATTTGTAATGGCCTTTTCTTTTATTAGAAAAATTTTCATTCAAGGGCCCGGAAGCGATTTTAATGTCACCTTTAAATTTATCTAATCCTTCACACAGACAGTAATCTCGTCTTATCAGCGGTTCAATCTAAACGCGCTAGCGACTATCTTATCTCAGTTGCTCACCGCAAGCTAGGATAAACATTATCTGCAAGGAGTGTCACAAATGTTTGAACATACAAACTACTTGCTCCTTAGCCGATAATAAGAAGAAATTGGTACTTTTAAAAGTACACAAATAAAAATCAGTACCACAAATGTACCGATACTGCCGAAGAGAAACAACGATCGTGAAGAGGTCGTCCATTTCGTCACAGTCTACCATGCACTAACTCTTCCTATCCCCTACATTTCTCTGTCTGACTGCCTGCCTATCTATCCATCCATCCAGCCAGCCATTTACCCAATCATCTCTCTCACCCACCCTCCGTCCTTGTGCTTTTTCTTCCCATCATTATCATTCTGTTTACTTTCTTAATTTCCTTCCTCGTTTCTGTTTCTTTCACTTTGTTCCTGTTTCACTAAAAAAATCTGTCACTTCCTCTATTTCTCACTCTAAAAATCTTTCAATTCCTATATATTTCTCTCACTAAAAATCTTTCACTTCTTCTATTTATCTCTCTTAAAAACTTCCACTTCCTGTATTTATCTCTCTTAAAAACTTCCACTTCCTGTATTTATCTCTGTAAAACTCTTTCACTTCCTGTATTTATCTCTCTAAAAATCTTTCACTTCCTCTATTTATCTCTAAAAATCTTTCACTTCCTCTATTTATCTCTCTAAAAATCTTTCACTTCCTTTATTTATCGCTCTGAAAATCTTTCACTTCCTATATTTATCTCTCTAAAAATCTTTCACTTCATCTATTTATCGCTCTAAAAATCTTTCACTTCCTCTATTTATCTCTCTAAAAATCTTTCACTTCCTCTATTTATCGCTCTAAAATTCTTTCACTTCCTCTATTTATCGCTCTAAAAATCTTTCACTTCTTCTATTTATCTCTCTAAAAATCTTTCACTTCTTCTATTTATCTCTCTAAAAATCTTTCACTTCTTCTATTTATCTCTCTAAAAATCTTTCACTTCCTCTATTTAACGCTCTAAACATCTTTCACTTCCTCTATTTATCGCTCTAAAAATCTTTCACTTCCTCTATTTATCGCTCTAAAAATCTTTCACTTCTTCTATTTATCTCTCTAAAAATCTTTCACTTCTTCTATTTATCTCTCTAAAAATCTTTCACTTCCTCTATTTCTCGCTCTAAAGATCTTTCACCTCCATGATTTCTGCCTCTAAATATCTTTCACTTCATCAGTTTCTAACTCTAAAAATATTTCACTTCCTCTGTTTTTTTTATAAATGAATCATTCTCATGTCTTCTTCTCTAAAAATTAATTTCTCTTGATTTCTCTGTCTAAATTCATTTTCTCAGCTTATCTGTAACAATATTTAATTTTGTCAGATTCTGTGTAAAAATTTCTCATGTTCCCATATTCTATCTCTAATAATCGTTGAAGTCGGTTTCAGTAATCTGTAGTTGTAAATAAATATCAGTGGTGCGCCCTAGCAATCAGAATCTCCACTTCAGATGTCATTCCTATTGTGTGGCTGTGAAACATGGAGAACAACAGAAACGACAACCAAGAAGTTACAGACTTCCATAAATGGGTGCTTGCGTAGATCATAACGATTGACATGCTATGACAAGGTCACTATTCTGATAAGAACCAGACATGTGCAAGTGGAACAAGTGACGAGAAGAAGACGCGGGTGTTGGATTGGACATATAGAAATAAACCTGTTGATAGCATTACAAGGCAGTCCTTGCAATGGAATCACCAGGGTAAAGGGGGTGGAAAGAGGCAAAAAACACGTGGGAAAAGAGAACTGGAGACAGTTATTACAGGAATGAGGACGACGCGGAAATACCTGGAACTGATGGCACGAGGATTAGGCGTGTGTTTGTTGAAGGTTTGTGCTCCTTGGGGAGCATTGCTAGAGGGCAGTAACAATGATGATAATCGGCCCACAGATTAGCTGGCCCATACTTCAGTATTTATAACAGACAAGAAAAGGGATACTCACGTAAAATCAATGTCAGGTTAGACATTAATAATAACCTGAGATTTCGCCTCGAGTATTAGCGGGCGTACGAAAAAAAAAAAAAAAACAGACATGATCTTTTCTCTCCGCCAGCTTCAGGAAATATCAAGAGAGCAGAAAAGACCTTTATATATCGCGTTTATTGACCTCACAAAGGCATTTGACCTGGTTAGTAGGGATGGACTCTTCAAAATCCTCCTGAAAAAAGGCTGCCCTGCTAAATTGCTGGAAGTGATAAAGACATTCCATGATGACATGAAGGGAACAGTCCAATATGCTCAAAGCCAACATAGCCCTTCGACATACGCAGTGACGTTAAAAAAGGCTGCGTTCTGGCTCCAACCCTCTTCGGGATCTTCTTTGCCTTACTCTTGAAACCTGCATTCTGAGATGCAACTGAAGTACATGCCTTCACACTAGGTGAGATGGCCGTCTGTTCAATCTCGCAAGGCTGAAGGCAAAAACAAAAATCAGAAGGGTCACTATAAGTGACTTGTTTTTCGCTGATGACGCTGCAGTCGTCACTCAAAGCCAACAGGAGCTTCAGAGCTTGATGAATCGCGTCACCCAAACATGCAAGGACTTTGGCCTCACAATAAGTGCAAAGAAAACAAATGTGCTGAGCCAGGATGTGGGTGCCGCACCAGTTATCACTATCGATAACTATGAGTTGGTAGTGGGTGCACCACTTCACATACCTGGGGTCTACAATGGCAAATTCTCTCTGGGCACAGAAATTGACTGCCGCATTGGCAAAGCTGCAGCCACCTTTGCTCGCCTCACATCGCATGTTTGGGGAAACTCCAAACTCACAATGAAGACCAAAGCTGCGGAAATAACGCCTGTGTCACCAGCACATTTCTATATAGCAGCGAGACATGGACAACCTATGCTAAGCAAGAAAGAAGGTTCAATACCTTCCATCTACGGTGTCTTTGCCACATCCTCGGCATTTCCTGGAAAGATAAAGCGACAAATGTCGAAGTGTTGTCACATGCTGACCTTCAAAGCATGTATACACTGCATAGACAGCGCAGACTACGCTGGTTTGGCCCTGTCCGCCGCATGGAAGATGGTCGCATCCCGAAAGATATCTTCTACGGACAACCAGCAACTGGCAAAAGAACAGTTGAGCGACCGCAGCTGAGATTCAAAGATGCGTTTAAGAGAGACATGGGGGCACTGGACATAAATCCAGCAACTTGGGAGGATGAAGCTGCCGATCGCACCGAGTAGCGATGCTATCTACGGCGCCACCTCAGATTGAGCGAAAAGAAGCTCATACAACAAGCAGGAGAAAACGTCGAAAGGAACACCAGGAAAATAAGCAGCTGAGGGTTGTCACCTCAGGGGCGCATTCCCATAGTCAGTTATGACTGAAGGGCTGTCATCTCAGGGGCTCATCCTATAGTCAGTTATGACAGAAGGGCTGTCACCTCAGGGGCACATAAATTTCCGATAGGTGATTAAGAACAATGTTAGGTCCCGTCTGAATAGAACTGACAAAGGTGATGACTCAGTGTGAGATAAGGTAAACAGATAAATTTTCACTAGTGAGTTGGTGAAAAGGTAGAGTCTGTTCCTGGATTTGAGAAGCTACTCTGGTCCAGCCTATCGGTTACGACTAAATTTATTTGTTCAGACAGTTCCCTTTATATATATATATATATATATATATATATATATATATATATATATATATATATATATATATATATATATATATATATATATATATATATATATATATATATATACTGAAGCACATTAAAAACGCACCACCTGTATAATCCAGGAACAGAGTGGGAAATGTAAATATAAGTGTTTACAAGTTTACATATTTGGAATCTTTATTCATTTTCCTATGAATCCATGCTGGTCATTAATTTGTACATTTGATTGTTATGAAATTCATTGCATTGTGTGCAGGCAAGGGAGAAAACCAAAAATGCAACCAATAAAAAAATTCATTCACACTATCCTCACTATCTGGTATGTCCACCATGTGCTTGCAAACAAGCTTGGCAGCGGCTCCGCATGGAATGCACAAATCTCTGAAGGAAATTCCGGGGAATCAAGTCCCATTGACGTGTAAGAGCAGCTTCGAGCTGTTGCAGATTAGCTGGAGAACCTTGCCTGTAGACTCTGCGTCCAAGCTCGTCCCACAGATGTTCTATAGGGGACATGTCTGGTGATAGGGCAGGCCAATCAGTCGTCACAATGTTCTGCTGCTGTAGATATTGCTGCGTAATGTATGCGGTGTGCGCACGTGCGTTATCCTGCTGGAGAAGCTGCAAGTCTGGGTAATTTGTGAACGCAGGAGCAACAATGCATCCAGAACCTCATCTCGATATGTCACAGCATTAACATTTCCATGGAAGACGTGAAGAGGCAAGCGATGGTGAAAACTGAATCCTCCCCAAATGTGAATACTGCCACCTCCAAATCGGTTGTGCTGACGAACACAGCAATCTGCAAAGCGCTCTCCACACCGTCGCCAAATCCGCATACGTCCATCAGCAAAGGATATGTTGAATCTGCTCTCGTCTGTGAATAGGACAGCATTCCACTGCAGTCTAGTCCATCTGATATGTTGCTCTGCCCATTGCAGGCGCTGCTGACGATGTCTGTGAGTCAAGTTTGGCCCAAAATAATGACATCTTGCAGTAAAGCCTGTATCTTTGAGTCGTCGTATGACTATCATTCGAGAGACTTGCCTACGTCTACCCACTATTGCTCTTGCTGTTTGACTTGCCGGGAGAGAACGATTCTTTAGGTGACTCAGCACAATATGACGATCTTGCGCAGGGGTAGTAACTCGTGGTTGGCCACTCCGAAGTCTATCCCGGGCACTGCCAGTGGTTCCGTAACGTTCATTGAGACGTACAATAGTGCTGTGGTGGCAATTCATCCTTCTGGCAATGGCCCGCGAGCTCATTCCGGTCTCCAACATACAAATGGCTCGTTGGCGGTCGTTTTCAGATAGTCGTGTCATTTCAAGCACATGTACTGGGTGTTTTGTCTCAACGGCCTTTTTATACCGAGTATACTGCCACAACGCGTACACATTTTCAGGGTCATTGCTGTTGGGAATCGTGTTGCACGTGTAACTTTCATTGTTTTCATGTAGTCTGTACACAAACCCGTGGGTTGAATCATGCACTTTCCATTCCAGCAGCCATTCGCTCTCTACCTCATGACAAACACGGGGAAAATCCATTCCCACACTTTTTTTTCCAGCTTCTCGGCATCAGTATATATATATAATAGTGGTGCGTTTTTAATGTGCTTCAGTATATATATATATATATATATATATATATATATATATATATATATATATATATATATATATATATATATATATATATATATATATATATATATATATATATATATATATATATCCACCACTCACATACACACAGAGAGATAAGCGACGACAATTTTAGACGCACAAACGTGAAAACTATAGTAATGGAGTATGGGTATTGGGACTAGCTGACCGACACTGGTAATAAGTTTTTATGTTAATGTTTATTTACCATAAAAAAAGAAACTTCACAACAGTTATTAAAAAATACAAAAATCATAGGTTACAGACTTAAATAAAGAAATAGACCCACTAAGTGTAATTCCCTCTGTAGAGACAAAATCCCAGAAGAAGAAGTTAATTAACCCCCAAAAGGTCAAAAGAATAGCACTAGGGTCTAGGATTTTACTATACTGTAAAGAACAGAGTTTCTATGTTAATCTATTCTGAGATGAACAGTAGCTACTACTGTTCATCTCAGAATAGATTAACGTAGAAACTCTGTTCTACAAAACATCATAAGAAATAAACAAGAAAATGAGTGCATGGATTATACAGTGAAAGAATTATTCATCTCTTCTTTCTCTCGCTTCAGACAGACTGTGGCCACATTTTCACTCTTACCTCATACGTGCTTTCACAACATCTGGAACATCTCCATGAAAAAACAACCACAGATCCAAGGTTGGGTGTTGGCAAAACAAGCCCCAGTTTCTCCAAGACTGATTAATCTTTTTATTTGGGAAACGCTTGCTTTGATATTCCTTCTTTAGAATTCTGTTTATGTCACATCAATTAGTCCAGGTAGGAAAATACTTAAGAGCTTTAATGTTTGCAGAGTCAGTAGCTAGTAAAATTGATACTTGGAGAGAATGTCAGAGGGGTAACTCTCTCGGGATAAAAATCCTTGTTACACCACAAGTGGTTGGTAGTCGGTAATGTTAATTGTTGGAAAGTTCGCCACCACGGGCTGAATGTAAATGAAATTGGGAAAAAGAAATCTGGATAGCTATAGGCCCAGTTAAAAGTTATTCTTAATATTCTTTGGGTTGGTACTCTGTCTCTTTCTGGGTGTAAACAAGAGGCCAGATAGGTTCACATTGAAGACCCAGTATTTTATCAGAATGTTCTTTTGTACTGTTGGACTTAGATCCGTTATTCTCAGATTTATATGGAAGCCGCTGGTAGGTTTTGGGTATGTGACCCAGTACTAGATATAGGAAGAAAATACTTAACCACAATATAGTATTCTCAAACCCATCCTAACCCGCGTAAAATACCATATTATTATCCACTTCGGTTATTTAACTTTATTTAGAAACTACAAGCTTAGAGCTTATCTTATCGTTTATAAAAAGAAACCCCGTGAAATAAATTCTAGTCATTTACAAAATTACTCATCATGAATTAGAAATAAATATATATTTCGTCAGTACTCATAATGAATAGTGCATTTACTAGTCGATTAAAATATCTCTTACTGGTTACTAGCAATTAATTAAATTAATGCTACAGCCGGAACAATTTTGCTATAGATTATTTTAATTCTGCTAGTCAATTTACACACCACAAAATCCTAGTGAAATATAATTGACAGACCTTAACAAGTAAATCACTCTACACAGAAAATCTTAGTGAAATATAATGATGGACTTAACAATTAAATCCCTCAAACTTCTAGTAAAATATTTACCACAATACAAGAATTAAAACAATCTCCAACGAAAACTAAGAAACTCCATTAATACAAATGGTTCTAGAATCGAAGCTAGATGTTCTGAAATAAATCTGAGGATATTGAATAATGGATTTTAAAGGCAGAGATATATATATTAAAATGGTAGAAATTCACTAGCACTTGCTAGTTTTGACACCTTCGCCCAGATTTCGGGTATTTCTTCGTTCGATCTGCGAATCAAAGTTAAAATTGCCACCTTTCCCGCCTTGCAGACTCTGTCCTCTTTTCACACAACATGCCTAAGAAAAATTCACCGAATCTTTTGGCCGAATATCATCACCAACCAAGATCTGCTTACTCGTAGCGAGCAAGAGGACATGCACACCATCATAGCTGGCAGACGCTGGAGCTGGGTTGGTCATGTCCTCAGAAGAGACCCCGATGCCATCACAAGAACAGCTATGCTTTGGACCCCTGAAGGAAAACGAAAGAGAGGCCTACCAAAAACAACCTGGCGGAGGACTATGGAGGCTGAGATGCAAAGAATGAACCAGAGTTGGGGCACTGTACGAAGAATGACCACCGACCGAGCAAAGTGGAATCAATTTGTTTTTGCCCTACAAGACGCCACTAGGCGTGATGGCCACTGACTGCTTTGACGGTCGGTGGCTAAGGATCAAAGAAGAAGAAGAAGACTCTGGCAACGAGCGAATGGTCTCTTTGATCACGTCTCGTCCGCAGTTTAATTACGTTCACGAACGAATGGATGTGGGGGGATAACTAAGACTGATTATCTCCCCTGACCGAAGTAACTAACAAAGTACGACTTATGAGTAATTGCCCTTGATTTACTTCATTAGCTTATCTCCCCCTTTTCTCACTACGTGCATCATAGGCTGATCTGTCAATATTTCAACGGTTAGATTTTAAACATTCCTAGTGCCTGTACGACAATAGAGAAAAGAAAAAAAATAGGCGTGGCTTACAATTATGAGTTTGACAGATATGAAAGTACGAAGGTTCTGCATTAACAAAACGTGCATAACTCATAAGGAAACAAGGTGCAATCCAGGCGGAAGCAAAGACGTGTAGATATAGGTACTCTGTGTTACATAATCTCTGTCAGTTATGACTGAAGGGCTGTCACCTCAGGGGCGCATTCCCATAGTCAGTTATGACTGAAGAGCATCACCTCAGGGGCACATTCCCATAGTCAGTTATGACTTAAGGGCTGTCACCTCAGGGGCACATTCTCATAGTCAGTTATGACTGAAGGGCTGTCACCTCAGGGGCACATTCCCATAGTCAGTTATGACTGAAGGGTGTCACATCAGGGGCACATTCCCATAGTCAGTTATGACTCAATGACTGTCACCTCAGGGGCGCATTCCCATTGTCAGTTATGACTGAAAGGCTGTGACCTCAGAGACGATTCCCATTATCAGTTATGACTGAAGGGCTGTCACCTCAAGGGCGCATTCCCATAGTCAGTTATGACTGAAGGGCTGTCACTTCTGGGACGCATTCCTACAGTCAGTTATGACTGAAGGGCTGTCACCTCAAGGCCACATTCCCAGTCAGTTATGACTTAAGGACTGTCACCTCAGGGGTACATTCCCACAGTCAGTTATGACTGAAGGGCTGTCACCTCAGGGATGCATATAGTCAGTTATGACTGAATTACTGTCACCTCAGGGGCACATTCCCACAGTCAGTTATGACTGAAGAGCTGTCACCTCAAGTGCGCATTCCCATAGTCAGTTATGATTCAAGGGCTGTCAGCTGTCACCACAGGGTCGCATTCCATAGTCAGTTTTGACTGAAGGGTTTCAACTCAGGGGTACATTCCCATAGTCAGTTATGACTGAAGGGCTGTCACCACATTCCCATAGTCAGTTATGACTGAAGGACTGTCACCACATTCCCATAGTCAGTTGTGACTGAAGGGCTGTCACCACATTCTCATAATCAGTTATGACTGAAGGGCTGTCACCACATTCCCATAGTCAGTTATGACTGAAGTGCTGTCATCACATTCCCATAGTCAGTTATGACTGAAGGGCTGTCACCACATTCCCATAGTCAGTTATGACTGAAGCGCAGTCACTACATTCCCAAAGTCAGTTATGACTGAAGGGCTGTCACCACATTCCCATAGTCAGTTATTGACTGAAGGGCTGTCACTACATTCCCAAAGTCAGTTATGACTGAAGGGCTGTCACCACATTCCCATAGTCAGTTATGACTGAAGGGCTGTCACCACATTCCCAAATTCAGTTATGACTGAAGGGGCTATTTTTACTTCAATATATACCTTTCACCATCATCACCATTTTCCTTTTCGCTCCCTATGAAGTATGGGGCCACCACTACAGCTGACCCCAAGGTGCATCCAGATGCTCTTGTAGCAATGGTTTATGTAGCAATGTATTTTACATGATGAGGTTGCCAGGCCCCACGTACAACCTCATAGTTATCGCCTGCAGGGGCAGTAATCCGATTCTTGCTTGTTTCTTGAGAGACCCCCTGGAACCACTTAGACAATGACATGCCTTTGGGTGCCATGAATTCTGGGTAGCATATTCTATTTATTGCAGCTTAATCATTATTTGAAAATAGTTTTTGCTTCTCTGTGACTATATTGTATATATAGTAGGGCTGGGATCTTTAACGACTAATTAATTTATTAATCTGTTAAAAGTTTGTATCGATTAATTGATAAAACAAATTTTATTCGATTATTTCATTTTTAGCATTGTTTATGTTTTTTGCTTAAAATGCGAGAGCATTTGTTAAGCTAGAGGTTCCGATATGAAATTTGACAAGTATGATCGATAAAAATAAATTTGTTGGTTGTAATTTTTCAGTATTTTCATTATATTTTCAGGACGATGTTACTTTATAACAACTGAAATAAGTAATGTCCTTAGTGATTTAAAAAAAATGTATGATTTTTTATAATTTGTCAAATTGTTCAAAATTTATTGATTAATCTTCGATTAAAGAAATTTTATTAATCGATTAGGATTTTTAAAAATCAATCTCAGCCCTGATATATGGTACAACATTCCATATTTGCTCATGACTGTTTTCAACTTTCTCATTTGCACAGATAACAACGACATGCTACACCAATGGTAAGATGTGGTTATTGGTTTACTTAATGTTATTTAGAATGTTGTATTGGTCATATAATAACAGAAAATGGCAGATGTGAAACAGAAATCAAGAAGATGAATAGGAATGGCCAAAGCTACATTCAACAACATGAGACAGATACTAACATCTAAACAACTAACTCACAAATTCAAACTGAGAGTCATCAAATGTTATGTATATTCTTCATAACTGTATGGTGTAGAAACATGGACAATGATCAAGCAATTAGAAGAAAGAATTGAGACCTTTAAGATGTGGATATATAGAAGAATGGGGCACATCTCGTGGAAAGAGAAGAAAACAAATAAAGATGTCCTAGAAAACCTAAGTATGAAAAGAGAATTAATGAAGGAGAACAAAATTAGACAGCTAACATATTTTGGCCATGTAAGAAGACATAACATCTTGTAAAAGACCATAATAGGAAGCAGAGTTGAAGGCAAACGTACAAGAAGAAAACAGCGTTATAAGTGAGAAGATAACGTCAAGAGATGGACACGAAAGAGTCTATCAGAGTGCACCATCAAGGCAAGAGACAGAAGACATTGGAGATCCATTGCAGCCGACCTTCGAAGTGAAGATGGCTCCTGATGATGATGATGATTGTCACGAGCAGAGAGTGTAGTATTGTTGTCTAGAGTTGTAAGTATGCAGAGCAGTTTTCATGTGCCTGCATGTCCATGGACAAAAATAATGTGTCCTTTTGTTGATATTTTGACAATAGCCATTGATTCTTTCTTCTTCATGGTGTGTGATTTTCTTTTCTTTTTTGTGGTCTTAGTTTCATGGAAGGTAAATATGATTGTCACATCTTAAAACTCCCTAGGCTACTTAGAAATTAGACATGAATATCAAACCACAATACTTCTTAATTTACATAGAAACTAAAAATGATTGTCATATCTCACAACTCCCTAGGCTACATAGAAATTAGACATGAAAATCATATCTCAAACCTCCTTAATATTCATAGAAACTCCCTAGCCTACATAGCTTTTTGCTCTTTTGCAGCCAAAACCAAGTAAGAGTCCTTGGTATTACCTACACTGCAGATCTAGGCTTTTCCTATTGCTTTTCTGCCTTTCCAAAACGTGAGTTGAAGTCATGAGCTCCAGTTTCTCTGACTTGGCTTGTATTTAAAGGATCATCACATCTGATCCCAAGCTAGAAGGAAGAAACATGGGGCATATTGTGCATTCCCTCAAACCCCACCCCATCCAAGGGGGCTCTCCAAATATGCAGAGCTAAAATACTGTGCTCTGGTTCTGGGCTCTCCCAAGGAATTGTCACATCCTACACAGAGCCACTTCTCAGTTCCCCCCTGCCAATCACAGGGTCCATAATGAGATCCTCCTGCATGCAGGCAACCAGGTAAAAGCCAGAGTTATGTCTGGGGCTCAAGTGACTCCACCAAGCTTAGTGTGCAATGCTGGGTTCTCAACATGTTTTACCACAGGGGAAATCCCTGGAAGTGTGTGAATGATTTCAAGAATCAATTAGGGTGTGGCTTGCCTCACAAACAGGGGTTCACAACCAAATCTACATACTATATCATTGTGCATAGCTGGTGGTCATATAACGATGACTCCAGATATGCCTCCATGCATACAAATTAGACATGCATATCAGATCTCAAACCTCTATAATTTACACAGAACTAAAAATGATTGTCATATCTCAAACCTCCTTAATTTACATAGAACTAAAAATGATTGTCATATCCTAAACCTCCTTGATTTACATTGAAAGAAAAATGATTGTGTTAAGTTATTTTCGCGGGGGAGTTAAATGTTTGAGATCCTCACACGTGAGTCTAGTATAGACGCACATTTGAGAGCATCTAAGTTAATTGTATGTTTAATTATTTGCGTACCACCATGCACCATGTTTGAATGGGTATGGCGCGGTTTGTCGCGGCGATCTGTTGCCATCCAGCAAATATTCTGGAGGCAGATCCCAATATTCTCCATCTGATATAGACGTGATTTTCTCGTGTACTTATCCTTGGTTCGGAAAGACACGATCATTATAATCATCTATAAGATGAAGACGTCGCTCTTGAAGGAAACATGCCAAGACGCGTTTGATTTGAATGTTTAACCCAAAACGGCTCATTTTAAGTATCTCACCTTTGATACTTGGTTCTCCAGGATTGTTTATTGTAGAGCTTTGATTTGACCAGTGGAGTCAAGTCACTAGTGCGTCAATACAATACTTGGAGTCATTATTGGATCTTCATATGTATGCTCAACGCTTTTAACACGATTGATTTTATAAACCTATGCATCCTACTACTTCGTTGCTGTAGTATTTCCGTTAACCTTCATGGCTAGTGAAGTCAACCAAGGTCCAGGTCGTATATGATGGACTATGTACTTTGTCTACTACGAATTATATATAATTCAACTATGAATGTTCATTTCAAATAATGATTGCATGTATCGTCGTCAACATAGTCAACATAGTCTGTACTCATTAAATGATGTCTCGTCACCATGTACCCTACGAGTCCAGTGTCTACTTTTCCCGTTGAAAATAGTCACTCAGTCTTGACTCATCATACAGTGTTACCAGATCCCTATTGTCATTCAAAGAAACGGCCCACAGTATTCGCGCAATCTGAAGTACGTCGGCCACATTGATAGGCCCGACAAACCAGACAACAGCAATGCCAGTATAAAGACATAGACCGAGACAAACCCACCGGTAACAGATTGCCATATCTCAAACCTCCTTAATTTACTTAGAACTAAAAATGATTGTCATACCTCAAAACTCATTAGGGACATAACAATTAGACATGAATATCATATCTCAAAATTCTGTATTCTTCTTAATACACTCTCGCATGTCTACTTGAATATTTTCAAGGAAAGCAGTGGCCAGCTTGAGGCTATTTGTATATCCACACAGTTTTTTTCCAGGAATGGTACTGGTGACGTCCATATCTGCTTTCTCTGCTCCTCATATGTTGGGCATCTTTGAAGCAGATGTTCTCTTCTGCTGAGCTGGTAAGATGCATCATTTTTTTGATTGCCTTGGTGCTCTGCATCCCATTAGTTCCTGTAACTGCTTCTGATAAAACGGTTTGCCTCTTCGAAAGTTATGTTTGTATCAGGCTGAGGTAGCTTTCCACCTTCCTTTGCCAATCTGTAAGCCTCCTCATTGCTGGGGATGTTACAATGAGATGAAATCCATTGGATCATAACTCTTTTGAATCATTGAAAGAAACTAAAAATGATTGTCGTATCTCAAAACTCTTTAATCTATATAGAAACTAAAAATTTATGTCATATCTTAAAACTCTTTAATCTACATAAAAACTAAAGATGTACGTCATACCTCAAATTGCCCAAGACTACACAGACATTATACATGAATATAATGTCCCAAAACTTATTGGTCTACATAGAAATAAAAAATTTATATCATACCCGAAATCTCCCTAAGCTACATAGAATCTAAAAATAAATCTCGTCTCACGACACCCTAGGCTAAATAGAAACTGAAAATGAGTGTCGTATCTCAAAACTTCATAGGCTGGAATCCAGCGTTAAATTAACAATACCTAGCCCTCAGCACAAAACAACAGAATCTTCAAGCCAGGCAACCAAACCTTTGAACAAGGCAGACAATCCTTCAAATTCAGCAGCCAGGATGTTTTTTTGGAACAAGACAGTCAGCTCAGGGACAGCTAAAAGCACTTGCAACACTGATGCCAGACTTCATGCCAACATCAACAGCCACACTATGAATCAAACAACTGCTTGTTTAAAGACAGAAACCAAAACTCTGAACCCTGTGGGTAAGGTAACCAATCCTCTGAGCATTAAAGAAAGTGTCTGTCCCTCAAATCAAGACAAAGCCACAAATGTGACTCAGACACTGCTAGAAGATGCTCTCTGCAGTGTTTCTCGGGTCATGAAACCTCATGGTGCTGTGGAAACTATACCTGAAGGCAGCAGTGATAAGAAACATGCAAATCTGGTAGAAGGGGACATCGGTATGTTCAAAGTACCCACACTTGCAATTGATAAGTTCAGCGAGATTAAATGTCTCCGGGCAGCAGAATGTCAGGATAAGTTGGCCGTTTCTCAGAAGCCAAATGCTACTGATAATTGGGCTGAATCAAAGGTCACAGTAAGCAATCAGAAGTCCAAGGCAAAGATCACTCAGCTTAGTACCATTTTTGAGTCAAAGACTCCCCAGCTTAATCACATGACAGCTTCAAATGTGGCTCGCACTGAAAACATGTCCAGAGAACAAATTCACAGCACGCAGTATGCGAAAGGTATGAATCATGCCAGAAATGGCGAAAGCTGGAATGCTGTGAGAAAGTCTTTAAAGAATACACAAAACCCGCCAATCCAAAGGTGCAAGTACATAGTAAATGACAAGCCTATTCACAGTTGTGCGTCCACTGAACATGAAAGCTATGACATGATAGTCATGCCCGAATGTGGCTCTGTCATGACAGTTGATGAAGCTGCTGTGGATCTTATATCTGGAGACTTCAGTTCCATTTGGCGTAAGTACAGTGTCAGAAAGGAATGCAACAAAAGTGCACACTCCAGCCCTCGTGGGCCAAAACTGTACAAAGGAGAGAAGAGTGATACAGTGTGTCATCTTCAGCGGTATGGTGTGACTAAAGTAACTTCAAGACGGGTCTCCAAGGAGAAGCAGATGGTAAAAAACAGAGCTCAGATGAAAAGCACTAGAATGCGTTCTTGTTCTTCTAACACAAGATCTTTCAATTTATCTAATGCTGAAGGTGGATCATGGAGTTCTACACAAAGAAATCCTACTGTCACGAATCGAGGTAAAAGTTTTGCAAAACTTCCTTCCTTGTCAAAGAGACCAAGCAGAGACATCCAGATGGCACCACAGGCATCTAGAAAACTGGCCATACCAAAACGAGAAGTTGAGAAAAAGTTTTTCAGCACTGAGCAGTCATGTGACCAGAGTTTACACCACAAAAATCTGGCACCAAGATTAGCTTGTCTTCTTCTTGACCCTGATGATCTTAATAAAAACAGAGAAAATCTGGCAGCACATAAATTCTGTCAACAAGGTGGATGTGGATATATTGTACCTCTCACGATTGTGGCTTATGAAAACAGCGATCAGAGTTTATCACCATCTTTACAAGATTCAAACAATGAAAGTAGTAATTCCGTCATGAATATTTCTAGTAGTTATCTAAATGGTGCACAGGCTATTATATGTGAAGAAGGAACTTACAGCAACACTGATAAAAATGAAGATACCGTTATGAGCATCGATAGCGAAAAAGACAACAAGATAAAGTTACTTACGTACTATGCTCACTCATCATCTCATTTATCACCAATATATCAGCAGAAACCAAGACAAGAGAATGTTCCAAATACTGAAGGCTCCTGTGATATACCAAAAGAGATTAAGACCAGCAAGATGTGCTTTCATAACACAGTTAAACAAAATGAGGGCAGTAATGTGAAACATTTATATTCACCTCCACGTTCATTTGACTCCACCAGACAAAATAATGAAACAGAAAGTACGCAAACCGTCACTAACCCAGTATTGTCTCACTGCCTAATCTGCATCGAGGTACAGGACAGTCAAATCAGTGAATCAACTCTAGACACAAACAAAGCCTTCTTTCAGTGTCAAAAGTCTCCAAATCAGCTAGTGGAAATACCGTCATCAGGTCTGTCCTATGCTGAATCAATGAAAAATGTATCAGCATGGCTTTCAACCATTTCCAGTTGTGAGACTCGGGAAACTGACAGCCCAGCATGTGCAGGTTCTGAGTTAGAAAAGCAAGAAACCCTATTTGGAAACAAGGAATGCGTGATCTGTTCTATCCCTAATGAAGGTTACACTCTTCAGAGTCAGAGAAATTATACATATCATCAGCAAGAGCATAACAATGTTATCCAATCGGACATATACCCATTGAAAAGCAAATACACTTTTTCTTCTGCAGTTCATGCAGATGCACCAAGAAAGAAGCCAGTCACGGAGATCGTGAACCACACCTGTCAAAAAATTAGCGAGGATGCTGCTCAAACTGACTACAGCAAGTTTCCAATGTTTTCACATCTAGGACAAAAAATAGGAACAGTGGTTACAAGAAAAGGCGCAGTTCCAACTGGGAAGGATGAAATAAATAATCCTGAAGCAAATCATCAAGGTACTGTCTTCATGCCTCCAAAATTCTATGAGAAAACCTATCATAACGAATCGAAACAAGCTTCAGATATTCATTATTTTCAGAAGAGCTTTGTAAACTCAGTGAATCCCACTTATTCTTCAAAACCTCACCACACTAACAACATCCAAAGTGGACATAAACAGTTTAAGAATATTCAGAAAGATATTCTGAGTCTAGCCAAAAAACGAAGGGAAGATCATTTTCAACGTAAACGTTTCTGTTCAAAACAGAAGTCACCCATGGATTCCACAGCAGAAGTATCATCGAGTTACAATGTCACCCCACCAATTTCAGATGTTTCACGTAAACGAAAAAGAACAGCAAGTCCTGGCTTTGCCCATATGCCGCTGTTTAAAAATAGGCATAATGAGTCAGTAAACATCATTGTTCGACTTGAATCATCGGCACAGAAAAACCTAATAGAAAAACACTCGCTGGGTTCAATCATCAGTGCCATAGCAGCATCTGGAGATCACTCTCATCCGGGCAAGAAAAGAGAATGTCGAATAATGGAAACAAAAACGTGTGAGTTTGAGTTGCCAAAGCAAGAATCAGTCATGAAGAATATGCGGAGAGACACTATTCACCTTTCAGGAAAACAAAGTATGCTGGCCAGTAAGTCAAGTGTGCAGAGGCAACCAAGAGAAGTTATATACAGGCACATGAGGGACCAGCAAACATCCCCAGGGCTGGAAACAAATGCTTATGCTATGTCCCATTTGCATTGTGGAGAACCATTATCAGAGCAGATTGATCTCTTCAGTGTGATAAAGTATACAGATGATGTAACAGAAGATGATATGTTCTCCACCAATGATGTTAGCAAAAGCAAGGATGCAAATGTCGACATTGATCTTTCCAACTGTGAGCAGAATTCTGTCATTACTTCCACGCAGCTAAAGACTGAGCAAAATGACACTAACGACTTGACAAGAAATACAGAAGGTGATGACACAGTGGATCAATACTCAAATAAACTCTGTGCAACAAAAACAGCAGGTAAGCTTACATATAAGTTGCATGTACATCCAGTGCCTGTCACAAGAAATGGTGAACATTTTTGCTTTGAAAATAATGGTCAAAGTCCTGACAACCAAGACAAGACACAAAGATGGAACACTTCAAAAATAAAGCTGCCTACTAAACATTTGCATGCCAGCAAAATAAATCAGCAACAACATCAAATGTGCCCCGGAAACAGTCACCAACATGTGCACAAAGCTGTAAATGACTCCAAGAAAATAGCAGCCAAGGGGGTCAGAGGTTATCAGATTCCATCTAATGCCAAAATGAATTCCAGACACCAAAAGTGGGTACACCATTTACTGAATGAGGTCCACAAGAAAAATGACAAGACCTGTCCACAAAAGCCTGCCTCGACAATTAAGGACAATGTAAAAATGCCCAACAATGATCACATCCGAATAATTACGACTGTAGATCATTCAAGAATAGCTACTGAAAATCACACAAGGATATCTACACAAGATCCCACAAGAATACCTAATCAAGAATGCACAAGAATAGCTACTGAGAATCAAACAAAAGTACCAAATGAAGACCATTTGGGGCATCCTTTCGAGTTAATCTCAAGGAAAAACAAACACAGAGAACCATGCCCTGTAAAATACAACAGGCATGGGTGTGTTAATTCACAAACATCCAGACAAACAGAGAAACAAGCTCATCTTAAAAATCAGTTTTCAAAACAACACAGTGGAGGTGTGGATTTCATCAATAAATCTAAGCTACCACAACACTCTGAAAATTCGGTTTCCGTAATTGATAATAACAGATGTAAAAAATCTGACCCTCATGATGCTAAAGTGAAGAATGAGAATTTGATAATCCAAAGTGAAGCTACGGAGCCTTATTTCTGCAGGAGCAGTTTACCGGACAAACAGCTCACTCGCTACCTTGACTTAACACACCCTAGTAGAACCAGAGAAGACAGTGTACTTCCAAAGCCTAGACATCAATGCACAAAGCTTCAAGTTGACAACGAATGTCCAACAAACACAATCGAAAAAAGGGGCATAGACACACAAGCAATACCTCAAAAACTCAAAGGGAGTGCAGTAAGAAGAGACAGAAATGTATGTTTACCTCATATAGACAACATGCCTGGAACGTCCACAAATCAAACTGAAGCTCATGAGTTACAAACACGTGGTTATAGTGATAATGTTTCTACCACTCATTTGAAAAGGTACCTGGGTAAAAACAATGTACAGCCTGACATTCCGAATACAAATGTTGAAGCTAACTGTTCGAGTGAACAAGTTAATGAGTTGACACGTCAGCAGTGTACTTCTGATGCCTTTGCAGAGTCACTACAGTTTTCTGTTCGTAAAGATTCACAACATCAGCCACTTAATAAAGAAGGCAGATATAAAATGTATAAAAACAGTGACCCCATGAGATTTAAAGCAACACTTCCCAGCAAAAGTGGGCAGAAGATGCAACCAAAGAAAAACACTGAAAGAGCAACCAAGGAAGTGCAAATACGAAATGCCTGTTCAGCGGCTTCACAGAGACAAGAAAATGAGACCTCAAGCCCATCGCCTTTATTATCTCGTCCACAAACCAAACTAGGATATGAAGATAAGGCAAACCAGTCAAATAAGCCTAAAGTAGCACAGCCTTCTTATATAAAGATGGCCTCACCAAGTCTTCCACAAACCACACTGCAAACGTGTTTACCAAAACATAAGAAGGAAATAAATAATTCAGTCTCACTCAGCAAGAAACCAGCAAGGACAAACCAAACAATGCTTCATATATCGTTATGTAAGGGCTCCATATTACCTGGAAATTCAACAATTTTAGATGTAGACAATGTTCAGAAAAGTCATGTGTGTAGACTGCCAAAGGTCATTGATATGCCAGGTCAGAAAGGTTTTAGTCAGAAAATCCGCAAACAAACAAAATTAAACGAACATATGCCTGAGGCTACATCCAAAATCAATACTACACTTGCTTCCTCGGATAATATGTTCCAGCCACTGCCTGAAGCCAGTTCAGCAGCCATCGAACACCAAGTGATATGTCACAATACTACACATAGATTGGATTCAATTCTGCCAGGAGCTGACACTGCTGTCAAGTCAGTTACACAGTGTAAGCTAAGAAAAACGAGCAGACCCCAACACATGCTTCTCAAGAAAATGTTCAAATTTTGTGCAGGTGAGAACAAAACTGACAGCAGGAACGAAGCTTCTGATGAACAATCTGGAGACAATAGGGCAGTTGGTTTGCAGAAGCAAACTTCACAATTGGCAACATTCCAGGCAGGGAATGCTAAACTCAAATCAAGTCATGTGATCAGCAAAGCAAGAACACATTCAGGCAACACAAGCAATGTAGATGTGTGGTTACAACATCAGGTTCATGGGACTGTCAGAGGTGTCCTCAGAGGGGATAATTTACAAGAATGCAAAGGCAAAAAGGATGGTACAACAATGTCTCAAAATCTACAAAGGGTTGTTTCTCAGCGGCTACGTGCTGACAGTGATGAAAGTATCTCAAGGCATACAGTGCTGAAGAAACATGATATGTATACAAGTCAGGGCCAGGATGGCATAAAAAGCCAAATGACTCTTGCCTTCAAGGGGAAACAAGACATAGACTCTGATCTACAAACATTTACAAACAATATTGTAGATGAAATGGAGGACTATCTTTTGCCAGATCGCTTGCCAGATAAGATCGGGGGCAGCACCGATGTTTCAAGTGATGACATTAGTGGTCTTGAGAGTGCCAAATATGACCGCCGCCTTACCTATGGCAAGGCAGAAGACAAGACAGTTATACATGATGACATAAAATCAACTTGTTTGAATGTGGATGAACTGAGAGAAAAATACTTGAGAGAAATGACTCTGAGGAGATTGTGCAAGGATACGACATTCAGCCTTGATCATCAAAAGACTAGAAAACCCAAAGAGCACCATCTCAATACTGAATGTGTAGCTAATAACAACCAACACATATTAGAAAGTAACACAACCACTATAAAATCGGCGAGTTCCGAAACTTCAGCAGCAAGAATCGAAGTATCAGGCAATACATTGACAGTACTGGATTCTCAAGCATCACAATCTGGCTGTAGTGTATTCAGAAATGGTCTGAAACGAAAGAGGACTGGTGATAAAGATGAAGAACTACCTTTAGCGATGACTAAAACTGTCAGCAGGGGCAATAATAACCTAGTGAAGTCCAGCGATAGCAGCAAGGCCATGGCTACAAAGAAGTCTGACATAGTCTCCATATTATGTCATGAGAAACAACACAAGTCAAAGGGAACATTTGGAAGCCAAGAAGTGGTTATGAATTCTGACAATGCCAGATCAACAAAACATGACTCATGTGATAAAGGGAACATTTGGGTCCATCAGTCAAATTCAGAAGTTTCATTAAATAAGTCTTGTTTATCTGGCTCTCACGAGGCCAGTCATTTGATCAATTCAAACAACCAACTGCAAAAAGACTTGAGAAAATCAAAAAATTGTATCAAGTCACCACAGAATGTTACGGCAGTTATTGATGATGAACAATCTGATAAAATCCATAATAATGCATCTAAAAGCAACAGCCCATGTAGCACGACAGCAAATATTCCTGGTATGGATAACAGTGAGCTGATGAGCCAAACACTTTATTCATCTGAAATTAACAAAACTAAAAACACCAACTACACACATGACAGGCCGCAGTATAAAAATACTTATCCCAGTCTAAGAGAAGCACCAACATTTAATAATAGACCAAAGAAATATGCTGACCTAATTTCATCAGAGAAAAGGCCTCGGCACTTTGGTAAGATGAGATTGTCTCGAATCCCGGTGATTAAAACATCCTCAGGTAGAATACAATGTTCTGATACACAAAGCTTTTCAAGGCAAAGATTTCTGCTGATGGGAAGCCTTGGACAAGCAGGTATCAAAAAGTCAAAGAGTTCACCCCACAATACAATGGACCCAGTGTGTACAAAAAAGCAACTGACGAATGAAACTCAACCTGCATATATGAATTCAAATGACCTCAACACGCCGATTTCTGAAAAAAGCAGACAACAAAAGGACATTGATGCTAAGTCATCTGGAAGCTCCACGGACGTTGTTATTAGCTGGTTTGACAAAGAAAATGGCCCTGAGATTTTTCAACAAGAATCAGATCAAGGATACTTAATCAACTCACACAGCAAATGTCAGCCAGAAGCCATCAGTTCTACATCAAACTACCAACTGACTACAGTGTGTGGCTTTCAGAGTGATACATCTTTGCCGAATAATCCTGACAAATTACTGAGTAAAACAGAAATGAACAAACGAACAGAAGGAGAACAGAAAACCTCATCAAAGAAAAGTGGACATAACAAATCTGAGGCTAAGAGTCGATTAAAAGTAAACTCAAAACAAGCGTTTGATAGAATAAGACAACAGTGGCCTCACTGGAAGCATTATCCGGAACATCTACAAAAATTGGTAAATCAAAATACAAAACTTACAAACACGAGAGAAGGGGAAAGTGAACTTCCATTTCAGCAGACAAAGTTACAACCAAATCCCCATAAAACCGGTTTTGCAGCAGAAGTGACAGGACTAAGTAATCCTGCATTAAGGAGAAACACTTTCATAACTAATGAGCTGGAATTTGAAGGCGGGTTTGGAGATGACAATACGTCTGATAAACATACTGGTAAGGCAACTGGTGTATTGAAAGAGTTAGGTACAAACAATTCCACTGATCAGGAAGAACAAATGAAAAATTCCAAACTGCAGCAACACGGAGATGAGCCAAAAGTGATAGCTGATGTAAATTTAACTCAACCAGGGCGTCTGCATACTATGAGATGTTTAGGCAAGAACAGAAAATATGTGAACTCAGCTCTAATGTACAATATGAAAAAACAAAATACTGTTTCTTCTTACAAACCAAACAGTGAAACAAAGCTGCGCCAATTTATGATGAAGGATCCTGCACTAGGTACAAATAACAGTGCCAAGTTGGACAACCCAGAATCTCATCCAAAGTATCAATTGCCTGCAAATATGCATTTGCCTAATTTCAAAGTCAGTCGGGGCAGTTCTAAAAGCAAACTTTTGCAATCAAGTATTCACAAAACCTCAAGGGCTTCTAAAATGTATACTAATCAAGAGGAAAATGCTATCTATTTCTTTTCAGCACATGAGCCACTTCATAAAAAAACACGATGGTCCGTCTCAAAATCTGATTTATCCACTGGACTTCCTCAGAAAGCGCATACCCAGCGGAGGACCAGAATGTCAAAAGAAAAGTATGCAGTTTCAAGTTCAGAGACGCAGCAAAGCATGATTTCTGATGTTTCATTCTGCACCCAGGATAAAGATTCAGACACGATAGAACATGCTAGTAAAATGCCAGAAGATGGACGCAATCACCTCAACGAACAGGTGCAAGAGGAGCCTGAAGGAGACTATGGAAGTGAAGAAGATAACATTGACAACAATAACAAGTCTGACAATACCGAGAACTACCACACAAATGGTTCTATGTCAGTAGCCTCCGATTCCTGCAAGGTCAGTTTTGATTGGTACAAACCATCAGCAACATTGACAGTTCAGAACTCTGAAAACAATCAAGGACAAATGAATGAGTTTGCGAGCAGAGCAACAAACCAGCAGTCCAATTTTGTATTACAGGACCACGCTGCTGCTGAAAATAATCATCTGCCAAGATTATTGCATGATGCTGACGAAGGCAGTGCCGTGTCACACCATTATGGAGCACTTTCAGCACAAGAACATAGATTAATGGCTGAACAGGCACAACATTCATGGTTCTCCAGGACTAATCATGATCTGACGCATGCACTTAACTATGATTCACAACAGCACCAGAAGTACCCAGCATCCAATTGTATGCCTGGCAACAGAGGACATTCAGTTGAACAAACTCAAGGATATGAGCATTCACTGATACACGTGCCTCTGGGTCAGCCCACTTCAGATGTTTCATATGGTACAGTTTTCTCAAGGCCACAAAACCCATTGCAGCATGAAATGGCAGGGCATTGCTCAGGCCTCTTTCAAACAGCAAGAAGCAGTTACAATACTGACACAGCACCATCAATTTCTTGCAGCAGACAACATTATGTACCACAAATAACTCGGTCGGTTTCAAGGCGCCACAGGAGACAAGCAAATCAATTTGTTCATATGCCAGATGAAGATCTAAACGTTTTGTACCAGAACTTGCAACAGGATTACAACAGGGCAAACACATTTTTCCATTCCAACTGGGTTTTTGCAAATCAAAATAACAGCTTAAACGCTCATATATCCATTCCTGGACAATTTGATTGCAGTACCAATACTACAAGCCATATCTACGATGGCCAAAATCAGCTTTCGCTCCAACAACCATACTCAGAAACTCATGACAGTTTAAATGGAACTAGTTTTCTCACACATTATGACAATCACATGTCAAATGTGGTATTTCCTCAACCTTCTGCACAAGACAATTTTTTTATTCCATCCAGACATGCGGTCTCAAATCACTTGGTTGACGATCCAATTCTTAGTCAACCCAGAATGCAACAGACGTACATCACTGGAAATCAAAACTTTCTGCTGACTGCTTCACAGAATCATAATATACCACTGAACGTGGCCAGCATTTACCCCATGACACCAAGTATATTTTCAGCTTCAGATATTACTACGCCAGCATGGCAAAATTTGTACCAACCATTTGGTTCATCCAGTCATCCCCGCCATGTCCAGCAACATCTACATCAAGCAGCTCTGCCCCAGTTTTCAGTCTTGCAGAACCACCAAAGTAGCAGAAGGGACTCGGGGGCACAGTGTGTTTTTCACCCAAAAGAAAATGAACAAGGCACTGGCTCTCCATCTGAGGCAGGTAAAACAGACGAGAACTGCTGAGCACCTTGTAAAAATGTCTTGACCATTTTTTAAAAATAGCCATAAGAAATAATTTCAGGCAAACATGGGAGAGACATTTTAGATAACTTAAGCTGACACTTTGTATTTGAGAATACTGTAATTCTGTTTTCATTTAGCAGAATGAAAGGTGGGGACTTCCCTAAATGTGAAACTCTTGCTAAAGGAGTATTGGCTCTGTTCGTGATATTTATCTTGAGTAACCAGATGTCACTGGTTACTGCAGACAACTGTAAAAGATTTTTTTTTGGACAAAATAATTTTGCCATCCATGATTTACTACGACAAATTTTATAATAATTTTAATTTTAATAATAAAATGTATCATCATCATATGAACAGACATTGACATAGTTGTCAAGATATATATGTGTTGCTGCTCACTCTCTCAGTCATCCAACAATGGATAGTGAACATCTGTAACACAAAGATAATTTTAACATATGACGTTCATAACTGCTACTTGTAAATGTTAAGATATGCAAGTCACGAAGCTTCATCTTAAAATTACACAAATATATTAAATGCAAATACCTGCAGTAGTATTTGTTTTAAAAAAAATATTTCAAATGCTGCCTATGTATTTATGTATTTGCAAAGAGCAGGCACATAATGGTTATTGCTATATACAGGGTGTTTCAAAATTGTGTACACACACCTTAAAAAATGTATATTTCATGCACAACTAACACAATTTTAATTTTCATTATCACATTTTAAAGCTAAGAGATAGACATTGTTTTCATAATAACATAAATTTAATATATATGTTCAAAATGCCTACCATCATCATGAATACATACCTCTTACCAACTTCCAGTACCATTTTAGAATTGTCTTTCTTTCTTCAAAAATTAATTGAATATTCTTCATCATATTTCATGTCTCCGAGAAATAAAACAAAATTATGTCGTGAAAATTTCTTAGATTTGCAGTGTCATAAAGAAAATTAAAATTGTGTATGGTGTTCATGGAATATAAAGTTTTAAAGTGTGTATATATAATTTTGAAACACCTTGTATGTACTTTATCTTGTTAACTAAATACATTTATCATGTATAAATATACAGTAAGGCATTTTTAAAGCATGCAGTAAATATGCTAATATACAATAACAAGTGTTTTGATCTGTTTCCTCTTGTGATACTTTTTAATGTTTAGTTTCTTTGATTTTGATTTTAAGGACTATCTTCATTGGACACAAACAACTCCATCAGTGCTCCGATCTCCTCCCTTAGATCACACAAGGAGGATTTCAGCTCAGTGCACGAACTCCGTAGCACCGGCGAGAATCCCAATGTGTATATAGGAATCACACATTCTATACCTATTTTTGTGGTGGGTAGGTTAAAAATCTAACTTTTAAATTTTGCCAGGGCAACGGCCTTACAGCCTACTCTTTACGATTTCCAACTGCCGTGGGATTTTTAACGTGCGCAACTTGCACACGGGACCTCCTATTTTTTTCGCCCTTATCCAAGAAGGCTAGGCATCCAATCTCACTACCCATGAGACCAGGGGTGAGTGTGACATCATTACGACCACTGGTTCTGAAAAAAAAAATTCCTATAAATTATATTCCCTCAGCTGGGAATCGAACCCGGTACCTCTAGAATTCCAGGCGCACGCCATACCTCTTAGCCACTCTGACCACCTTTAGTTTGTAACTAATTAAAACAAATTTATAACAATCTACATAAAAAGTTTACAGCAAGCCTGGGCATAGTTTAGCCATTCCAAAATCTATTTATACTTCAGTGAGGCTGTGGTCTATCATATAGAATTTTTCATTGTAGCTACTTTTACCAGAATGAGAGAAGACCGGCTACCAAGACAAATATAGGACACCAAGAGCCAGGGATCCAGACCTCCAGGACGACCCAGAGTCCGCTGGGAGGACAACTGTCGCATGACTCTTTTGGCTGCCACTTCTGTTGGTGTATGTGTGGGGGTTGTATGACAGAGATAGTGCTACTGTCTCTCACAGTTGACAATGTTGACGTCAGCAATGTCGGGCTTACTAGCAGTGGCCGACAGTGATTAATATGTGAGCGAATGTCATGAGTTCTTTAGGCTTGTAAACGTCTGATGTAAACCCACACAACAGTAAAGTTAGGTCAGGAAACAGACCAACGGGTAAGACGAATTAGTTTTCAACTTATACACAGTTTATTTACGACAGTAACGTTATCATGGACAACAGATCACAGCAAATCACAAGGTATGATAGTAGGTATAATCCATAGATAAATTGAGTGCATCACCAGCAACTCATCATAAATGGTAATAATATATAATCCGTCAGAAAGTTGAGTGCATCACCAGCAACTCATCATAAATGGTAATATATAATGCGTCAGAAAGTGGTTGCATTAACAGCAATTCATTATAAATGGTAATAGCCAGTATAATCCATGGAATTAATAATATACTCATGGAACAAAGTAAGTGTGCAACACTTTATAGGGCACTGTGCGTGATTTCATGGATGACATGAAATAAAAGTTGGCACACAATGTGGTTGAATATTGAATAAAAGACCAAGTAATCACTTTGATTTTAGTGAAAGTGTCTGGCCCAGGCCAAGCGCGCTAGTCTATGGCGAACTGTCAGTGCTGGTCTAACTGCAGGTCTGTGAGGTAAGAGATTTGCCTATTCCGCACTGTTCTGCACGACACGGGTCTTAAACCTGGAATGTTCCTGGCAGTCCATGTTGCCTGAATAAACCTATTACGCAAGTGCATAAGGCATATGTAACGGTCTTGTGCAGGGGTGGTAACTCGTGGTCGGCCACTTCTATGGCGATCAGCAGTGGATCCAGTTTGGTGGAAACGAGCTTGAATGCGTGATATAGTGTTCCTGTGAACATTGAAATGTTGTGATACAGCTAATATAGTCGCTCCAGCAGCTAACATCCCTATAGCTATTGCTCGCTGTTGTTGGTTCAATCTTGGCATTGTCAAAAAAGATGTTTCTGTTGGACTCTTGATACTCTCTATTTCAACGATTACGTTTTCACATGCTTGTGATTAGAGCTACACACTTACCTTCCTTTTATCTGTGATAAATTCTCCCCTACGGCACTTTTCACATGATTTATCTTGCACCGTGATTATCTCCCCATGAATAGTGCGATCCAATTGTAATTGCACGGGTATGTGAACAACACTCACACAGAAATGTGTGCCAACTTGCATTTGAGTTCACCCAAGAACACACGCACAGTGCCCTGTTGAGTGCTACACACTTACTTTTTTCCATGAGTATATATTGAATCTCTTCCCTTCAAAAAACACTGGACACACTAGCGAGACTATAACAACCGTCTCGAAGCTCTGCCAGATACCTAATCACCGAGATTATTGTTTCTCAATACAACTCAGTACATCTTCACTCAAGCGCGAACTAACAGCTTGAGATGTGAGCTCAGCTCACCTGTATCTCTCCCCCAACTACTCAGAACATTTGAACACTTTCTTTATGTTTAAAAAAAACTAACACATACTCAGTTGAGCTATGTTCAAGCACCCAAATAAAAAATCTCATAACTTTAAACGTGCTTACAAGCGTGTCTATGAAAAAATCAGCCCCGTACATAAAAATCGGAAACACTTAACTCCCACTCAAAAACTTGACTTAACAACAACATTAGACAATCTCTAAAGGACAGAGGACTAGATTGGAACCATGTCAGGAGGAAGATAGAAGGCAGTATGGCGCTCGGTCTGGCAAACTTTTACACCCATGGTAAAAGAGGAAGTAAGTAAGCTACTTTGACAGTTTTTAGACTGTAAATGATAAAATTACTCAACATGCACATGAAATGAAGAAAGCTTTAAGGCAAATAAAAATATGTTTTAAATGAAGACAAAAAAAGTGCAATGCAAGGAACAAATATTACAATAATAAAAACAAATTTAAACAAACATATAATACTTAAGTACTACACGTCCGAATCAATTTATCCGAAAACCGGAAATATTCTGAAAATCAAAAGTTTCTTTGGGCTATTTTTGGCCAACTGTGGGCTTTTCGAACGTGATTTTGGTGACATCTGGAAACCGAAAAAGTCCAGTTTCCGGGCTAAAGCTGTCCCCAACAATTTCGGATAAAAGGATACAGACTTGTAGTATTACAACAGATGAAATGTGCCGGTGTTCTTGGAGTTTTTAACCCAATATGTTTTATCAGTACCTACAGTTTTTGAACTCGAAAAGGAGGAGCATGGTCAAGAGAGCAGAAGAATGGCGGTTGAAGCCAAACTTCAAAGGTCATACATTTTAAGCGTAAATCATCACTACGAAAAACTCCTTGAGAATACTGAGTACATTCAAACACAGATATAGACATCGCAAGGGTGAAATACAGTACAGTAAGTGAATCCCGATAGTCCATGTCCAAGAAGAATGGAGCAGATGTAAATTTATCTTAGTGATCCCTGCGTTCGAGAAGAAGTCTGTGACATCTCTGAAAATATTTTAATGGATAACAGCAGAGGATGGTTACCAGCGGTAACCACTGTGTCAATAATAACAATGACTTAATATGATTATGATTTGTTCTGCATCGACTCAACTAAGTTCTCAAATTTTGGTACAAAATAATTCCTTCACCTTAAAAAACAAAAGATGTAATAAATGAATTATAAAAAATAAAATAAAAACTTTAAAATATCAGGTGGTTCACCTGAAATCTCATGGCGGTCTAGCGCTGGACAGCAATCGACATCTTGCCCACCACTGGTTTACAGGAACAGGAAGGCCTGGACAGTTTGAAACAACTGTTTCAAACACAGCAACCTAAACTCTGAACATGGTTGTCAACCCTGTGGGTAAGGTAACGAAGCCATGGGGCATTAAGGAAAGTGCTTGTCCCTCAATCAAGTTAAAACCACAAGTGACTCAGACACTACTAGACATAAGCCTCTACACTGCTTCTGGGAAAATAAAATATCACAGTGCTTTGGAAACTATACCTAAAGGTACTACTGGTTCGTATCTCAGCATCTAAAAACCGAAATATTCCAAAAATTGGAAGTTTTTTTTTTTTGGGGGGGGGGGGGGGGGGGGGGGGGGGGGGGGGGGGGGGGGGGGGGGGGGGGGGGGGGGGGGGGGGAGGGGGGGGGGGGGGGGGGGGGGGGGGGGGGGGGGGGGGGGCGCTGACTTTTGGACAATTTTCGAAGCGATTTGTGCTATTTTTGGGCGATATCTGGAAACTGAAAAAAAATGCAATGTCCGAAACATGGCTATCCCCAAGCATTTTGGATTCTGGGACACTGACCTGTAGTGATAAGGTAAATGCAAATCAGTATCTTCAATGTACCCTCACTTGTGATTGATAAGTTCAGAGAGAGTAAATGTCTCTGAACATTTAAGGGCTTATGCTCCTCAGGTAGCTGGGCCGGATTTAGCCAAGAAGGGTCTCTAGGTCTTTTGGTGTTATGGCCTCACTTCACCAAATAAGCAATCCTATTTATAAAATCCCAGCTTTTTCTGTCAGTACATAACGCTAAGGGAAGCAACTTTGGTTGAAAGTTAGACATTAATTGTATAGTTTCCCTTATATGTACTCTCCCGACAATAGTAACACTTACCAAAGAAGAATGCGCAAATGAAGGTGTGCACAAAAATATATTTATAGAATGTGTGATCCTGTATACACACATTGGGATCCTCGCTGCTGCTACGTAGTTCGTGCACTGTGGTGATGCACAGTGGTTTTTTATAATACTTTTTGTTGCCGTTAGGTATTGGTGCTTTTGAATTTAATTCCCGTCTTATGACGGGCTTTTACACTAGTAACTTTAATATTTTTTTCAAACCATTTAGTGTGGTGATGGTATATACTAGTATTATTAATATTATGATTTTGCAGGGGTGCATTATGGCCTTTAAGCTATTTTTGTATTTATTCTCTTTTTTTAGAACGTTATGAATGGGATTGAAAGTGCAAAATTTTCTTTTTATACATAAATCTATGCCGTCTTCTACACCGGCACCCAAGAGTTGCGGGCCCCTTGGCTTCAGCCTACTTAGCTTAATGGATAATCCGGCTCTGTCAGGTAGCTGAAAGACAAATTAGACATCATGGATGGACTACATTGTGGAGTTTTCTAGATGTCGATTAGAAATATTAATACTGAAAGGGATGGTGAATAAGGTTGTTTTTGTTATTTAATTTAAGGCTGGTTAGCTTGTCACTCGTTTGCAGCCAGTGCCAAGTTAAATAATTTGAATGTGCTCTGTAGCTAATTGGCAGTAATCCATAGAGTGTTTGTGATGGTTGGAAAGCCTTGCAATCAATCAATACCCTTTAGCTCCACAAGGAGCAAAGGCCTTCAACAAACACATGCCAAGTCTTCCTGTCCCGTGCCGTCCGCTAAAGTTCTTTCCATGTTTTCTTCAACATTTTCACCTCTGTATCCAGTTCTCTTCTCCATGTGTTTTTTGGTCTACCTCTGCCTTTCTTTCCCTGTGGATTCCAGAACAAGGACTGCCTTGTAATGCTATCAACAGGTTTCCTCAATGTATGTCCTATCCATTGCTAGCGTCTTCTTCTCAACTCTTGTTCCACTGGCACTTGTCTGGTTCTTGTCATCAATTCCACATTTGTGACTTTGTCATACCATTTCAGTCCTTCTATTCTACGCAAGCACCCGTTTATAAAAAGTCTGTAGCTTTTTGGTTGTTGTTTTTGTTGTTCTCCATGTCTCAGAGCCATACAATAGGACTGACTTCACATTTGAGTTGAAGATTCTTATTTTCGTGTTGGACTTGATTTCTCTTGTTCTCCATGTTTCCCAATGCAATGAAAGCTCTTCTTGCTTTTTGTATTCTTATTTTGACATCACCGTCTGTCCCTCCAACTTTGTCTATATTGCTGCCAAGATATGTGTATGATTCTACATCTTTTAGTGGTGTTTCTTCAAGTTCAACCTTGTTATCATTTCTTGCATTTATTCTCATAATCTTTGTCTTTTCCCTGTGTATTTTCAGGCCCACTTGTTGTGACCTCCCATTGAGAATTTTCATTTTCTCTTGCACCTGATTATGGTTATGGGACAGAAGAGCCAAGTTATCTGCAAAATCTAGATCACCAAGCTGTTTAATCAGATTCCACTGGATTCCATTTCTGTTGTGTGATGTCAATGTTTTCATAACCCAATCTATTGCTAGTAAGAAAAGAAATGGAGACAAAAGGCATCCCTGTCTCACTCCCGTTCTAATCCTAAACGGTTCTGTAAGTTGTCCTTCATGAAGAACTCTGCATGTCATGTCTTCATGAAGAACTCTGAATGTCATGTCTTCATAAAAAAGACCTATGAAGACATGACATGAAAGCCCTGCAATAGCTTTCTTTTTTCTGTGGAGATTCCTGAGCAAGTGAGCAGCACATGCTGAGCTGTCTCCTACGGGTCGGTACAGCTGCGACAATTAGGCTCAAGTGAGGGGTTAGTTTATTTAAGTGCTTGTTGAGTCTGGTGTGTTCTGTTCTTAAATGGAAGATTGTGCTCTGCTCCACTCATCTTTGGTTATTGATATGGTCATTTTTGTTTGGATGAGTCATTTCTGTATACATGGCATGTCCAGTAGACCATTTTACCCACCTGTTTAGCCATTCCTATTTAAAGTTGTTTTGGAGTATTAGTTTAGCTGTCTGCATGTTTGCTGGAGTATTTGTTTGAACCATACTTGCTCCTAGTTTTGCTAGTATGTCTGCTTTATCGTTGCCAAAGGACAGAGTGTTTTTCAATGATTTCTCATATCTGTGGGAGGTGGCATTGATAGTTCTGCTATATGTGTCTTTGTAATTTTTGTTTTAATCTGCTAATGAGCTTCCAGTTTTAAACCAGTTGACAGTTTGGGTGTTCTTTTCTCATTCTTCTATAGCACTCTGTTGCTTCCAGGACAGCAATTTGTGTTGTAGATCCATAGGTTCTATATTTGCACCAATTTCACAGACAGCTGTTGGCATATGAACCTTAGAGTTTTGTTTTGAACTTTGTCCAGTTCTGCTTGGGTGGTTTTGTTATTGCTGACTGCAGTGGTAAGTTATTATCCATGACTGATCAGACATATCCCAGGAACAGCTATCTCAGATTTCTTTTTCATTCTGCCTAGCTGTTGCTTGCAAGATGTTTAACTAGGTTCAAGCGTCTACCAGCCTTGTCTTTCATTTAGTGCATGAAGGCTTTGAGGAGTAGCTGTCTGTCAAGCTCCTCTCCAAACTAAGCTGGATTTTCTTCTTTGAACAGTAGTTGATCATCAAGGTTTGGTTGATACACCTTCTTGCTTTCCTTGATGCTCCTGGTGAAAAATGTGTATACTGTTTTTTGATGTTTATTTTTAGCTTCCAGAGCCTGCAGTACACAACTATTGTGGCCAGGGCTCTATTTAGTTTAGCCTGAGCCATTTTTGTCCCTACTGTTCAGATAAGCAGGCCATCTGTATACAGTGCTTTTGATACCCTCAAAATGGGAAGAAGAAAAAAAAAGGGGGGGGGGGGGGGGGGGGGGGGGGGGAGAGAGAAGAGTCATTCATAAAGATAAAGAAGAGGATGAACTGCACGCCTGTAAATAATCTAATATTATGATTCTCTGTTGTTCATACCTCTTCCCCTGGCGAGAACATTTGAAGAAGTGTCATCGACCAGGGATTGGCGGCTCCTGAGCCGACCCAGCTCTAATGGGTACCTCCGAAATCGGCGAGTATCTGCCTGAATGGCGAGGGACACCTGTCTCTGTACAAGAAAAGGGATACTCACGTAAAATCAATGTCAGGTTAGACATTAACAATAACCTGAGATTTCGCCTCGAGTATTAGCGGGCGTACGAAAAAAAAAAAAAAAATACCTCTTCCATTCTATTAGGAAATGTTCCATTTTATTGTCTTGGAAACAATAGGCACAGTAAGATTCTTCTACTCTGAAATAACTCGTGGTCCCAGCTGTCGTCTGAGAATTTTTGTTTTTGCTGTAAGGAATGTTTAATTCCTTGACATTTTGCTTATTTTTATTTATTTAGTTTTCTGTTGGAGCTTTGAGCAATGAAGAAGAGAACAGGATATATGTGACCGAATAAGGAAGACATGGAACAACCTAAAACATTTGGCATAGAAAAGGAAGGCTTGGCATGTTCTTATTAAAAACCTGTGCTTCACAGGGATCTGAAAGGTATTGATAAGAACTGACTGATACGCATATGAAATTCTGTATTTAAGAATATATGTTAACTTCACTGTTACAGGCACAAGGAAAAATGAAGCAAGGCGTCAGTAACACATCAATAACAATTAACCAAACAATCAAGCAATATGTTACAATTTTATTTAGACATCATTACATATAGCTTATTTCAGTAATACATATCAATAATGACATCTAAAAGTATATTATCATTTTACAATTTTATTTCGTTAACTGAATATCCTGAAAAGTAAAACAAACAACTTTTTTTTAATGCAAAGGGGGAACACTAAAATATTTTTTCTGTTCCTTCTGCTGCTGAACTAAATACAATAAAAAAAACCAAGGTCAAGTCAAAGTTCACGAGATTACAACACAACCCACACAACATTATTGTTGGAACTTAATTAAACACTGAAATATTTTATGAGCAAACAACTGGAATAAAGAGTTGAGGTCCTTAAAAACTGAATATACAGACCAATGAGTGGCAGTTTATAAGAATAGAAAAATAAAGGGATATTACAAAAACTAGAAATAAGAACAGAAAAATGAATGTGATCAAAATATGAGAAACCATATTGAAATGAAAGCCTAGAAGTGAAGGGGCAAGTTTCAAACTTGAAGAAAACATCAAGCAATGGACGGAAAATTGTTGGTTGGAGTATACCATCAAGGCAAGTGACAGAAAATTGTTGGTTGCAGTATACCATCAAGGCAAGTGACAGAAAATTGTTGGTTGGAGTTTACCATCAAGGCAAGTGACAGAAAATTGTTGGTTGGAGTTTACCATCAAGGCAAGTGACAGAAAATTGTTGGTTGGAGTTTACCATCAAGGCAAGTGACAGAAAATATTTTATGTGTAAATATTAAAGAGGATTGCTGTAAATCTGGTAGAGGAAGTAAAAAAAATAGTATTGTGTCAGTTTTACAAATGAATGATACAGTAAAAAACATGGGGTGTTTTGAGGTATACTGAAACAATTTCGAGTATAACCCGAGACGTCACAAGTTTCTATTTGTACAAGTAACACTAGGGTCAGCCTTAGTAATTGCAAGGCCCAATTAGGACCATTGTGGTGGGGGTCCCTGGATTTAAAATTATAGTTTTGTTGTAACATGTTTATGTCAAAATATACGAGGGACGTTCAGAAAGTAATGCACCACATCGTTTTTCTCAGGAGCTGTTTATCCAAAAAGCATGAAATTTATATACAATATACATGGATATGTCATGTAAACATCGGTATTATTCAACATAATCCCCATCAACTTGTACGGCTTTATGCCAGCGTGAATCAAGTGCATGTATTCCTAGCCCGTACCAGATTTTGTCTTGGTCATGTAGCCATTTCTTCGCTGCATGAATCACTCCTTCATCATCTTCAAACCTTGTCCCACAGAGTGCATCTTTAAGTGGACCAAATAGATGAAAATCAGAGGGTGCCAAATCGGGACCAATTTGGTGATTGCTTCCCGTGTTGCCAGACTTGTGTGAGGTCGCGCATTGTCGTGAAGGAGAAGCAGGTCTGCTGGATTCTTGTGCGGCTGAACTCTGCGAAAACGTTGATTGAGTTTTTTCAATGTCTTAATGTAAGCTTGCGAATTGATTGTCTCTCCTCTTGGCATAACATCCACAAGAATCACACCTTCAATGTCCCAAAAGACAGTGATCATGACCTTTCCAACTGAAGGAATTGTCTTGAATTTCTTTCTTCGTGGTGATTGCGAATGATGCCACTCCATTGACTGTCTTTTTGTCTCAGGTTTAAAATAATGTGCTCAGGTTTCGTCACCTGTAACGATCTTAGCCAAAAAGTTCTCTCCATCAGCATTGAAATGCTCCAACAATTCAGAAGAAATTGCTTTCCTTTGCAATCGGTGGTCATTTGTGAGACTTCGAGGAACCCATCTTGCGCAAACCTTAGAAAATCCGAGAGTTTTTATAACTGCATTTGCACTACCAATGCCGACTGACAGCTGTAAGGCCAATTGTTGAGTAGTGATTCGCCTATCAGTAAGAATAATGCCCTCAGCGCATTTCAACATTTCTGCGTTGGTGGCTGTGGCAGGACATCCACATCGCGGCTGATCAAGCAGCTCTGATTCTCCACTTCCTGATTCTTTGATTCTCTGAACCCAGCGACTGACTGTACTCCTGTCGACTCAAAACTTCCATATACATCACATAGACGCTTGTGAATGTTCACAAGTTTCCTTCTCTGCAACGAGAAATTCTATCACAATTCGCTGCTTATAATGCAAGTTGCTAACACGCTCCATTTCAACGGTTTAGGGCAGCCGTATTATTTGGCCGGTTGCGGTGCAATTTGATGCACACAATTGGCACATGCCATATTTGAAGTGTGCAAAATTTCATGCTTCTATCTTCATTATTAGCTGAGAAAAACGGTATGGTGCATTACTTTCTGAACGCCCCTCATAGCTAATAAATACAGGTATTGTTTTTATTTTTAATACAATTTAATGGCACATATTCCTGATATCTAATTAGAATTATCTTTGTTCTTTCTGTCTTTTTCATAACAGGAGGTCAGACCCCGAATGCAAGCCCCCTGTGAGTGCGGGGCCCAAATGGGTCAAATAGGTTAAATCAGCATAAGGCCGGCCCTGACTGATATCATGCAATTTTATTTTTTATAAATAATATTACTGACCGTTTCATGTGGAGATCTTATTAATAAGAGTTTGCTATTCTGCTTCATAGCTATGTGTAGTTCCCAGGAGTCTCAGAGGAGGCCTTTTCCTGGGGCATCTCGTAAAAGGTGATAAAGAAACTGTGCATGGGGGCTGGAAACCTCAACATTTAAAAACAAATAGCTACAGAAACCACCACTGTATGAGAACTGGGGCTTTGAGGCAGGCTTCCTACAAGATGCAATGGTGGCTCCATGCTCCATAAGACACAAATAAGGAAATGAATGATTCTGCTTCATAGGAGTGGTTCATACAGATCTGTTTTTACTTCTAAGGAACAGATCTCTGACAATCAAGACCATCCTTAACCCAAGTGATAAATGCAGTCAGCGACCCATAGCTTGACTGCTTGTGTCAGGGTCAGCGAACCAGAGCTGACCAGGACCCTACTGCACCTCCAAGTGGTGGTCCTGGAAACAGGCTGCGTCACTGCAGTCTGGCTGAGAGAGTAGGGAGCAAAGAGGGAAGGCAAACCTGGTGCCAAAAAATGCTGTGCTGAAGTCGGATGTGTCAGCCGAAAGGTGCAAATATCGCAGCTTCACTGTAAACGGACACAACGCAAACAACGTCCTTTTCAGGATGAACAAGGAAGAAGAAGAACCCAGTTGAAAAATATCAGTCTTGCTAATTAAATTCTCTTTATTAAGCCAGAACTGCTTGTTCCCACTACATTGATTACATGTTCTCAGTAGACATTCTAAAGTGAACTCCTGATAGACTTTCTCTTTCCCCCACCCTCTTATTTTGCTCCTTGTTGAGTGTAGGACAACCACTGCTGTTGGCTACTATGCTGGAAACCTGCGCCAGAACATTTTATGTGGTTTTGCAGTGATGTTTCCAACAGCAATTTGTTTTATATGATAAGACTGCTAATTTCAAACTTAACCTTACGTGAATCATTCTTGTTACAAAAATTCTTAACTAATTATTTCTTATCCTCTTCTTTGATCCTTAGCTGCCAACTGTCAAAGCAGTGGCCATCATGCCTGGTGGCATCTCGTAGGGCAGCAACAAACTGCTTCCACTTTGTTCGGTCAGCAGCCATCCTTCGTGCAGTGCCCTGAGTTTTCCATTTTTAATGTGAATTTCAATGAATGCGGCCATCAAAATTCTTTGGACTAAGGCTGCAAATGCAGTATCCTGTATCTATAACACTCGTATCTGCTCACGGTTATTGAACTTCGTAATCCTGTGAATAATTCTTGCATACCCTGTGTGCATGTGCACACGCATGCATGCATGCACACACGCACACAGACATATATATATTGATACATAATTTAACATTTTTTACTGTAACGGCTCCGTGAATGACACAATCTTGTGAGGAAAGGACCTAGGATTCATGGCAGTCGGGTATGTCATCTACAGTCTATTGAGAACCCCTGAAAGGAAAAGCCAGAAAGAATACAGTGACAGTTTATCTAGTTTGTAAAAACACCAATAATAATAATAGCCCCTTCAGTTGTAACTGACTACTAGGACATACACCAAAATATCAGTAACCATCACCCTTCTCAGTTCCCAGTGGAGCATAGGCCTTCAACAAACTTACTCCAAGTCTTCCTGTCCCGTGCCATCTGCTCAAAGTCTTTTCATGTCTTCTTAAGTCCCTTTATGTCTGTCTCCAGTTCTCTTCTCCATGTGTTCTTTTATCTCCCTCTACCTCACTTACCCTGGGGATTCCAGAACATGGATTATCTTATAATGCTATCCAGGTTTCTGCAATGTGTGTCCTATCCATTGCCAGGGTCTTCTTCTCATTTCTTGTTCCACATGCACTTGTCTAGTTCTTGTCATCAGTTCCACATTAATGATCTTCTCATACCATTTCAATCCTTCTGTTCTACACAAGCACCCAGTTATGAAACTCTGTAATGATTGTATGAAAATACAAGAACTTTGCCAGGGCTGTGACTACCAAGTCTTTGCTATGGAAAAGATCAGATCCCATCGTGTGCCATCTCCACACATTAGGCTGCCTATAATGATCTCCAGTGTTCTGTCCCTTATCTCGATGGTACACTCTGATTTCCTGTCAATCTCTTTATGTTGCCCTCCAGCTTATGGTGCTGTCATTATCTTGTTCATTTGCCTTGAACTTTTCCTTATATCGCGGTTTTCAATCAAATGTTTTGTTTCTTTAATATCAAATCGTTTTATTTGTCAAAAATTGTGTGTTTCTTTATATATTAAAATAATTTTATTTGCCAAATCTTATATTTACCTACATGTCCAAAATGTTTTATTTGTCAGATTGCTGTTTCTTTATATGTTCAAACTGTTTTATTTGTCAAAATGTTATGGTTCTTTACATGTCTAACGTGTAATATTTATCAAAATGTTATATTTCTTTAAATGCCTGAAAGTGTTTTATTCATCAAAATCTTATGTTTTTTTCTATGTCTAAAATGTTTTTTTTTGTCAAAATGTTGTTTCTTTCTATGTCTAAAGTGTTGTTTTTTTTTCCTTGGTCAAAATGTTGTTTCTTTAAGTGTCTAAAGTGTTTTTTTTAAGTCAAAATGTTATGCTTCTTTATATGTCTAGTGTTTTATCTTGGTCAAAATGTTATGTTAGTTTATATGTCTAAAATGTTTTGTTGTTTTGGTCAAAATGTTATGTTAGTTTATGTCTAAACTATTTTATCTGCCAGAATAGTCACCTCCTATGAGTGGTATGCCCCTGTTGTGGTTCATGAAGGTCTCAGAAAAGAAACCAAAGAAATAATATGACCACTGCTCACTCAGGCGTGTCGTACAAGGCAACTAATATGTAGTTGTGTACGGGGCTGGCAACCTCATCGTGTAAAACACATTGTTGCAGAAACCACAGCTACAAGAGTATGTGAAGGCTTTGTGCAGGATTCCTGCAAGGGGCCAGCGGCAGTGGTGTGTCCATGTTCCATAGGGAGTGAAAAGGAAAATGATGGCAACGGGCAAGGTGTAGTTTTATTTTCCTTTGTTACCAATTCGGGCCCTGGAAGACGCAGGTGAAATATGAACATGTGCTTGTTATTATGTCCCAACTAAGATGGTTTGGCCATGTCTGCAGAATGGGAGAAGATCGGCTACCACGACAAGCATGGGAAACAAAGAGCCAGGGATCCAGACCCCAGGACGACCCAGAGTGCACTGGGAGGACAACATTAGACAATCTGTGAAGGCTGAGGACTAGAATGGAACCAGGCCAGGAGGAAGACAGCCGATAGGATAGTCTGGCGCTCTCTCTTCCAAACCTCTACACCTCATGGTAGAAGGGGAACGACTAAGTAAGTAAGTAAGCTTGTTATTATTGTTATTGATCCAGCGATGCTTGGGCTCTCGCCCTTCGGCCCAATGCCATGTAGTGATATCTGCATGTTTTCGCAAGTTGTTTTGTTCCTTGGTACAAGGTGTTCTACTCATCTGGCCTCGGAGGAAGGAGCATTTTCCTAACATCAGAACTTAAAGCTGATTTAAAAAAAACACGTTTCAATTTCTACATCAATTCATCACAACTAAACAGCGCCATCAAAGACACTGAAATGAAGGGAGAGCAGAAAAAAATGAGGTAAACTTTAAGCATACTCACTTGGCAAATGTGATAATTGAGATAATACTGAAGATAAGTTCCATGCCGATGAAGAACAGCTGTATGGCTGTAAGGATGATCTCCACTCGTAACACGTACGTCTGCCACAAGAGATAGAACAGCACACCAAACACAGTGGGAACACTGAGTATCAAACACACTAGCACACCAATGATCTGCTCTGTCAGGTTTCCCTTTTGTCCTGTTAGAAGATAACATGTTTTAGAAAGATAAAACGTTTTAAAAGAAAACATGTTTCTGAAGAAAACATATTTTAAAAGATAAATTGTTTTAAAACAGCATTTCCCATGTGGTCTATGGACCTCTACGGATCCGTAACAAGGAATCGGGGGGTCTTCAGTGTTCTGAAGTGAAATTGTATAAAACATTGAAAATTAAATGCAATCGTACAACAACAAATAACGCTCTCGTCTAAATAAATACAGGAAAGACTTAAAGTGGAGCCAGACCTGTGACTTAAAATATCAACTTTGGCACCAGAAATGTGGAAGCTGACAGCTGTAAAACAACATCAATCATCACAATGAACTATAAACTGTCTCATTTTAATTAATGAAGAACCAGTAATTCTGCTTAAAATTTATGATTAATAGCCTTGATGAAATAATTCTTTTTTGAGATTTAAACAGCAACTACAAATACATGTAATTATGGCAGTGGGAAATCATTATCTTTGGTAATTGACAAGGAAATCATGATTTTATTGGAAAAATTGCACAGCAGCATTAAAATCCCACGAAAGTTACAAGTACAAAAGTGAACTCAGGTGCCGACCTCCGAGAAGGAAAGGGTTAGATCTAGATTGGGTATATAAGCTTGCTGAGATGCAATTCTCCATCCTGTAAAAAATTTAAACCACAAAAAACTTCAACAAATATGGACAAGTCAAATAAAGAAAATAAAACACAGCCATCCAAGACAGGGGAAGGTCCTCTCGCGGGGAGGCGTATGATGCAACACAGAGAAAGCCGAAAGGAGTCTGTGTTGCTGACTAACCTTCTTTCTTCTAGGAGAACTTCCAGATTTGGCACCTGGAATGTTCGGACATTAAACGAACAAGGGAAAGTGGCGCAAGTGGCAGCAGAAATGAGGGAATACAAAATCGAGGTTTTGGGAATGTGTGAAACAAAGTGGAAGGGGGTAGACAGGAAGAAACTCATCACAGGTGAATTGGTGCTGTCCTCAGGACATGAAGACGAAAGTTCATACCACAGCGAAGGGGTAGCTCTTATGTTATCTAAAGAAGCACAGAAAGCACTCATTGAATGGGAAGCTGTTGGACCCAGAATAATAACAGCTACTTTCAAAACAGCTAAAAAGAAAATTCATGTAAATGTCATCCAATGTTATGCACCAACTAATGACAAAGAAGAGTCTGTGAAAGAAGCATTTTATACTAAACTACAGGAAATTATGGATAAAGTAAAAGAAGAGACATCACAATTTTGATGGGTGACATGAATGCAAAGATAGGTACAGTCAACACCGGATTTGAAGAAGTCATGGGAAAACATGGGCTAGGAGTAATGAATGAAAATGGAGAACTATTCGCAAAATTCTGTGCTTCAAATCAACTGGCTATAGGAGGAAGCATGTTTCCACATAAGAGAATACACAAGGCAACATGGATATCACCAGATCATAGAACAGAAAATCAGATTGATCATATATGCATAAACAAGAAGTTTAGATCATCATTGCAGGATGTAAAGGTATATAGAGGAGCAGATGTGGCATCAGATCACCATCTTCTGATAGCCAAAATAAAAATGAAACTCAAGAGATATGCAACAATGCAAAATTATAGACAACAGTATAATGTAGGACAGCTAAGAAATCAAGAAACAAGAGACAAATTTGCGGTCACAGTATCCAACAAATTCCAAGTGCTCCAACAGCTGGAAGATGTAGAGAATACAGAAGACTATTGGCAGCAGGTCAAAACTGTATGGAAGGAGACATGTGAAGAAATACTGGGGAAAAGGGAAAGACAACAAAAAGCATGGATAACAACAGAAACCCTCAATAAGATAAAAGACAGAAAAAAACAAGAAAGCAGAGTTAAACACAAGCAAAACCAGAAGTTCCAAAGCCAAGGCTCAAGAAGTGTACACAGAAGCAAACAAAGAAGTAAAAAGAAGTATCAAAAGAGACAAGAGGAAGTATACTGAGGAGTTGGCAAGAGAGGCAGAAGATGCTGCAGCCAAAGGAAATATGAGAGAACTGTATAGCAGCACAAAGAAGCTAACAGGGAAATACAAGAAAACAAGTTGCCTCATAAAAGACAAGAATGGGAAACTGCTCAGCAATATACAAGAGCAAATGAAGAGGTGGACAGAATATTTTGGAGACCTTCTCAATAGACCAGCTCCACAAAACCCGCCGGACATCCAGCCAGCAGAAGAAGAGCTACAAATTAACGGTGAAAGACCAACGAAGGAAGAAATAAAGAAAGCCATAAAGCTTCTAAGAGATGGAAAAGCGTCTGGACCTGATGGCATTCCAGCAGAGGCCATCAAAGCAGATATTGACACGGCTACAGAGATGTTATATAAATTACTTGGTAAAGTCTGGGAAAAGGAAGAGATACCAGCAGAATGGAAGGAAGGATATCTGGTTAAGTTGCCTAAGAAGGGAAATTTACAAGAGTGCACAAATTATAGAGGAATAATGTTACTATCAGTGCCAGGAAAAGTATTAAACAGGATTATCCTTGAGAGATTAAAAGAGTCCATAGACAAGAAACTGAGAGATGAACAAGCAGGTTTTCGACAAAACAGATCATGTATTGGGTTATGAGATCATCGGCAACACACAACAGAAATGGAATCCAGTGGACTCTGACTAAGCAGTTGGATGATCTAGATTTTGCTGATGACTTGGCTCTTCTGTCCCATAGCCGTAATCAGATGCAGGACAAATTGAAAACACTTGATGAGAGGTCACAGCAATTGGGTCTGAAAATACACAGGGAAAAGACAAAAATAATGCGAAGTAAATGCAGGTAATGATAACAGGGTTGAACTAACTTGAAGAAACACCAATACAAGATGTAGAATCATACACATATCTTGGCAGTAATATAGACAAAGTTGGAGGGACAGACAGCGATATCAAAATAAGAATACAAAAGGCAAGAGGAGCTTTCATTGCATTGGGAAATATATGGAGATCAAGAGAAATAGGATCCAATATGAAAATAAGAATCTTCAACTCAAATGTGAAGTCAGTCCTATTGTATGGCTCAGAGACATGGAGAACAACAAAGACAACAACCAAAAAGCTACAGACTTTCATAAATGGGTGCTTGCGTAGAATAGAGGGATTAAAATGGTATGACAAGGTTACCAACGTGGAACTGATGACAAGAACTAGACAAGTGCCAGTGGAACAAGAAATGAGAAGAAGACGATGGCGATGGATAGGACACACACTGAGAAAACCTGTTGATAGCATTACAAGGCAGTCCTTGTTCTGGAACCCCCAGGGCAAGAGAGGCAGAGGAAGACCAAGAAGTACATGGAGAAGAGAGTTGGAAACAGAGGTGAAAATGATGAGGAGAACATGGAAAGAACTTGAGATGATGGCACGTGACAGGAGGACTTGGCATGTGTTTGTTGAAGGCCTATGCTCCTTTGGGAGTGGAGGGTTATGAATGAAAAATGAATGAGATGCAATTCTGGACTCTCAAAATCTCATAGCTGAAAAGGCGTCCAGTGGACTGACACACAATTGTCAAAACCACATAACCACAGCTCATAGCTGAGAAGAGCAAAGCTGACTTGCTTGTGAGCAGACATACATAAGTCAAAAGCTCAGATCCATAATACTGTGTCTGAAGGGTAACTTGTACTAATCATTGGGTTACAACTATTTTTGTGTTGTGTAAATTACTGTAATATTTAATATTAATGTTAGCATTGACTTTGAATTACCTGCTGATATTTTAATCTCGGTACTCTAAACCCTGTGCTGATAACTGAAATTGGTTTCTAAACTGAATATAACCTGAACAGCATGACGCAGCTAGAAGTCCTTGTTAGGACTGTGCAATACTGGCTATAAGAGCTTACAGTCCTTTTCAGGGCTTGGCTTTTAAAGGCTGGATGCCAAAGAGTTCATCTTCTACTTCCTCTTCTTCTTCCACTGCTTCTTCGCTTCCCTAGTTTCCTTCATTCAATTAAAAATTTTGTTGATGTAATATCTTTAATGGGAAACTACTTTTGGCATGACTTAAGACCAAAGGGAGGTAATCAAGACAGAATTCAGAAAAATTTGCAAATGATGTCTATAGTCTAGCGATGTATTTTACTGATTCTATGACCTACTTCTTTGATAGATATGACCACGGTTTCATGGACTATGTTATCTAAATGAGGATTCTGATCAATAATGGCCCGTCATCCTCGGACGACCATCTAGGTGATAGGAAACAGATACCATAATCTGTGCATATGTTTCATGTTCTTATCCAAGAGTGTCACAACAAAAGCTTCTGATAAGAAGCATAAAAGACTGCAGTGCATGTATTTTGTTGTATGTGGTAAATTGAGCTTGTTTTGGAATTTCATATTATATATGCTTTAGGAAACATGATTATTAACTACCCCTTGTACCTTTCTCGAAATTCCGGTGTGCCTAGCCATTTATGGCTCAAGGCTGTGTGCTCAACTTGCCAAGGAGAAAAGCGTTACCCGGCACAAAATTGGCCATTATACTTTCAACCCGGGGGCATTCAATACCTCGCCCAGACAAAATTTTCAAGTGTCCTTCGTCCTGTCCAAATGAAGCATCCAAGGCTTCATTGTTTCCGAAAACCAGTTTGTACCGGCTTATCTTCAGAATACAGTCCTATCTTTCTTTTCACCGTGTGCATGCACGCGTGCGAATTTTTATTTATCGCCTTTCTCCCAAAGTAGGTCATACTAAGAGGTTTCCATTAATATTAGTATCTAAAGGAATGTAATGAATATGGGTTTCTTAGAATATGTATGTATATGGTTAGACATACGTGCACCAATACTACACATCCTGTTTCCTTTTCTTCTCACATTTGTTTCTCGGGATTTATATATACCAAGCCCTTGTCACAAACACATAAATTCTATCACTTGGGTATGTATGTGTACAAAAGTACTTGCGTGAACAGAAGAGTTTTGATTTGCCATGTAACCCCTTTTATCATGTTTCCTTTGTGTAAAATGCTCATGATTTTAAATTGAAAACTTGTCAATGTAATTTCATTCTTACTTGTTGTAAAATGTACACTAATTTGTAAAATTGCAAAGAGATGAAAATAAAGTTCACCTAAAAAAAAAAAAATCAAGGACCACCTCTGCAATTCGCCGGCTAGTAGCATTGTGGCTAACTGTCTAGGTGATTTATTTATCTTGGACATCAACACCTGATGTATGACAAGAGGTGTCTGCAGTGAAAGGACCTGAATTATATAAGTACTCATTACTTTGATGAAACAAGATCCAGAAGTCACCAATTGCCTGAAATGATGAACAAAGACATTGACACCTTATAATTTTCAGACTTGTGATTTGTGTAAATACAAATCTGCAATGTTTACCAACAAATTTTATTTTAATTGATAAATGTACAGATGTATTTTATAAATCGCAGTTGATTGATTTTTTTTAAATTCCAGTGTCTGTTTGAAATTGTGTAAATTAAGAAAATTCTTTAATATTTAAATTGGTAGGGGTATTAACAAGCTGCATGTCATACCAACAATTACTAGAGACACCCTTGGAGCATAGGATAGGTCTAGTGAGAAGGTGACATATTTCATAGATCTCTTCTACTGTGCAGTTAACTACCTGACTTGTCCTGTGCCATCCCTACCACTAGTTCACCAGTTCTCTTTATTTCTGGGAACTATACCTATTTTTCTAACATCTATCTCGCCACAGGGGGTTCTACATATGCACAGCATGAATTTTAAGTGGGTTGCAACATACAAAAGGTTGGGAACCTCTGTTTTACAAGATAACATGCTTTAGACGATAACAATTTAGAAAATAATGTTTTAGAAGATAACTTGTTTTAATAGGTACCACAAACTGATTTTTCATTTTGTTTTTACAGTGTCTTTGTTTATAGATCTTAATGGAGCCATGAAATTATCTTTTTAAATTTTAAAAATCGGACATCAAACAACTGAGTTACAGCATTTCAAAATTGTGGGGAATTACAAAATTTTTCAAACATCTTCGCACCGAACAAATTGCCTGACTTTGCACAATCATAACTACAGTCAACAAACACTTACCAAGTCAATAATGCTTTTTACAAAGTCATACAAGTCCTTATTGCAGAAAAGAAACATGGGAAGTACAACAAATCAATTAAATGAATTATGGACCATTAAAATTGACAAAAAATACAATTTCAAGACTCATTGTTGTGCTCGTAAAGTGCAAATATGCATTTTCATGCACTCATAAATCAAAAACTACACATAGGAAAGCTATAAGATTTATTGAGCTTAAAGAGAGCATTATATACTTGATGCTTAATTTTTTTGAGCCACATGAAATACTAAATACTATAAAACTGCATTATGTGAAAATGGATCAAAGGCTAAATTTGCAGTTCGGAAGAAAGATCTCACGAAATTCCAAATGTTGTCATAAAATCATGAATATTGCAGCTATAGAGCTGAAAACTTCCATATTTATGTAATTTTAGTTGTACAATTCAAATTGATGGTTATTTTCTTGATTGAAACAACCTTTACTGCTTAAAATTTGATTTTTACAAACAAAGAAACATTACATATTAGTCCGTGTCCAACTCACTGTCACTTGAGGTCAGCTGCATCAAAAGATAATTGTGTGTTCAGAAAGTCCTCAAGTGAATCTCCTCTCAGGGCACTGGCTTGTTGTACTGACATCTGGCACCTGTACTGTAGCTGTCCTTTACTCACATTCTGTTCGGGTAGCACAGAGAAACCAAGAGGTCACCTGAGAGAAATTTGTTGGGAGGGACGGGAAGAGGACAAATTGCATGATTGTGTTATTTTATTTTTAATACAAAAAATGTCGGCCAAATTATTTTTGCTTTCCCTTTGATAATCATTAAGCATTTATTGCGGCATTAATTTTTACTGCATTTACCATTTAAATCATTATATTAATTATACAGTAGATTGTAAGTCTCTCTTTTACATGGATTATGTCATTTGTCTTTTATGTTTGTAATTGTAAAATAAACTCAAAACCTGTAGAGGCTTCTAGGAGAGCTTCAACTACATAGTAGCCTACTGATTTTTAACATCAGAGAATGGGAGGAAATAATATGATGTATTATATAATATAAACTTTACACAACAAGACGTACTAGCTCCCATGTTGCATTTTCCTAGTCCTCCAGAAGACAGAACTGTGCCAATAGTCTGTTTGTCACAGTAGAAATCGGTGGCAGAGCCGGACATCTGCCTCTTCCCGTCATTGAAAAATGTGCATCATAACGATCATCCCCTGAAATAATTGAGAAAAAAAAGGTTAATTAAGCGAGAGAGGCAATTTTTAAAAAATATTAACGTTCACAAATGTGTAGCAAGCTAAATTCTAAACATGACCTTTGACATCCATAACGTTATCGAAAGGAGGTCAGCGGCTTTACAAACTGTTACTAAGTGTTAGACCTTAATTCTGATACCCAATGTTTAGAAAATGGTGATGGTCCGATAAAACAACCAAATAGCTACATAAACAACAATACCCCACCCCCAAAATTGCTTAAAAACCGAAAAACTTTCTGTCTAAATGTGTGAATCGAGACGTCACATTTGGCTGTTCTTTTACTAATACATCCACCCTCCGTCACTTGCCGTTGCTATATTGCAAATAAACAAAATAGGTCTGAAATGAATAGAAATAAAACAAAGTTCAAAACTTACTTAGAACACATATTGCGTCGACTTCCATTGGTGAAACTTTCAGTTCAGCACCTGAATCATTTTGTGCTGTGTTTCGTACAGCCGGCCCATCGTGTCCGGGTTTGTCAGATGGAACATCCGCCATTATGTTTACACGCCGAAATGTGTTGGAGGTGCTGTCTTTTAACGTTCTTTCGCTCTTTGCTCAAATAACTATGATGTTTAAAACTTTGATACGATTTTAGCAGAATGGTTGCTCGTTTGTTTGATGTATCACGAGTGTAGGTAGGCCTCCCAGATGTGTATTAAAATCCAAACTTTCTCATTCACTTTGAATTTACGATATCTTCCTATAACAAATCTGTGCCTCGTGTTACATGTGCGTAAACCTCAGTTTCCGCTCTTCTCATTGGTGAAAACCGTATTAGTGTAGCATGTTTGAGGACACAGCGCTGACGCTTTGAATGAAGTGGGGTCCTTTCAGGGAATTTCACTCTCTTGAGCGCCAGTCAGCCAGCGCACGGCAAGAGCGGTTTTAATGATGTTTTTGTTTTTTGTCTCACTCAATTTCAATGACACGCAGAAAGTTATAATTGACATATTATGAAAGAAGAAAGATCAAGGAACCAGACGATATAATTTTTATTTAAAGTTAGTTGCTTATCCTTTACAGGACGTGGCAATCAACCCCAGCTTTTATTGGCTGTTTGTGATTTTTCTAGGCAATTTTTTTCATTCAGTAGTTTGCCATTGCTTTCTGAACGGTACGGCGCTTATACCATTGTTAAAAATCCACACAAAGCGATTTGCTACCAAACCGCCTGCAGCAGGTTTCGAATCTGGTATACCTGAATTATGAAACTGCGTTCATATCCATTAGGCCACAGACGCCGACAATTTTTATTTAGAAAAGGCAAATTAATTACTAGGCAGAGTGAGGTTGAAAAGGGCCCAAACAGGGCCTCGCTTGCGCATCACAGAATTTTTCAACCGCAGCGAAGCGGCAGTTTGTGGTACCTAGTTTTAGAAGATAACATCTTTTAGAAGATAACATGTTTTAAAAGATAACATGTTTTAGAAGATAACATTTTTAAAACATAAAAGGTTTTAGACCATAAAATGTATTATAAGATAACATGTTTTAGACCATAAAATTTTATAGAAGATAACACGTTTTAGATCATGAAATGTTTTAGAAGATAACAAGTTTTAAAAAAAGAAATGTTTTAGACGATACGTTTTAGAAGAGTGCAAAATTTAGAAAGCACAGCAAAATATATGCCATATTCTATCTTGATATATTATGTATTATGACTGTGAGCTCTCATGAATTACACATACATTATGACAAAATAACAGCAGGAGAAACACCTTCACAAGTTGAGAACTCGCATACATCAATGCACAAAGTTGGAGCATCCAACAATGATAATGAACTTAATGTTATGCAAAGCAAAAGGGACTTTCATTTGTAATGGGATCAAGTTGTACATTTAATAATCAGCATCATCATTATTTTCCTTTGTGCTTCTTATAAAGCCACCACTAATGGGTACTTCCCAAAATTTAACAAACTTGCACTAATGGGTACTTCCCAAAATTTAACTAACTTGTACTAATGGGTACTACAAAATTTAACTAACTTGTACTAATGGGTACTTCCCAAAATTTAACTAATGGGTGTAATGTTATGATGTATGTATATAAGCATTACCTCGTCATCTACACAAGCACACACATGTTTCAGAAGGCACTCAGTAAAAGCATGTTCAGTTTGTAGCCATGTTTATTTACGGAATCTCGTACATGTCAAGATTCGCATTATATTACAATGTGTGGTTTCGTATTTATGTATTATATTACATCCCCCCTTTTTTGAAAAAAAAAAATGTGTGCAAACATTTCCAACGAAATGTTTCATGTGATAAAGGATAAGTATGTGTAATGCTCAGTGTGAGTATATATGTCACTGTCTGTATCGGCTGGGAGGTGTCACTGTACGGCCAGAACGAGTGGTGTAAAGTGCTGGTGGTTCTGCGGAAGTCCCTGGTTTAGCTTGAGTTGGTTGTGATTTCGGCCTTGGCGCTTGTTGGTTTTGTGGGGCACCAAGGTCTGGAGTTACTGCATTGTCTGTTGAAAGCATGGGAATTCTCTGTTCTGTTGTATTCTGTGGGATTTCTCTTATGTCCACTCTGTTTCGCCTCAGGAGGTTGCTGCTGCTGTCTGGTCTTAAAGTATAGCTCCTGGGTTCAGGGTTTCTGGAAATGATTGTTGCTTTTGACCATGTGTCATTGTTGTGGTTGTAGGTAGTCACATGCTGACCAGGATATAATGGTGGTAAGTCTTTAGCACATTTGTCATAGTTGGATTTCTGAACTTGCTGACGATGCTGAAGTTGATCATATGTGCTGTCTCTATGTTGTGGACGGAAGTGGACCTTAGATGGTAGGAGGTCTTTAATTCTTCTATCAAACATAAGTTCTGCTGGACTGTCGATCTTACTGTCTACCGGTGTTGTTCCCATCTCAAGAGTGCTAGGTGTACATCCTCTGTTCTTGTTTTCTTCATGATTGACTTGATAGTTTGTATCTGTCTCTCAATGAAACCATTAGATTTAGGGTATCTAGGTGATGATGTTGTGTGTTTGATCTTCCAGTCCTTAGTGAAGTTTCTGTATGCTTGACCTGAGAAATGTGGACCGTTGTCTGATCTAATTTCATCTGGGATGCCAAACATGCTGCAATACTTCTTTGTAATGTCTGCAATAACAGCTGATGGTGAGGGTTGTAGAAGTTTCTCAATGATGGGAAATTTGCTGTAGTAATCGGCAATAATAAGATAGTCATTATTGTCGATTGAGAAAATATCAGTTCCTATAATGCTCCAAGGGCTCAATGGTATGTCTGATGGTATGATAGGTTCTCTGCACTGCCTATTTGCATGTTCTTGGCAAATTGAACAGTTTTTACATAGTGTTTCTATGTCCTTGTTTATCTGTGGCCAGTAAACATCTTTCTTTGCTCTCAGTTGTGTCTTCACAATACCAAGGTGACTATTATGGAGCTGTTTAAGGATGATATCGCGTTGTGTTTCTGGTACAACAATGCGATCTCCTTTAAGGATCAGACCATCTTCGATGCTTAACTCGTCCCTCATCGAGTAGTATGGACGGATGTGTGTTGGAACTTCCCTGATAGAGCTTGGCCATCCATGGTATATCAGTTCTTTGAGAGAGTTAAGGATAGGATCTCTCATTGTGTCTTCTCTGATGTGTTCAAGCCGATTATCGCTAAACTTGACAAAATCAACTTTGATGTTTGGGGTAAGATCTGCTGTCTTGTTGGGGTTTGGTAGTCTGCTGAGAGCATCTGCAAGACCTATATCCTCTCCTGGGATATACTGAATATTAAAATCATAACCTTGTGTTTCCAATAACAGAGCTTGTAGTCGTGGTGGTGCTGAAGCTATTGGTTTTTTATGAATCATCTCAAGTGGCTTGTGATCTGAGAGAATTGTAAATGGGCGGTTGAAAAGAAATGTGTGGAAGCGTTTGATTCCAAAACGTACAGCTAGCATTTCTCTTTCAATGTTTGCAAGTTTCTTTTCGCCAGAACTTAATGATTTGCTTGCGTAAGCTACAGGACGAAGTTCTTTGGCATAGTGTCCTTCAGGATTTTTGTCTGGTTGCAAAAGTGCTGCTCCTAGGCCTTTCAGACTGGAATCAACCATGAGAAAAGTGGGTGCTTGCATGTCATAGTATTTCAAGCATGCATCAGATGATATGAGGGTCTTCAAGTGGTTGAATATGTGTTGGTAGTCTTCTGACCATTCATACGGAGTTTCATTCTGTAGTAGAGATCGCAAAGGTTCTGCAGCAGCTGACAAATTTGGTATGAATTGTGCTAGGAAATTGACAGCACCTAAGAATTGTTGCAGTTCCTTCTTTGTAGCTGGTGTTGGCATGTCATGAATATCTTCAACCTTTTTAGGGTCTGGTTTTTACACCATTCTGGGTGTACAGCAATCCAAAAAATTGTATCTCTGTTGCCTTAATTGTACACTTTTTGCTGTTGAATGTTAGCCCATTGGCCTGTGCTACATGCATCAAGTTAATCAAGTTACGGTCGTGTTCTTGTTCTGACCTGCCGCAGACTACAATGTCATCCGCAATAGCCACTGTACCAGAACATTGCTCCACAATGTTGTCAATCTTCTGTTGAAAGATGTCTTGTGATACATTCAAACCAAATGGGAGTCTCTTGAAACAATATCTGCCGAATGGTGTTCGAAAAGTTGTAAGGAGTTGACTTTCCTCTGCTATCTCAACACTCCAGTATCCGTGTACAGCATCTAGTTTAGAAAAATATTTGGCATTGTGGAATCTGTGAGTTATCTCTTCCACTGTATGCATTTTGTGTGGACAGCGCTTTAGACTGTTGTTTAAGTGTTTTGGGTCAAGGCAAACCCGAAGAGAACCATCCTGCTTCAGAACGGTTGTGATACTACTACACCAATCAGAATGCTCTTCAACCTTTCTAATAACATCATTCTGCACCATCTTTTCTAGTTCTGTGGCAAGTTTCTGTTTAACATGTATAGGATACTTTCTAGGTGGGTCTATCTTTGGCTCAGCGTTGTCTTTTAAAAAGAATCTTGCCTTTCCTGGAAGTTTGCCTATTCTGTCGAACTGTTCTGGGAATCGCTGTTTAAGGTCATCTACTCCAGTGACGTGTAGAGTAAGATGTTCTTTTTTGTCAGCTTTAATGTTGTTAATAGTTACCACACTCAGCTTTTCGCACATTGGTAAACCCAAAATTGCAGGTCCTTCAACATCTACCAAGTAAAATGTTGACGATGTCCATTCAGAGTCTCTGTATAAAACATTCAAGTGTTACTGCTCCGAAACAGTCTATACTTGTTCCATTGTAAGCTCTTAGCTTTGTCCTGCCACTCCTACTTTTTACATCCCTTGTGGGAAATCCTTGCTCATCCACCTTGTCAGGCATGATCTGTCTGAATATTCTTAAGGGTAGAGTGTTACCTTGGGCACCTGTGTCTATCTTGAACCGAATATATCTTTTTTTTGTGCCTTTTAATTCCTGGTATTCGGAATTGTACCTTGCAGAAAGCCTGCGTTCTCTTTGGTTCATTACTGAAAGTTAGTATCTTCACAGTATCAAAAGTGGAAGGATCACTTTCTTCACTGGAGTCAAGGTCCTCAGTCATCATAGAGTGTGTTTGTTTTGACGACTTTCTGCTGTGAAGTTTGTGTTGAGCACTGTCTTGTTTCCTCTTGAAACATAATTTTATCCAGTGGCCCCTCTTTCTGCAGTAATGACATGTAGAGTCTTTAGCTGGACAGTGGTTTTGTATGTGGTTTAGGCCACAACATTTACACATAGCACCTCTGCTTGTGTTGTGTTTTTCTTGTTGCTTCGAACCAGTTGCTTTGTTTTGTTTGGGTTTATAGCTTTTTACTGCATCCACCTGGGCTGTTACTGTACCTTGCTGAATTTGTTAGTGCTTGTGCCTCGTGTTTCCTGCCTTCATCCAGAAGTTGTTGTAAAGTTAGTGTATCACTCTGGCTCAGTATCCATTTCTGGAACTCTGGCATTGGTGTGCTGAGAAGGATCTGTTCGATAATTCGCTCTTTTTCTTCTTCTTTGTTAAATTTGCATACACTTGTTTTCTCCTTGATGCGAGGGAAAAAAATCATCTAGACTTTCACCAGGTTTCTGTCGCAGGTGGTGAAGTTCTAATCTTGCCGCTCTAAAGTTCGTGTGCTTTATTATCAGACGTTTTTCAAATTCGTCCAATATGGCTGCGGGGTCTGTCGCCGACTCCACAGGCATGGCGGTAGCAAAACTGTTGTAAATTTTCAAACCTTCATCGTCCAGTGCTTCTAGGATATATGGAGTTAGGGATTGTCCTTCCAGACCAGTGGTCTTGGAATATATATCTATGCGTTGGCGCCATAACAAGAAAGCTTCACTCTTATCATCTTGACCGGCGAATCTCATTTGCGGCGCGTTGCGATATTGTTTCGCCGCCATGGCTGACCTCGATGACGAAAATTAGCCGAATACTGTACTCACGTGTTATCGTGTAGCTGTTTTTTGCGTCAGTCCGGTATCGACCGCTGCCACCATGTAATGTTATGATGTATGTATATAAGCATTACCTCGTCATCTACACAAACACACACATGTTTCAGAAGGCACTCAGTAAAAGCATGTTCAGTTTGTAGCCATGTTTATTTACAGAATCTCATACATGTCAAGATTCGCATTATATTACAATGTGTGGTTTCGTATTTATGTATTATATTACAATGGGTACTACACAATTTAACTAACTTGTACTAATGGGTACTTCCCAAAATTTAACAAACTAGCACTAATGGGTACTACAAAATTTAACAAACTTGCACTAATGGGTACTTCCCAAAATTTAACTAACTTGTACTAATGGGTACTACAAAATTTAACTAACTTGTACTAATGGGTACTTCCCAAAATTTAACTAACTTGCACTAATGGGTACTACAAAATTTAACTAACTTGTACTAATGGGTACTACAAAATTTAACTAACTTGCACTAATGGGTACTACAAAATTTAACTAACTTGCACTAATGGGTACTACAAAATTTAACTAACTTGCACTAATGGGTACTACAAAATTTAACTAACTTGCACTAATGGGTACTACAAAATTTAACAAACTTGCTCTAATGGGTACTTCCCAAAATTTAACTAACTTGCACTAATGGGTACTACAAAATTTAACTAACTTGTACTAATGGGTACTACAAAATTTAACTAACTTGCACTAACGGGTACTACAAAATTTAACTAACTTGCACTAATGGGTACTACAAAATTTAACTAACTTGCACTAATGGGTACTACAAAATTTAACTAACTTGCACTAATGGTTACTACAAAATTTAACTAACTTGCACTAATGGGTACTACAAAATTTAACTAACTTGTACTAATGGGTACTACAAAATTTAACTAACTTGCACTAATGGATACTTCCCAAAATTTAACTAACTTGCACTAATGGGTACTACAAAATTTAACTAACTTGTACTAATGGGTACTACAAAATTTAACTAACTTGCACTAATGGGTACTACAAAATTTAACTAACTTGCACTAATGGGTACTACAAAATTTAACTAACTTGCACTAATGGGTACTACAAAATTTAACTAACTTGCACTAATGGGAACTTCCCAAAATTTAACTAACTTGCACTAATGGGTGCTTCCCAAAATTTAACTAACTTGTACTAATGGGTACTTCCCAAAATTTAACTAACTTGTACTAATGGGTACGTCCCAAAATTTAACTAACTAGCACTAATGGGTACTTCCCAAAATTTAAGTAACTTGTACTAATGGGTACTTCCCAAAATTTAACTAACTTGTACTAATGGGTACTTCCCAAAATTTAACTAACTTGTACTAATGGGTACTTCCCAAAATTTAACTAACTAGCACTAATGGGTACTTCCCAAAATTTAACTAACTTGTACTAATGGGTACTTCCCAAAATTTAACTAACTAGCACTAATGGGTACTTCCCAAAATTTAACTAACTAGCACTAATGGGTACTTCCCAAAATTTAACTAACTTGTACTAATGGGTACTTCCCAAAATTTAACTAACTAGCACTAATGGGTACTTCCCAAAATTTAACTAACTTGTACTAATGGGTACTTCCCAAAATTTAACTAACTAGCACTAATGGGTACTTCCCAAAATTTAATTAACTTGTACTAATGGGTACTTCCCAAAATTTAACTAACTTGTACTAATGGGTACTTCCCAAAATTTAACTAACTTGTACTAATGGGTACTTCCCAAAATTTAACTAACTTGTACTAATGGGTACTTCCCAAAATTTAACTAACTAGCACTAATGGGTACTACTCAAAATTTAACTAACTTGCACTAATGGGTACTACAAAATGTAACTAACATGCACTAATGGGTACTACTCAAAATTTAACTAACTTGCACTAATGGGTACTACACAATGGTAACTAACTTCCACTAATGGGTACTTCCCAAAATTTAACTATCTTGCACTAATGGGTACTTCACCAAATTTATCTAATGGAAAGAACCTGACAAACACCAGTGGAACAAAAAGTGAGGAACAGATACTGGCATTAGATAGTATACACATTCAGGAAAACAGTTAATAGCCTTATAAGGCAGATCTTGTTTTGGAACCCCCAGAGCAAGAGAAATAATTGCTTGGCATGGGTTAACTGCTCCATAGGGAACAGGTAATGGCAAAAAACCGAGACTGTCATAGAAAAGAGGAGCAAAGAAATCTTTCAGCAACAAAGAGCTCTATGGGATAAAATGTATGTAGGTAAATGTAGTTCCATGGCAGATACTGCCGTAGGTGAGTGAAATGTTAGAGACTCCACTATACTAGGACCAGCATTGAGAGGTGAGTTGACCAGTTCCCTTCCTTGCTGGCTTTTCCTTCCCTAACTAAAGAGTAAAATCAGGTACCCATTTCTACAGCTGGGTAGACTGAAGTGAATCATATCCGGCACCTTTGTCAAGAGAGACCAGCACTCTAACCACTCTGTCAATCGGATGTTCAAAATGTATGTACTGTCATCATCATCATCATGTGACGTATTCTTTCCAGAACGTTGTCCCCATTACAGCTGCTCTGACCGCATCACGATTCTGGGCAAGTCGGCCTGCATCAGCCAAAGACAAGTTCAGACTCTCTGTGATGTCCTGGGTCCACCGTCGTCTAGGTCGACCCCTTCCCCTTTTTCCAGGGACCATGCCTTCCATCACTGTTTTTTCCAGACTATTATGTCTTTTTATATGACCGAAAAATTTCAGCTTCCTTATTGCGATGGTATTTAGGAGCCAATGTTCCTGTACGTTTATGTACTGTCAATAAATAAAAATTTAAAAAACTCACCAAAGAACAATCGAAGGGCTTCCACCATTGCCATCAGAAACAGCAGAATTATTTCAGCAGCTAAAACATTTGAGGCATAAGGCAAAGTCTGGCCTGAGGATACAAATAAAACATGATGAACTGCAATAACAGTTAATGGTAGGAATGTTTCACTACAATTACTTCTATTGCTCCGCTATGTAGAAAATTCAGTTTTTTTTTTAAAGTAACGAAAACGGCATATTGCGTCTAATAAGAAGGTATGTATGAGGCTGGTAAGCTCACTATGTAAAACAAATTGTCACAAAAACTACCACTGCAAGTAAGTCACTAATTTTCAGAGTTGGTATTCATCATTCTTTTTTTCTGCCCAGTGTAGTTCCTGGTTTCTACAAGGAGACAACCAAAGAATATGACTACTGCTTCCTCATACACATTGTAAGAGGCTACTAATATCCGGCTGTGAATGAGGCTGGCAACCTCATCATACAAAACAAATTGCTACTGAAAACACCACTACAAAAACATTGTGACTTTGACACAAGCTTTCTGCATGTGCATACATGCCAAATGCTATGGTTTACCCATAATCTGTACAAGGTGTTTGCATTTTCTGATGTGTACACCCTGTACATAATTTCTGTACAGGTTTTCTAACCCATTCCCCTTATTACTGTGTCTCAGAGTTCTTTTATAAGGTCCTACTGAACACAGGATTTCCCAGTATGTTAGTGATAATTAAACACAGAAATAGACTAAATGATGACACCATCACATTATTTTTACAGTGTAAAATAAACTCAGACATTTATTGTTCGGGTTTTAAAATAAGTGAAGACCTGCTTTAAAATGGCAAAGTCCCCGTGCCTCATTTATTACGCAGCCCACTGTAATTGAAAATACTTTTACACGAATTAACTCTTTTGATATGTGTTTTTCAGTCTTTGTACAGGTTTTGTGGGTCTTTGTACAGGGTTTTGGATTTTTTGTACAGGTTTTTCATCTCCGAGTTGAGGCATGTATGCATATGGACCACCTGTAGTGGATGCCCCATGCTCGATAGGAAGCAAAAAAGGAAATAAATTAATTCATTTTTTTAAAACATCCTGCAACAATTTTTATGACCAACTGTGCTCACTGCACAACAGGAAGACTCGTTTCCATGAATGAATCACAAGAATTAAGTCGCAGCTCCAACACCCAGGCATCCTCTGGTTCATCTGCTTTTTTAACACTCCTTAAAAAGCATGTACCTTTGTAATTCATGTGCTCCTGTAGAAATGGTTTCTATAGCAATTTTTTTTTTACAAAAAGTGAGTATCTAGCTGTGCATACAAGTCTTCTTGGTCACTTCTTTACAACATCTTTGATTCAAGATAGTATTCTTATTTTTTTTTTTTTTTTTTTGCTACTCACTACAGAAACCTGGGCACCACATGCACAAAACACCTGGGCATATTATACAAATAATTATGCCCTAAAAATGTCCATTGTTATATGCTGGAAGCACAAACAGCAGAACATGCTTATATAATAACCACAAAAGCAGCTACAACAAGGCTAAGCATCAATGTAAACAGAACAAAGTAACAATAAACAATAGGCAAACAGATCTTGTAAAGTTCAATGGTTCTATGATTAAAGGAGTCCACAGCTCTGCCTACTACTCTAACATTCACATCAGCACACCCACGAAAAAATAGACAGACTGAATAAATATATCCAACAAGTGGGACTGAACATCAACTTGAAGAAGACAGAGGCCATGACACTCAAAGTAATAAATCCTGAGCCCATAAAAATAAGGACCCAAAAGCTGGAACAAACAGATACATTTACATATCAAGGAAGCATAGTAACACCAGACGGCGGAACAAGCAAAAACATTAGTAACAGAATGAATAAAGCCATAACAGCCTTTGCAAATTTAAACAACATTTGGAAATCTTCTCAGTACAGTACAAACACCAAATTAAGGTTATGTGAGAGGTGCAACAAGACCATACCAAAGGATTGGGAGATCGCCATCATAACACCAATTTTCAAAAAGGGTGACAATCGACAGTGTGGAAACCATAGAGGCATATCCCTTCTCAGTGTCCCTGGAAAAATCTACTCTAGAATCCTAGAGCAGAGACTCCGACGCCTAGCTGAGCCACAATTGGATGAGGTCCAGTGCGGATTCCGAGCAAACCGAAGTACTCAAGACCTAATCTTCACACTCAGACAGCTGAGTGAAAAGGCCCTTGAGTATAAGAGTGAGATCCATCTTTGTTTCATAGATCTGGAAAAGGCGTTTGACAGGGTCCCTTGGAGCAAAATTTGGGACTGTTTGGCAAGGAAGAATATTCCAGCACCTCTGATTCATGCTATACAGAGCTTCTACAAGTCTTGCAGAAATTATGTGAGGACAGCAAACCATAAGTCAGAAGAGTTCAGGACCACTACTGGTGTAAGACAAGGTGATATCCTATCACCTTACCTCTTCATACTCCTTATGGACGATGTCATCAAGGCATGTAAGGAGAGAACAAGAAAGTATTCAGTGGGGTACTGGAAGATGAGACAGGTCTTTATTTCAGAGCTGGCATTTGCTGATGATGTTGCCCTGATTGCTAAATCAGAGGCACATCTCCAATCCAACCTGCAAGTCTGGAAGGAAGAGCTGGAGAAGAGAGGGATGGTCATAAGCAGCTCTAAAACAAAATCCATGGTGATATCACGAGAAGAAAGAAGACATCAGATTAAGCTGGGAGAACAGGTCCTGGAGCAGGTCGACCACTTTAAATACCTCGGAGCTATTATAGACCGAAAGGGAGGCATCAAGGAAGAGTTGGCCACTCGAAAAGCAGCAGCTGGGAGACTTTTTCAGGCCATAAATCGAGGATTCCTCAGCAAGAGAGAGGTTGGTAAGAAAACGAAGATGGCTGTATACCGCTCCACCTATGTCCCAGTCTTGACATATGGATGCGGGTCATGGGCAATGACTACAACCCATAAAAGCCAGATCCAAACCTCAGAAATGAGGTATCTGAGGAAGGTGGTTGAAGTAACAAGAAGAGACATGGTACGCAACCAGACGATACGTCAAGGCCTAAAATGCCACCCCCTACAGACCCAAGTAGAACAGTCCCAACTAAGATGGTTTGGCCATGTCTGCAGAATGGGAGAAGATCGGCTACCACGACAAGCATGGGAAACAAAGAGCCAAGGATCCAGACCCCGAGGACGACCCAGAGTCCGCTGGGAGGACAACATTAGACAATCTTTGAAGGACCGAGGACTAGAATGAAACCAGGCCAGGAGGAAGACAGCCGATAGAATAGTCTGGCGCTCTCTCTTCCAAACCTCTACACCTCACGGTAGAAGGGGAACGACTAAGTAAGTAAGTAAGTAAGAGAGCTGCGTACTTTCTGTACTTCTGTATGGCGCAGAGTGCTGGAGAGTAACAGAAAAGGAAACGTCCAAATTATCCTCGTTCCACACAACCTGCTAGAGGAAAATTCTTTGAATTTTTTGGCCGAATACCATCTTCAAACAGTCAAAAAGGTGCAGTCAAAAAGGCATGCACACCATCATTGCAGGCTGATGCTGGAAATGGGTTAGCTGTGTCCTCTGAAGGAACCCTGACACAGTCACCAGAACTGCTATACTATGGACCCCAGAATGAAGGCGAAAGAGGGGCAGGCCAAAGACAACCTGGCAGAGAACAGTGCAGGCGGAGATGAAAAGCATGAACCAGAGTTGGGGCATGGCAGGCATGAAGGATGGCCACCGACTGAGCAAAATGGGGACAGTTTTTTGCTGCCCTACAAGATGCCACTAGGCGTGATGACCACTGACTGATTTGTCAGTCAGGGGCTAAGGATCCAAGAAGAAGAAGATAGCTCTGCCTAAACTCATCAGGTAAAAGAAAGTGCTACATAAACAACTGCTGCAAGAGTACATGAAAGCTGTGCTGCTGAACAAGATACTCTCTCCTGAGATGGTGGATGAGTGGAGGCTTATGAAGCTCATCTGATAACATTCTGCTCTACTGAGATGGTGGATGAGTGGAGGCTTATGAAGCTCATCTGATAACATTCTGCTCTCCTGAGATGGTGGATGAGTGGAGGCTTATGAAGCTCATCTGATAACATTCTGCTCTCCTGAGATGGTGGATGAGTGGAGGCTTATGAAGCTCATCTGATAACATTCTGCTCTCCTGAGATGGTGGATGAGTGGAGGCTTATGAAGCTCATCTGATAACATTCTGCTCTCCTTCTACTTCTGGATTGTTTAAAAAAATATATATAAATATAAGATAGACCTTGAGGCTAAAGGTCGTTATCAACTGATGTGCTTCCAAAATTCACTTTAAACCATATTTTTCAAGACAGAATCTAAAATTAATCACAAGTCAAACTCTACATCAACCAGCCTTTCTACTTACCTTTGAAGACAAACAGCAAAATCTCACAAATAAAGAAAAATCCAAAGTACCAGCCATTGAGATACAGAAGTATCTGGTAGGGCAATGAAGATCTCTGGGAAATGGTCAAGGTAAAACTCTTGTCTCTCTACTGTATGTTAGCATATATGCATGAAATTGATTGGGGGGGAGGAGATTACAGTGGTGCATGAAGTTAGAATGTAAAATACAGAGCAGTGGCAGACAACCCAGGAGCTGTGGGAATCTACTTTAGAAACACTGAGATCTCTAAAGATCTACCTTGCTAAAATTACGTCTCTTTGCACGTTCCATAGTATTTGGATTTAGGAATAAGCTTCAAGGAAACTTTTATCTCACCTAGATATCTGCTTCATGTAATTCCATCGACATAGCGGCGAAAAATTCAAACTAAATGATATTTTACCGAATGTTAACTTCACGTCACACAAAAGATCACGTTTCTATCTCATGAAGTTCACGATTAAAGTGAATTTTTGTAAGCTAGCTTGTGAGTTCTCATTGGAAATGAGGAAAAAGTATGTTTAAACGCTGCGGGCGACACATGTCGCCCGCAGAAACCTATGTTCTGAACGCTGGAGGCGACATGTGTCGCCTTACGGATTTCATCGTTTCTAGCGTTAGGACTTGTGTACACGTGATTTCAGCCCCGGATGTTAAGTTGTAATGTTATTTGCAAGAGAGTTAGCTTCCGTTTCCGATCTTAAAAAAGTGATGGGTGTATCCGCGTTTATTTTTTGTAAATTTTTTAAATCGAAATGAATCGGCATCGAACACGTGGCCATTTTCGCTCTAATTTTATTGGATTCTGACGCCATGCGGTGGGGATGAGATTTTTGTCTTTATAAGCGCTGATATCGGTTCTCAGAATATGTTTGATGGCTGAGATGGAAAAGAAAGTAGAATGGCATTGCTAGTATGTATAATTTTAGGGGTTAGGACTAGGAATATCGGAAAGATTTAGAATTATGGCCGAATGTCACTGCTGACGAGGGCGTTTGTTGCTTTGCTACTGATGATGGGTGTAATGAAAAGATCGTCATTTGATTTGTATTGGTCAAATGACTTTCATTGAGATGCAAGGGATATGGACTCTTCGTGTGTTGGTTATTTTTAAAAAAAAATTTTTTAATTTTAAAATTAAAAAAAAATTATTTTTTATTATTTTAATTTTTTTTTTCGTTTTTTTTCATCTTTCCTTTCCTCTCTTCCTATCACATCTAACATGTACACAAACAAATTTTATATCATCAGATTCACCATTCATTTATTTATATAAATTCCAAAAATGATAGCAATTGACCAAGAAACACAAAAACTATAGACATTACAAGTCACCCACTATAAAAACGGGACGCTGTGAAAAAGAATGCAGCGGCAGGCGACTATTTTTGCCAAAAGAATGCCGCGTGCTAAAGGTTAATCCTGGCGATGCTGCACTTCCAACTGCCACAGGGGGTGGGCTAGTCTTAACATTTCACTAGCTTTAAAATTCTATGTTTTCCCTCTCCTTCACAGAGATCTAGCAAATCATCTCTGTGATCTACTGTTAGATCAGGATCTACCTTATGTCGACCATTGTTGTAGAGTATGCCAGAAAAGTTGTTGGAAACAGGGCTGTGGAGTCGGCCAAAAAAGTTTGCGACTCCAAAAATTTTAGTAGTCCAACTCCGACTGCAGTTTTTTAACTAGTGATTTGGCATAAAATTATGCATTTATATGGAATTATTTGTATAAGTATGATATGTGTGTGAATAAATGAATCTGCAGCTTTCATAGACTATATTTTAAACTATTCATGTGGATCTGCCTTGACTCAACTCATTCTAACCCAGGCAGTTTTCTGGTTTTACCCAGGCCACACAATAGAGACATTTTTTTTCTACAAGTGATGTTTTAAAAACAGGCAGTAGACATACATATTAATTTAGTAAATACATGTATTTGCATCAAACTTTAGGAAATTAGCTAAAGAATGTTGTGAAACAATGTTGAGTTCTTATGTTGTGTAATAATTGTTCGTTGTGTCTTGCGAAATGTAGAAACAATAAGAAATCAAAACCAAAAATTATTTAAAATTGTGCACATACACGTTAATATTTCAGCTCTACTTATATCCTTGGGGGTAAAAGCCCCGAAATAAAAACGTATATCCACTTGAAAGTTAATCCAATAAGTTTGATCACAAACAAATGAAAGTTCTAAATTTTATTATTTTTTTTACGAAGTCACATATTGCTGAACTGGAATCTCACTTACAAAGTCCCGTTCCATGCAATTTAATTAATTTATTGCTTAAAAATATCAAATGTGTTAAATGTCCTTACTGGAATCGAAAATAGGTTATTATGACAGTCAGTATCACTAAAATTCATTTAGGAATAATCTATTGTGGTTGATAGTTTATGACTGTTATATATGTGAATACGCTACTTGTAAACAAACAGTCTCTTGATGTAATCAATTCATAAAAGTATGCAAAAAATTAACCACCAAAATACTTATTTCGCTACCAGTTCAAAACATGTGGTCCACAAGAAGTGTTTACATGATATGAACATGCTATGGCCACTTATTTTCTAATTTTTCATTCAAATTTAGAATCGTATCAAGCAGGCGTACAAGGCTGCCCAAGGTAGATCTATAACAATGCTAGCAACGGATGTAATGCCCAACATTTCAGCTTCATGAATTTTTTTTTCCGCTCACAAATGTTCATAAACATGTTCCGACTCGTAATGAAATGACTAAATAAAAAAAACCAGCTCATCGCCAGGTATTTTCTATTTTCTGCTCCAATTCAACAAAGATCACGTTGGTGCAGGATGCGCCCATGGGTAAAAGAAAAGGCCAATCTGGCAAACTATATGGCTCATGGGTTAGAATGAGTTATTTCTCATAAAATTCAGAGTCTGAACATTTTTTAACCGCCTTCGACTCCACTAAAAAATTACCGACTCCATGACTTTAACCACAGCCCTGGTTGGAAACAGGAAACAGTGTCTGGAGTTTTTGGCATCAAAAGAAGAAGAAAGCAGGAAGTTTGTGGTGTCAAAAAAATGCTAGAAGTGGATGCCACAAAAGGTAGATGGTGTAAGAAGTACATAAAGGTTGAAGTTTAATAATAATTAATATGTTTATAATGCTGAAGTTTAATAATGTGGAACGTTGGTGGACTATGATGAGGATGGTTGCTTTTTTTTCTTTTTTAAATTAGGGCTGCTGATCTAGTCTTTCACAGCCAATGCCAAGTTGAAGAATCTGTATGTGTTCTGTAGATGCTGGGTGTGGCAGTATAGAGTGTTTGTGATTGGTATCTCTCATCACCCTTTGGAAACCACTGGGAACTACACAGAGGCATTAACAACTATCAATCAATCAATACCCTTTAGTCCCCCAAGGAGCATAGGCCTTCAACAAAGACATGCCAAGTCCTTCTGTCACGTGCCATCAGCTCTTTAAACATCTTACTCATTACTTCTGTCTCCAGTTCTCTTCTCCATGCGTTTTTTGGTCTACCTCTGCCTCTCTTACACTGGGAGTTCCAGAAAAATGACTGCTTTGTAATGCTATCAACAGGTTTCCTCAATGTGTGCCCTACTCATCTCCATTGTCTTCTTCTCATCTCTTGTTCCACTGGCACTTGTCTGGTTCTTGTCATCAGTTCCCCATTGGATTGACAACTATACAGCATAATGAATGGTCTGATTGCTTAAAGGATACAACAACTTGTGATCTGCCTGAAAGAGAAAAATAAATATCTTATTACGGAGGGGTAATGCATATGAAAGACAAGAACTCAATAACTAACAGCCTCAAATCAGAAGAATGGCAGAGTATCCAAATTACATCCAGTAAAAAAAAAATTACGGCCACTTCAGGTGCTTCTTTCCTGATCAGTACTACCACTTTAGCACCAGATCAGTACTACCACTTTAGCCCCAGATCAGTACTACCACTTTAGCCCCAGATCAGTACTACCACTTTAGCCCCAGATCAGTACTACCACTTTAGCCCCAGATCAGTACTACCACTTTAGCCCCAATCAGTACTACCACTTTAGCCCCAGATCAGTACTACCACTTTAGCCCCAGATCAGTACTACCACTTTAGCACCAGATCAGTACTACCATTTTAGCCCCACGTAGTTCCCTGGTGGTCTCTGAGGAGACAAAGAAAGAATAGGATTACTACTACCTCAGGGAGCCGCGCTAGCGTAGTGGTTACAACACCGCTCTGGCGACCGGGTGATACAGGATCAAACCCGGGCGACGGCATTTGAGGATTTTTCGTCGACCGGGATTTGGACTGGATTAACTCGAGACCTGGCTAGGACATTTGAAGGAGTGTCGTCAACCAGGGACTGGCGGCTCCTGAGCCGACCCAGCTGCAATGGGTACCTCCGAAATCGGCGAGTATTTGCCTGAATGGCGAGGGACACCTGTCTCTGTACAAGAAATAAAGGGATACTCACGTAAAATCAATGTCAAGTTAGACATAAAATAATAACCTGAGATTTCGCCTCGAGTATTAGCGGGCGAACGCACACACAAAAAAAAACTACTACCTCAGGCATGTCATAATAGGCTGCTAATATGAAGTTCTGCATGGGGCTGGCCATGTCATCATGTAAATCTAATTGCTGCAGAAACTACTTCTGCAAGAGCACATAAATGTTTTGGCTGTAGGCTTCCTGCAAGAAGACCAGCAGACGTGGTGGCTCTGTGCTCCACAGAGAGCAAATAGAGAAATGAATGAATTATCATTCTACTTTTGGTCTTCAGTTAAGTCGCAAAACATAAATTAAACAACAAGAATTTTAATTAGATAATAAACCAATAATGCTCAAGCAACCTTAAACTATGGTAAATAAAAAGAAAAAGTCATTATAAATACCCTTCAGCTTTTTTTTTTTTAAATAAAGTTTTGCCTCGTTTTGGCGACGCGCGTCCCGTTCACCCTAGTCGCTCCCCAAGGAGCACAAGCTGTCAACACATCTATGCCAAATATGCCTGTCCTGTGCCGTCAGCTCAAGGTCTTTCTGTGTCTTCTTTATCCCTTTCATTTCTAGCTCTCTTCTCTGTGTGCTTTTTTTTTTTGTTTCCCTCTATCTCTCTTATTCTGAAGATTCCAGAACTGGTAATGCCCTCAGTAAGTTTCCTCAATGTGTGTCCTATCCACCACCAGCATCTTTTTCTCATCTCTTGTTCCACTGGCACGTGTCTGGTTCTTGTCAACAGTTCCATATTAGTGGTCTTAAAATACCATTTCAATCTTCCTATTCTACGTAAGAAGCCATTTATAAATGGTTGTAACTTATTGGTTGCTGTTCTCTGTGTTTCAGCACTACACAGCAGAACTGACTTGACACTGTAGTTGAATATTCAGATTTTTGTGCTGGGCTTGATTTCTTTTTATTTCTATACATTTCCCAATGAACTTCTTCCCTTTTGTACTCGTACATTGATATAAGTATCTGCCCCTCTGACTTTGTCTATATTGCTGCAAGATATATGTATGATTTTACATCTTGTAGGGGTGTTTCTTCAAATGCTATCTTGTTATAATTTCCTGCATTTTTATTAATGATCTTTTGTCTTTACCTATGCTGTGCTTAAAAAAAAAAAAAAAACCATGATGGTGCTGAATATGTAGGAAATGTTCTACATTATTATCTTGTAGATGTTTTGCACAGTAAGGTTCTCCTATTCTGAAGTAGCTCGTTCCCAGTTGCAATCTGAGAAGTTTCTTGTTACTGGGAATTTTCAACTCCATATGTAGCCTCATTGACATTGCTTATTGGAACTTTAGCCATTCATTTCGACTGAAATGAATAACAGTGGAATATGTGTCAAATTTCACCAACATGTCTATCGATCCAGCAGCCAATCGTTAGGGTTATGATTAGGGTTTAGAGTTAGGTTTTATGTTAGGATTTCTAAAATTAACCCTTATTAATGCGTCTCTGAATTCTTGTTTAAGGCTGTATCGATGTGGGTGACATAACTGGCCTCTGGATCTATGAACATTTGAAGGAATTCGAACGTAAATCCCACTGTTCATTACTTCAACCCATGCACACGCAGATTAACCGGTAGAAGATATTAAATTGGAAATGTTTTAGTAGGCTAATATTAGTACGGTAGTGTAACTTTCCCGGGGCGCGTTAAGTTTTTACGGTTGGTAACGCCATGGAATTTACGCAATTACTTTTTTTTAATGAACACACTGCTCCTGAGATAAAACATCTAAAGCACACAAAACATATTATTTATTAACTATCTGAGCTGCTCCCATTAAACAAGATGAATGAGTACCTTTTCTTGGCTGTTGCGAAGCAGTCAAAGTTTGCGCTTGAGAATTCGCCATTTTGACGCTTTTACGGTTGTGAGGCCAAAATTCGTGCGATAAATTCAGCTGTTTACTTCTTGTTCCTGTTTGATAAATGGTCTCGTCTATAATGTTTTCTATTTAATATAAATCTTGTATCAGTTACAGTATTGTTGTTAATACCCCAATAAATACTACACAAAAAGCAATTGTGCTAATTAATCTAAATCTTCTGCTTACTTCATTTTTTTTTTTTTAAAGAAAAATACTTGTGCTCTGTTTAACACACAAGCTATGGTTAAAGAAGTAATTAAAGAAATGGATAATTATAGGTTGGACTTATTGGGTGTCAGCGAGTGTAGATGGACGGGGAAGGGCATAAAATATATTTCAGAAGAAAAAAAGCAAATTATATACTCTGGTAGTAATGATAATCGTCACACAGAGGGAGTAGCCATCCTAATGACACAGAAAGCAGCAGCATCGCTTATCAGCTGGGTACCTATCAATGAGAGGCTAATATTAGCTAGATTTCAGACACGATTTTTCAAGCTCTCAATTGTACAATGTTATGCACCAACTAACGACGCTCTTGATACCACAAAAGATGACTTCTATGAAGCACTTCTAAGTACCATCAACACAATACCCAAGCATGACATAATAGCAGTCATGGGTGATTTTAACGCCAAAGTAGGTGACAACAACGATGGAGTACAAAGATATCTCGGTACTCATGGCATAGGCTGTATGAATCAAAATGGCGAAAGACTTCTAGAACTTTGTGAAATATCAAACCTCGTTGTGGCAGACACCATCTTTCCACATAAGAATATCCACAAGATAACATGGAATTCACCTGATGGCAGAACTAAGAACCAGATAGATCACTTCTGCATAAGCGCTAAATTTCGCTCATCAGTTCAAGACGTCAGAGCATACAGAGGTGCAGAGATCGGAAGCGATCATAACCTCTGCATAGCTAAACTGAGAATTAAACTGAAGAAGTTATACCAACAGAATAAAAATAGAAGAATAGATGTACACAGACTGCAATCAAATGATATAAAGGAGGAATATAATGTCAAAATGAACAACTATTTCGATGCTTTAGGCAAAATTGACAACGATATCACCACCAAGACAATCGATACTAAATGGGAACAACTGAGAACAGCAATGACAGAAGCAGCAGTAGCGACCACCGGATACCTAGTACATAAAAAGAAAAAATGGATGAGAGAAGATACTTGGGATAAAATACAAGAAAGGAAAACAGCAAAACTTAAACTACTAGCGGCAAGTACACATAATGCAGTTGAATCTTGCAAACTATCTTATAACTTGTTAAATAAAGAAGTGAAGACAAAAACTCGAAGAGATAAAAGACATTTCATCAATGAACTGGCCGTAGAAGCTGAAAATGCTGCAAGAACTGGTAATAGTAGGTGCCTTTATCAAATTACAAAACAACTATGTCACCAGCCTACTGCTATGGAAACACCTGTTAAAGGTAAATTAGGGAATTCAATACCAACAGAAAAAGAACAAATGAAGAGATGGGCTGAGCACTTCATGGAGGTGCTAAACAGACCACCACCAACAGTAACACCTGATTTTAATAATGAAACACTCACAACCACCTTGCCAATAACTTGCGATGAATTCACGCTGGACGAGATCAAACAAGCCGTTAAAAGATTAAAAAATTTTAAAGCTGCTGGAGTTGACGAAATTTCAGGGGAAATGATTAAAGCAGTTAATGACAACAACCTCTTGAGAATTTTAGATATTATAAATGAAGTATGGAGAGAAGAACAACCACCACAAACAATGGAAAGACAGTATTATTGTAAAGTTACCGAAGAAAGGTGATCTATCAGACTGTAATAACTGGCGTGGTATATCTCTATTATCAGTACCTGGAAAATTATTATGTTGCATGATGTTAGAAAGACTTAAATTGCATGCTGACGAAAAGATCAGAGAAGAACAAGCGGGTTTCAGGCCGAAACGATCATGTATTGATCAAATATTCACACTAAGAACAATTATAGAAGAATCAGTGGAAAGGCAATCGCCACTTATTATCACCTTCGTCGATTTTCAAAAAGCCTTTGATAGTCTACACCGCCCATCATTGTGGAAGATACTTACAATCTATGGTTTTCCAACAAAATATGTGAATATAATCAAAGCGCTATATGACAATGCAAGATGTTGTGTTAGAACAAATAAAGGGAATACAGAATGGTTTACAGTAGAAACAGGGGTTAAACAAGGCTGTATTATGTCACCACAACTTTTTGGAATAGCTATTGATTGGGTTATGAGAAACTATACCCACAATGAACAATTGGGTATAAAATGGACAAATGGAAAATTCCTGGGGGACCTGGATTTCGCAGATGATGTAGCATTCTTAAGTTCAACACCAAGACAATCCCAAGAAGCAATAAATAATTTGTGTCATCTCTCGGTTTAAAATAGGTCTCCAAATAAATGCCTCTAAAACTAAAGCTATGAACTTTTCTAACGAGACCTTTGATATCATCTTGAACGGGGAAAAACTACAGAAAGTTGAAAGTTTCAATTATTTAGGCAGTAAAATGACTCAGGATGGTGACACAACAAGAGAAATCCATACTAGAATTGCTTTGGCAGCTAGCGCCTTCAATAGATTATCTAACATTTGGAAATTACGATCATTGAATATACATACCAAGCTTCGTCTGTTTAATTCAAATGTTATCTCAGTGTTAACATACGGCTGTGAGAGTTGGAAAATAACAAAATCATTGGAGAACAAGCTGAATACATTCGAGAACAAATGTCTTAGAAAACTCATGAACATCAGTTGGAAAGAATTCAAGACTAATCGACAAATAAGAGAAGACTCTAGGCAGAAATATGTCTCCGACTATATAAGGAAAAGACGATGGTCATATATCGGTCATGTGACCTACGAATGCAAAACAACAGAATACCACTACAGGCGCTCACTTGGGTTCCTGAGGGTAAGAGGAAAAAAGGAAGACCAAAAGAAAACACTCAGAAGAACAATAATAAGAGAAGGAAGAACGTTGGGGCTAAATAATGTGCAAGAGCTAAGAGGAGTGGCGTCACAACGAACAACCTGGAGAGCACTGGTTTCTGCCTTATGCGCCGTGTTTGGTGCTTAAAGAATTTATTATTATTATTATTATTATGGTTAAATTGATTACGCTTGCAAAGTCTATTGCTACGGTTTTAGAAAGATGAATTCTTAGATACCGGAAGTCTGATGTTGATCTGATTGACTACTTTTTTTAACATACAAGCATAATTAATAATTGTGATTTGCCCTATTTACAATGATTTGACAGGTGTGATGCCACTTTCGCATATCGCCAGTTGTTCATAGTATTTGGAATTGAAAACAAAATATATCCTAATAATAACCTACCAGAAGCTGAACGGGATATTTTTCATAATTAAGTATTAAAAAAAAAGATGAATTCTTGAAAGTAGTACTTTCTTTTGGGACCCATAGATGCAGCAATAGTGAATGCAGTCAGTGACCCATAGCTTGACTGCTTGCATCAGGACCAGCGAACCAGAGCTGGTCAAGACCGTACTCCACCTCCACGTGGTGGTCCTGGAAACAGTCTGCAGCAATGCAGTCTGGCTGAGCGAGTATGGATCGAAATGGGAAGGCAAACCCGGTCCCTAAAAAATGCCGTGCTGAAGTCGGATGTGTCGACCGAAAGGTGCAGATATCACAGCTACGGCGTAAACAGACACAACGCAACCACCGTCGTTTTCAGGGCGAACGAGGAAGAAGAAGAAGAAGTACTTTCTTTTTTTTTAAATAAGCTTTTACCTCGTTTTGAAGAGGCACTGTTCATCATAGACACAGAGCCCGTCGGTTATATTAGGGCGCTTGCCCAAATATAAAAGATATTGCGGTCTTTGTTTTAATAATCTACGGTAGTGAAGTAGTACGGGCAGACGTCACACCACATAAAGATAAAGAATCAACATCGGCTCCCTCTCCCCCCCTTTTTGAGCATGCAACAGCACGTTTATAAACTGACGGACTTCGATTTATATTCTAAGAACATTTGGTATGTGATTGTGGTTTTTTGCTACGCAGCACGCCTCTATCAATCACTATCCTAATGCATCGAAGTGTTGGTTTTATCAAGACAGTTTGATATATTTCCTGACTGTGCATGTTTTTTATATTGTTTAGTATTATTTTTCAATGATGGTGCTTTATTACTTTACTCTATGTTATTGGAGACAATGTAGGAAACTAGAAGTTTACTTGAAGAATTTGCTTCCCTCTTAATCCTGTCGTCTGCTTAATTGTTCATTTTGTTTTTGTGATAAACTGTTTTTTAATAATTTGGTGCCAATTACATTTTCTACATTCTATTATGCAGTGCTAGCAGTAACTTCAGCGAATAACAAGCGCTGATGACGCTGCAGTCGTCATTCATAGCCAACAGGAGCTTAATGAATAATTCACCCAAGCATGCAATGACTTTGGCGTCACAATAAGTCCAAAGAAAACAAATGTGCTGCTGAGTCAGGATATGGATGTTGCACCAGTTATCACTATCGATAACTACGAATTGGCAGTGGTGCACCACTTCACATACCTGGGGTCTACCATCAATGACAAACTCTCACTGGACACAGAAATTGACATCCGCATTGGCAAAGCTGCAGCTACCTTTGCCCGCCTCACATCGTGTGTTTGGGGAAACCTCAAACTCACAACGAAAACCAAAGCTGCGGTATATAACGCCTGCCTCACCAGCACACTTATATGTGGCAGTGAGGCATGGACAACCTATGCTAAGCAAGAAAGAAGGCTCAATACCTTCCATCTACGGTGTCTACGCCACATCCACGATATTTCGTGGAAAGACAGAGTGATAAATGTCAAGGCGTTGTGGCCTTCAAAGCATGAATACACTGCTTAGACATCGCAGACTACTCTGGCTTTGCCATGTCCGCCGCATGGAAGATGGTCGCATCCCGAGACATAACTTCTACAGACAACTGGCAGATAGCAAAAGAACAGTTGGGCAACCGCACTGAGATTCAAAGATGTATGCATGAGAGCACTGGGCATAAATCCAACAACCTGGGAGGATGAAGATGCCGATTGCCCCAAGTGGCGATGCTATCTACGGTGCTACCTCAGATTGGGCGAAAAGAAGCTCTCGCAGCAAGCAGAAGAGAGGAGAAAACGTCGAAAGGAACACCAGGAAAATAAGCAGCTGAGGGCTGTCACCTCAGTGGCGCAATCCCACAGTCATTTATTACTGAAGGGGCTATTATTATTATTATTAGCAGTAACTTGTTATGTTTTGCCTGTGGTTGTCATATTTCTTGCACCCCCCCCCCCCCCCCAATAAGTTCATTCACACAAGGCTGAAAACATATAAGGACATGAAATGCAAAGTTCTCCGGGGAAGGCAGCTTACAGAACCCTCTGAGTTAAGGGTTAGAGTGCTGCAGGGAAGTCTTGTGTCGTCATTGCTTTTCTAACTTGGCCACATTGAAAAGTCATTCTGTATCTTAATTATTTTTTTTTTTAATCCACACTTTGGATACCGCCGAAAGATGAAACAGATGTCAAAACCAGGACCAACACTGTCATTTGAATAATACGTTTTATTTTTTGTTTCCATGAAAAAAATTTGATTTTTTTTTAAAACAAAGTATCCTGTTCAACTCTCGATAGGTTAAAATTAGGATATATCTTGTATAGTGTAATAAATTCAAGACAATATAGTAACTTCTCCACCCCCCCCCCCTTTTTTTTTACTCAGTCCAAATAGAGTTAATCAAAACCAGAATTGTGTATGTGTGTGCTACCTCCCCTTTCCAAGAAGCAAACAAACAATAAAAATAAAAAACAAACAACAACAAAATGAACGGAGAAAAAAAAAAACAAAGTAAAGTCTTTCGTAACTGCCCTGTTGTTAACAAGGTGAAAAGGAGTGAGAAAGCCCAGGGCTGTTTGAGACTACACCAAATTCACCAATTATCAGCCATCATCCACACGAGCACCCCATCAGACCACCCCTTATCCTCACACCCTGAAATAAGATCTTAAATTGCCAATAAACTGACTTTACAAGAGAGAGCAAAAATTACTAGCCGCTGTGACGTCATGTGTTGACAAGACCGAATCACACGCTGAGCTGTCACGTGATTTTATTTAATAAAATAATAGTTAATTCCCCTTATTTTGACTTTTGTTTCATATAAATTAATTGGTTAGAAGTGAAGAACTTATCATTTTAAAAATAGAGCGTGACATTTCAATTATCCCGTAATTGAATCACGAAAAGGACATCAATCGCCAGAAGTGGAATTAAGTGGACTCTGTTAAACTTCACGACGTTCGAGATTGTGCCGATCACGTTGCCCTTCCTTCCCAAAATCGCAGCTACATGTACAAAATGAGAATGCTGTTGGGATGTCAGCAGTCACTGAGCTTCAAAATCACATAGAAAAAAACAAAGATTGTGAGAACAACTGATAGCAAGGTTGCACTTAGAGGTACATCCCCACAAAATGTGTACTGAAACATGTTTTACTGGAAGTAGATTTAAAGCCAGCGGGAAAACGCTGCTTAAAAATGCTTTAGGCAGCTTTTTCTGCTGACAGATTTGAAGCGTCGAATCAGTTTCGTTGAGCAGTCCTGTCTTGCATCGTTACAGATTGAAGTTGTCGTGGCTTAACATTTTTTTTCCCTTTAGGATAGTTAGTCGGTTCAATGTCCACCCCCTATTTATTCGCTTCTTATTACAGTAAAAGTATGCAAATTCGGCCTGCTCGGGAATTTGGTCGGTCCGGATTTTAGGATTTTCCGGATTCTCGAGCAGTACTTTTTTAATTCAAATTTAAGGAAGAATAAAGAAGAGATAAACAGGCAAATTTTGTTCGTTTATTCATTAACAAGTACAGAACGCTTCATTTATCAAAATGAGTATATTTATTCGTTTATTTCCGCGACTTCTGTTGCGTCTGCTGCACTGCTTGTGGATGGATTACTTACAGCCGTGTTGTCGCTTGTACCACAGTGTATCTGTAGCGGTCGTGCGCGCGCATGCGCTCTCACACACAAAAGCCCGGAAATTTTCATTAAAATTTTCTCAAAGTCCGGATTCTGGGATGATCCGGATTTCTGGCATCCGGATTTTTGGACTTTTACTGTACATTTATTGTATGGCATAATGTCACCATTGCTTGCTCTTTTCTTTTCGAGCCCCATTAATGTATATGCGAGGTATGGACAATAATATACAAACAAGTGTACTAACGGTAAGAGGGGATTATAACTACTACTACTTAGTCGTTCCCCTTCTACCGTGAGGTGTAGAGGTTTGGAAGAGAGAGCGCCAGACTATCCTATCGGCTGTCTTCCTCCTGGCCTGGTTCCATTCTAGTAGTCGGTCCTTCAAAGATTGTCTAATGTTGTCCTCCCAGTCCACTCTGGGTCGTCCTGGGGGGCTGGATCCCTGGCTCTTTGTTTCCCATGCTTGTCGTGGTAGCCGATCTTCTCCCATTCTGCAGACATGGCCAAACCATCTTAGTTGGGATTGTTCTACTTGAGTCTGCAGGGGGTGGGATTTTAGGCCTTGGCGTATCGTCTGGTTGCGGTCCATGTCTCTTCTTGTTACTTCAACCACCTTCCTCAGATAGGGGATTATAACACATAATGGAAAATAAGGAAATCAGAAGAAATCACATCAAACACATACTATGAAAATATTCAGCCCAAATGTCAAGTGTGGCTCTGACACACGGAGAACAGCAACGGCGACAGTCAAGAAGGTAAACACGTTAAAAAATGGGTTCTTGCTTAGAATCTTCCTCTTCGTTCCTTGGCAGCTGACAGCTGACTGAGAAAGTAATCAGTGACCATCACGCCTGGTTCCGTCTTATAGGGTACGAACAATCTGTTTCTGCTTTGCTCGGTCGGCAGTGATCCTTCACGTGGAGGCCCAGTTCTGGTTCATGCTTAGCTTCCACTGTTCTCCACCACGTAGCTTTTGACCGGCCTCTCTTTCGCTTTCCTTCTGGAGTCCATGGTATGGTAGTTCTAGTGATGGTGTCAGAGTCCCTTCTGAGGATGTGACCAACCTAATTCCTTGCTTAGAACAGACGGGTTAAACACCAGAGGCGTACTAAAAGTATTTTGCACCCGTGGCGGATTCTACCTTTGCTTCTTCCCCCCCCCCCCCCCCCCCCCCCCCCCCCCCCCCCCCCCCCCCCCCCCCCCCCCCCCCCCGCCTCTTTTCTTCCACTTCTTTTTTTTACTCCCCCCCCCCCCCCCCCCCCCCCCCCCCCCCCCCCCCTCTTTCATTCTTCCCACTTGCCCCCCCCGCCTTCTTCCCCCCCCCCCCCCCCCCCCCCCCCCCCCCCCCCCCCCCCCCCCCCCCCCCCCCCCCCCCCCCCCCCTCCCCCCCCCCCCCCCCCCCCATTAATAAACACACTTGCAAGTATATTTTTAACAGTAAGTACTATCATATTAGTGTCCAATGGCACCCCTTTCGGACTGTCACCCAGAGCGAACCGCTCTCCCGCAACCTACACCCCCCCCCCCCCCTTTCCCCTTTAGTAGCCACTGGTTGAAATGGAATGACAGGGTCACCAACTTGAAGCTGGTGGAAAGGACCAGACAAAGAGCAGTGGCCTACAGGTGAAGAAAAGACGTTGGCCTTATATTGGGTGCATATTGAGGATACTGGCTGATAGCCTTACAAGGCAGTCCTTGTTCTGGAATCCCAAAGGTATGAGGAATAGAGGGGGGGGGGGACTAAAAACACGCTAGGAGGAGAAATTGAGACAGACTTAAATAAGAGCTGCACATAGAGCTAAAGTGTAATAATTATGACAATGATCATATACTGTCATGTTTCTCTTATCATGGCGTGTTCATTGAATTTAGATTGTCTGCACCTACCATGTAGATTCTACTTCTTCTTCTTCATCTTCGTACACTATCAGACGTCAACTTGAATGTTTTCAAAGGAAGCAGTTGTCAGCTTGAGGCTGATTGTATCTCCGTAGAACTTTTCCACGAATGGTACTGGTGATGGCCGCATGTCATCATATGCTGGTCCTCATATGCTGGGCATCTTTGAAGCAGATGTTCAACAGTCATTTTATCAGTGCCAGTCACACTCATCACAAGTTCCTATTTTTAGCTTGTTGAATAGGTGGTATCCCAATCTGTTGTGGCCCGTGCGGAGTCTGAAGATTACCACTTGTTCTCTTCTGTTGAGCTGGTAATATGCATCATATTTTTGTGTGGCCTGGATGTTCTGCTTCCCATTTGTTCCTGTGTCTGCTTCTGATAAAACTCTTTATCTCTTGACATGTTAATTAATGGAATGTGTTTTGGATGTTGTATGAAGCCTTAAATTAAGCGAGCGTGAATTTGAAAGCCCTTTTAATATAAATTCCTGTTTTATCAACAAGTAAATATTTCTACCCCTAAAAGTGCGATGCCATAGACAAAAACCTAGGTTTCCTACGCCCACTGGCGAAAATTATAGTGTCATCCAACTTAACAGCATGAAATTGAGTCTGCTGAGAGTACATACAGACAGAGGCGTCCCTAAAGTATTTAGCCCTCTCTTTGGCACCCTCCCCCTCATAATGAAACACTTGCAATTAAATGTTTAACATTAAATATACTACTGGACAAAAGTTAAGGGCCACCAAGAAAAACTCCACTATGGACCAATTAAATGCAACCAGGTGTAAACAATTTATTACAAAATAAAGTTGATTCATCGGTGGAAAAGATTAGTCAAGTTTTTTTAATAATGTGTGACTTACTAACAAAAAGAAATTCAACTCACTTTTTCACCTTTTGAACTAGTGGGGCGTGTTGCAAAAACCACGAGTTTTTGCAGCAACAATGGCAATTTTCACGTGCGGGTTAAAGTGACCCAATTTTTGGACATTAAAAAAAAAATTAACCTAGTGCACACAGAATACATATCGTAGTACAGATAGAATATGTTTACATTTATTTCTCCATAAAAAATGAATATGTTTTTATTTATATCTACCTTTGTTGAAAAGTTTGAAACTTTCATTGATATTAAAGTGAATATGTTTACATAGACATTTACACTGGCTTGAAAATGTAAATATTATACACAGAATGTACATCATTTCTTTCATCTTTTCCTCCCTGCTCCATATGGAACTTGGGACTACCTATGCTTTTAGTTCTCTGTAAGAACTAGCAATAAAGCAGTCATCAGCCCTTGCAATGGTGGTTCATAAAATCATCATTCTATTCGCTGAGGTTGCCAGCCTCAAATGACTTGGACATTTATTAGCGATTTTCACATATTAATATTCACATGGCAATATGTACATATTAGTTCACATGTTAGTGATGAACAATATAGAATGTAACATGACAACTCTCGCCAATCCTGGTTCACAGACTTTTTGCTCAGATGAATAAAGTTAAGGCACTTAATTAGGCCTCTTACACGTGTTCTTTGGGTCGTTACTTTTATAAGATAATTCCCTCTATGACTCCGTGTTTTCTCAGTTTCCTCAGATATTCCGGTTTTCCTTATTTAAAATTGTGCTTTGCAGTAGTGGTACCACAGTGGCCAAAACTCAAGAGTATCTAATATGGCTTCAAAGGTGTCTAACTTCGCACAAAATTACTCTTGCCAGATTTGAAAATAGAAGGGTACTGACGCTTCTATAGCAATTGAGTATTCTTCTTTCTTTGATCCATAACCGCCAAAGCAGTCAGCGGCCATCACGCCTGGTGGCGTCTTGTAGGGCAGCAACAAATTGATTCCACTTTGCTTGGTCGGCGGCAATCCTTCGTACAGTGCCCCAACTCTGGTTCATTCTTTGCATCTCGGCTTCCACAGTTCTCCGCCAAGTTGTTTTTGGGCGGCCTCTCTTTCGCTTTCCTCGGGGGTCCATAGCATAGCTGTTCTTGTGATGGTATCAGGGTCCCTTCTGAGGACTAGGCCAACCCAACTCCAGCGTCTGCCAGCTATGATGGTGTGCATGTCCTCCTGGTTACTCCGAATAAGTAGTTCTTGGTTGCTGATGGTGTTTGGCCAAAAGATCCGGAGAATTTTCCTTAGGCAGATTGTGTAGAAGGAGGACAGTTTCGACATTTCCTTCTCTGTTACTCTCCAACATTCCGCACCGTAGAGAAGCACAGAAAGTACACAGCTCTCATACAGTCTTAATTTGGTGTTTGTGCTATACTGGGAAGACTTCCAAATGTTGTTGAGAATAGCAAAGGTTGTTCTCGCTTTAATCTTCTTCTTCTTCTTTGATCCTTAGCCGCCGACCGTCAAAGCAGTCAGTGGCCATTACGCCTAATGGCGTCTTGTGGGGCAACAACAAATTGATTTCACTTTGCTCGGTCGGCGTCCATCCTTCGTACAGTGCCCCAACTCTGGTTCATTTTTTGCATCTCAGCCTCCACAGTCCTCCGCCAAGTTGTTTTTGGTTGGCCTCTCTTTCGTTTTCCTTCAGGGGTCCATAGCATAGCTGTTCTTGTGATGGCATCGGGGTCTCTTCTGAGGACATGGCCAACGCAGCTCCAGCGTCTGCCAGCTATGATGGTGTGCATGTCCTCTTGCTTGCTCCGAGTAAGCAGATCTTGGTTGGTGATGGTATTCAGCCAAAAGATTCGGAGAATTTTTCTTAGGCATGTTGTGTGAAAAGAGGACAATTTCGACATTTCCTTCTCTGTAACTCTCCAGCTCTCCGCGCCATAGAGAAGCACAGAAAGCACACAGCTCTGATATAATCCTAATTTTGTGCTGTACTGAGAGGACTTCCAGATGTAGTTTAGACTTAAAAAAGGCTGTTCTTGCTTTGTTCATTCTGTTGTTGATGTCTCTGCTTGCTCCGCCGTCTGGTGTTACTATGCATCCTAGGTATGTGAAGGCATCTGTCTGTTCTAACTTCTGGTTCCTTACTGTTATTGGCTCAGGATTGCCCACATTTAGCGTCATGACCTCTGTCTTTTTCAGATTGATGTTCAGACCAACCTGCTGGCCATACTTATTCAGTCTATCGGTTTTGTCTTGAATGTGTTGATGTGAATGCGCGAGTAGTGCAATGTCATCTGCATATTCCAGGTCTTCCAGTGTAGAAAATGTTATCCATCTAATTCCTCTTGGACTGCCCTCTGTTGTCTGGCGCTTCACCCAATCTATGGCTGTCAAAAATAATGTTGTTGATAAGGGGCATCCCTGTCGTACTCCTGTTTTCACTTCGAAAGTTACATTACTCAATCCAACACTTCACGTAAAGTTAGAATAGAGGCTTTTTATGATGGAAACAATGCGGCTGGGAATTCCATAAGCCCTCAGTATTTTCCATAGGCTGTCTCTGTGTATGCTGTCAAGAGCCTTTTCAAAATCAACAAAGTTAATGTACAGCTGTCTCTGCCATTCTGAGCACTGCTCTATAATGTTCCTAAGGGTAAATATATGATCTGCACATCTTCTGTCCTTTCTAAAGCCCGCTTGTTCTTTCCTCAGTTTATGGTCAACTGCTTTTGAAATTCTCTGGATGATTATCCTGCCTAGTATTTTGCTGGGAACTGAGAGGAGAGTAATTCCTCTCCAGTTGTTGCAGTCTGCAAGGTCGCCCTTTTTGGGCAATTTGACAATTATTCCTTTACTCCACTCTGTTGGTGTTGTCTCAGTTTCCCAGACTTTCGCAAATAGTGGTTCTAATAGTTCTGCTGCTAGTTCAGGGTCTCCCTTGAATAACTCAGCATTTAGATTGTCGTGACCAGGCGCTTTTCCATTTTTTAACCCTTTCATAGCTGTGATGATTTCTTCTTTTCGTGGAATGTCTGTATTTACGTCTAAGTCACTTTCAGCCTCAGGAACATTCAGCTGAGTCTCTGGTGGTTCCTTATTCAGTGTTTCTCTGAAGTGCTCTGCCCATCTTGTTTCCTGCCCCTGTGCTGTGGTGATGAGATTTCCTTGCTTGTCTCTTACTAACGTTATGTTATTTGCACCTCGTTTTCCACTGATAGTTTTAGTTATTTTATAAACTGTGCTTTGTTCATTTCTCAGTGCTGCCTCTTCTGCCTGTCTTGCAAGGTCATCCAGAAATGTCCTTTTGTTAGCACGGGTTTGACGTTTTACTTCCTTGTCCAGCTGACTGTAAATGTTCGCTATATATTGCCTTTAACCTGGGAGACTTAGCTTCTGCTTTCTTTCTTTTCATTTCCTTTCTCTTTGCTATGGTGTTTAGCGTTTCTGGTGTTATCCAGTCTTGGCTCTTTCTTTCCTGGAATCCCAAGCATGACTTGCTGCTTTCCTTGTATATTGTTGAGATGGTGTTGAATTTCTGGTCGACATCATCGGTCTCTGTTCTTTCCTGGCTTTTGGTAATCTGATATCGTCTCTTTACGTCGACCTCGAACGCTTTTCTTGTGAGGGGGTCCTTAAGTTTCATGATGTTATATCTTTTCTGTTTGACTGCAACTGGTCCAGCAGCTCTGAGTTTCACCTTCAGTCTTGCTACTACTAGGTATTGATCACTTCCCACATCTGCGCCTCTTCTTACTTTCACGTCTTGTAGTGCATGTCTCCATCTGCCATTGATCATTATGTGATCTATCTGGTTTCTGTCTCGTCCGTTTGGTGATTCCCGTGTTAACTTGTGCACTTCTTTGTGTTGAAAAAGTGTTCCTCGAATGACCAGGTTGTTAATATTGCAGAAGCTTATTAATTTGTCCCAATTCTCATTTACTGTTCCACTGCCGCATTTCCCCATTACTCTTTCGTTATAATTATTGTGTGTTCCAACTTTCGCATTTAGATCTCCCATTGCTATAATAAGATCGTACCTGGGTACAGTTTCCATTTCCTTTTGTACCTGTTGATAGAACTCGTCCTTGATTTCTTCATCGCTGTCGTTTGTTGGTGCATAGCATTGTATAATTGTGGTGTTGGTGAATCTCCCTCTCAGTCTTGCTCTTATCAGTCTGTTGTTAATGGGTTTCCATTCCAGTAAAGACCTTTCCATTCCTTTCTTCAGGATAATGGCTACACCTTCGTTGTGCTGACCATCCTCTCTACCAGAATAAAGTACTGTTTCCCCTGTAGCTGTTTTTATTCTCCCCATCCCTGTCCATCTGCTCTCGCTTATTCCCAGGATATGTAATTTGTAATTCCTCATCTCTGCTGTGATTTGTCTCAGCTTTCCTGCCTCATTCATAGTTCTGACGTTCCAAAAACCAATTCTGGTTTCGTGTTTTGCAGTCAGGGCATCCGTTTTCATGCCAGTGGCTTCCTTTCGGCTTTCACCACTGTCAGTTATACGAGCCTGAGACTCCGGATGTCCGTCCCGCATCAAAGTTTTTTCATTTGTTGCCGTTTCCGTAACATGTGTGATTTTTTACATAGACAGGGGTGTCGGCCCTGTGCTAAAACCCCCAACCTGGAGGACCAGGATACCAGCTTTTGTCTGACCCCTACCCACGCAGACCAATCCAGCTTGGTTAAACCTACCAGGAGTAAATCTCCCACTGGCATAGCTCTGGGGATTGTCAGGGTACACAAGCTGCCATACCGCTACAAGGTATAGGTACCATTGATGGCAGCAATTGAGTATTCACAAGATACTCAGATACGCGAAAACAATGTTGCTTTGGCTGAGCACGTTAATTCTAGAATCTGCCGACAACTTTTGTGAAGAATTAAGCAATGATTAATTTTAGATCGGTAAGCCCCCACCCCTGATTTACTCAGTGGAATTTTTATTATTCTGTTATAGCTCTGTTTTGAGTGTGTGTAGTAAATTGACTGAGACAAACGTGCAGTACATTTAAAAGGATTAAATCGAAGTTAAATTTGTAAAATTACAAATAACAAAATTTAATAATCACTTAAGTTTTAACAGTTTGAAAATAATTGAATAGTTTAACAAAAAAGATTCATCATTGATGAATAGTAGGTTCTATGGGAAAAAAGGTAACTTTGGCAGCTTAAATATTGCACTTAGCTGCCAATAGTAGTTTCTGCTCTCGCTGGGTTGGTTCTTGATGGGCTGATCACTGATAATTCTCGTATGCTGGTCAAGGAAGTAGGGTGCAGCGCGTTCCCAGGAGTGTCAGGGAGAGTCTACAAAGTTGGTCCCTCTTTAAATTGACATTTAACTACTTACTTACTTGGTCGTTCCCCTTCTACCGTGAGGTGTAGAGGTTTGGAAGAGAGAGCGCCATACTATTCTATCGGCTGTCTTCCTCCTGGCCTCGTTCCATTCTAGTCCTCGGTCCTTCAAAGATTGTCTAATGTTGTCCTCCCAGCCCACTCTGGGTCGTCCTGGGGGTCTGGATCCCTGGCTCTTATTTTCCCATGCTTTTCGTGGTAGCCGATCTTCTCCCATTCTGCAGACATGGCCAAACCATCTTAGTTGGTACTGTTCTACTTGGGTCTGCAGGGTGTGGGATTTTAGGCCTAGACGTATCGTCTGGTTGCGGTCCATGTCTCTTCTTGCTATTTCAACCACCTTCCTCAAATACCTCATTTCTGAGGTCTGGATCTGGCTTTTGTGCGTTGTAGTCATTGTTGAAGCAGCGGGATCACACACAATTCACACATTCTATTAACTCACTTTGAGCCCCAGAAGGGGTATTTAAAAAAAATACTGCAGATACGGAGCGAAGGATTTAGGCTTTCGAGCATAAATGTTACGGTATAGAAGAATTTTGCGCATTTGCAATCTTAGTTAGTTGCTTATCTTTTACAGGACGTGGCAATCAACCCCAGCTTTTATTGGCTGTTTGTGATTTTTCTAGGCAATTTTTTTTCATTCAGTAGTTTGCCATTGCTTTCTGAACGGAACGGCGCTTATACCATTGTTAAAAATCCACACAAAGCGATCTGCTACCAAACCGCCTGCAGCAGGTTTCAAACCTGGTATATCTGGATTATGAAACTGCGTTCATATCCATTAGGCCACAGACGCCGACTCTATGTTAGAGAGAAGATAAACACCTATGCAGGCCACCAAGAACCACTTTTGTCAGTAGTGAAACGTCTAAAGCTTGCCTGGTTTGGGCATGTAACTTGTCATGACTCCCTTTCGAAAACGATCCTCCAGGGAACTGTCGAAGGTAAACGGAGAAGAGGAAGGCAAAGAAAATCCTGGGCTGATAACATCAAAGAATGGGCAGGTCACGGTTTTTCCACACTTGTACGCATTGCTGAGGATAGAGAGCAGTGGAGGACCCTGTCTGCTGATGCTTCCACCATGACGGGTTACGGGTTGAGATGAGATGATGAGTCATTGCCCATGACTCGCCTCCATATGTCAAGACTGGGACATAGGTGGAGCGGTATACAGCCATCATCGTTTTCTTACCAACTTCTCTCTTGCTGAGGAATCCTCGATTTATGGCCTGAAAAAGTCTCTCAGCTGCTGCTTTTCGAGTTGCCAACTCTTCTTTGAGTAGATAAGAGATTCTGTTTAAGGTGGATGATGTGACTTATAGTTATCGAGGGTGAGAACATAACATGACTCTCCCCTCGCCACTCGGTGACCTTTTGTACAACTACTGTCACATCGCCTCCTACACAATTAAGAGGTAAGGGTTTTTATTCACTAAGGTGTATCCACACACAACAATACAGTACAGGTGAATAGTACAGATCCAATGAGGAAAGTAAAAGAAATCTGATCCGATTAAATAAATATATCTCTTTTATTGAAACAACACCTAAATAGCTGCTGGAAAAATGAATAACATAAATATCAATCACGGCATAAAATACAGATGGAATAAAATTACAATGCAGGTCTCTAAGAACGAGACACCAAAATTATAAACACTCCAGAGACAGGTAGTAAACAAAAAAATATGGACTACCACAGGAAAACCCAAACAAAGGTTACCCGCTCCCACAAGTATGGGGTTGTACTTTAAATCTAATAATCCGTGGTTGGAAAAGAACCTGGAATACACACCAGTCCCAGTTATGCCTACCCACTAAGCCTGCTGACTTGTTCCTGTCAGCGACTTTGCTCAGGAACTACACTAACCTGTCTAGTACACAGTTTCAGGAAAATCTACCCTAATTTTGATTGCACTCGTTTTCCCAAATCCCTCGTCGTTGGCACGCGTGCTTTACTCCACAGGGATCACTGCCGGCCACTGAAGATATGATACCCTCTCTTCTCCAGTGTAATGGCTAACAAATCCTTGGAAGAAATGCACTGAGCTGTAAATCCGGGCAGTTGCGGGGTGAAACCCTCAAATAATTTATATGCTGAAAACTAATCCACATCTGGATTGGGCCCACTGCTTTGGTGAAGCCCTCAAACAAGAATGAACGAGGTGGCTTTTTGAACACTGAAGCAACAGGAGCAGGGCGCTCCTCTTGCTAAATGATTTTCCGAAGAAATGCTATTTCCCACTCACGAGGAAAACGGCGATGACCTGTAATAGGGTGAATAACTGGGCACGCCTAACTCTACGTGCAACCCAGCTATAAAGGGGTCGTTGACTGGAGCGACCTTCCACTGAAGGCAAAGTCTCCGCAGAAGGCGTTAACCACAGAAGGCGAAGTCCGGCCTACGGCTCAGTGATTGCCGGAGAAGGCCGACGTATGCCATAATGAAAACATAAACAACACCTCATAACATTTTGCTAAATAAAATCGTCAAACATCACAACACAGCACAACAATAAACAAAGACAATTAAATACAGGTAATCATACTGCCCTTCCCCTCCCCGCTGTTGGTCAAGGCAGACCTGGGCTGCAGTTTATCTTACTCTCCCCTCCCTCTGTCAGCCCACACACTGCTCAGTGCTGGCCGGCTCACTTTAGCATTTGCGTAATAACACGCAATTATGCGTCTTAACGCTTGGAATAGTTCAGCTTGTTTGTAAAACTGCTCGCCCCTCCCCGTTGCTCCACCTGCGAGACGTGACCTTAAAATCAGCCAGGTCAGCTAGCTACATAATTTGCAAGGTCGTCTACCTTGTCGCATAGGCGTTTGACAATTTAATAATTACATACCACATATGACAACCATATAAATATTATGCACGAATTTTAACCAATCAATTAATGTACCTATCCTTACAAAAATATAAAATTACATGGTGTGGAAAAGAATTATATTACACGAGTCCACCCCTGCGGTTAAAAAAAAATACATTTATTCAGGTTAACCTGATTGTGGGTTAAAATTTCCTAACTGATATCAGGGGACTCTGTTTATGCCCTACATCAGGCATAGTGTAACATAACCATGAGGTTCTTATCATATAAGTAGTAGCACACTTCCCAACCCAACTGGCTATAGCTTAGTTGGCGCGTTAAATGATTGCATTAATTACCACACTAGTAAAAATTCTTTACGAAGAACTACTCTGTCCATTGTAAAGCCCTAGCAAAAATTACTTATAATATTAGCGTTTACAAATTTGCTTACCAAACAAAGGTCAGAATATCCGACTACTCACAAACGGGCACACTGTCTAATGTTGCTATTTCCCCGGCAAGAATTTCAAGACTGAAGCAATCAACAGACAGACAAGGACCTCTTATATACTACCATCTTCGATCGCAGGTGTTCCCCCAGTCATGAACACGTGCACGGAGCACCAGATAAAGACACGTAATACTGGACCAGAACTTTCTCTAAAAGACGCAACTACCAAAAGATTTTGCGTAATGGGTTGACGGCCGTCTCCGCTGAAATCGAAAAACAATGACACCTGCGCACCCCCTGCCGCTAGAACCATCGTAAGACTACCGCAACAGAACTCAAGGAAACATGAAAACGATGACCGTCTTCTTTTGTCAAAGACTCAGACACGAATGACCGCCTAAGTTTCTGCATAACGTGATGTCATTCAACAGGACTACTAACACAGGTCTCCTGGAAGAAACTGCACTCAAAAGGCCAAGCCGCCTCTACAGAAATGCAAGAGGGTTACTAACGTGGACAGAGAATCGGTGTTTAAAAAGAAAGCAGAAAGGATAACCACTCGTGCTCAAACACGTGTACGAGCGGCAAAGATTCTCGCTGGTCCGATGCCAAGTGCTCTTGCGCATTCCTTACGTCAACCGTTGTTGGCCCAATGAACACGAAATCAACGAACAAAGCCACTCTGCAGGGTGGATGTCTGACCGAGTAATAATGGGTAGGGGGGGGGGGGGGGGTTAACTGCCCCGTAGAACAACATGAAAAGAACGAAATACAGAGAGCCAGTGACTCTAGAAAAAAACTAAGAAAAAATAACGAAGGGGGCGGGTTGGAAAATAGGGAGTAACAGCCATTTCGCCACAACGGGTAATCTCTTTATCTGTCCCGCACTCTGGCCTTATCAAACAAAACTACGCGAAGACTGAGCAGACCCATATGGGTTTACCTGCGCTTAATTTCAGCAGGGATGGGCAGGTAAACAGACAAGACAAAATATACTGAAGGGAGTGTAAGAATGAAAATACCAAATATCTGCTACACATAGCAGAGAAAGAAAGAAAGTGCGACGATTGAAAGCACACAATAAAAATCAGTACAAAAATGTTACTGATACTGCCGTAGTAAAACAGAGATCGAGAGGGATCGCCCCATTCTGTCACAAAAATGAGAAAGATTTCCTGTGCTGTTTTGTAAGTCCTTCAAAATACTCCAATAAAAGGTCCGGTCTGACAAAATGGAAATTCTGAATTCTAACTTCTGGCAAGTCTGGTGTCTTGGCAAGCGATCTCACAGTGAATTAAGACTGCGAAAAGGTCCGGTTATGTTGCCTGTCCTACCCCCGCTTCTGTTTGTTATGAAGCTACTCAGGGCTCCAATCATTTCAAACGTGCTTGTTGGGTGGGGTAATTTCAAATGTTCCGACATGGAATAATTTTGCACGTGATGCAAAGGTCACGTCTCCCATATATGGCAATCAAACATCCGATGCCTTGTGTACAAACTCACAAACACATCGGTAAACTCTCTCAGCAATGTGTGTAAGATGTAACATCTTATTACTTTATCTAAAGTAATTTTGTCAATCCTGTCTGTCCATAAGGTATCTTCCCGTATTACCAGCTTTGCGACGAGCGCAGTCTGGCCTTATCAGCGAGTAAGTAAATACGCTGGCGATTTATAGGGCTAATCTGTAGCCTGATGTCGACTGCACCCTCGATTAGCCAACATGGTTGTCGTTAATAATATCTTAGTCGCTCCTTGCAAAGGGGAAGAAATGGATAACAAACAGAAATGACGACTTATCCCTGAGAGGAGTGTAAGAATGTAGATACAAAATAGCTGCTACATAGCAGAGAAAGAAAAAAGTAGTGACCGTGGCAAGCACGCAATAAATCAGTATAACAAATGTAATTGATACTGCCGTAGTGGAACAGAGATCGAGAAGAGGTCACCCCATTCTGTCACACCTGGCTTTCACCCGGGGCGGCCCCCCCCCCCCCCCCCAATCGCACCCCCTTAGTACGCCACTGCATACATAACTGCACTGTTGGGGGAAGTACCATAACGAGACCTTACACCACCGTAAAAAATCATTAGGGCCGGCTCTGCGCATGCCTACCACCGCCACTGCTTCTTCTTTTAGGACTTCCTCGTTTGATTTCCTGATCTTTCATGATTCTATAGCATCATTCTTACAGATCACATCAAGATAAGGCATCTATCAATAAAAGCGGATAGAGACAGTGGAGTACTAAAGGAAGTGCGAGGGTGGCGGTCCGCCCCGGGTGACAGCTAGGAGGGGATGACATCAGACACTATTATGTCATTATATACTGTTTTAAAATCTTCTTGCAAGCATAATGCAATTTTCTGTGTGTCTTACGTGGGGTGCCAATGGAAGGATCAGCCCCGGGTGTCAAATACTACAGGTACGCTCCTGGATAGAGATCCCTTCTTCATTGAAAACATTATAACACGAGAAGAGTGAGAATAATATTGGCTTAGCAGAAACAAGCCAGCAATGAGAAATTAAATCTTTGTTTTCTCTCAAATAACTCTTATCAGTGGCTTACTAAGGGAGTGCGAGGGGGCAGTCCACCCCGGGTGACGGCCAGGAAAGGTGTGCCATCGGACAGTATTATGAATTATCATAGTGATTACTGTTGAAAATGTAATTGCAAGTGAGTTTCTTTATATGAGATGGTGCAAATGTAGGATCCGCCTCGGGTGCTAAAGTACTTTAAGTCCGCCCCTGACTCTTATTATTTTTTAAAAACTGAATGAAGAATAATATCATGTACAACCCTTCACGTGTTATTATTAGGGTATACAGTGTCTGTAATTATAGATAGCATGTTCATTTGCCGCTATTTGTTTATGACACCATCCCTCCTGGCTCATTACTGCAAATAGGGTAAATGACAAATTCACATTTGTGAGCGGTATCCCATTCCATCCCATCCCATCCCAATTCCAACTAACATAATTACTGATGTATGTTACGTCGGTCGGTCTCACTCAAAATAGTAACTCGCGCCAGAAAAAAAAGTGCGCAACGCACGGTGTGCAACTTGCGCGGCGTGGGTGTTATATAAAACAAATAATAATAATAATAATAATAATAATAATAATAATAATAAATTCTTTAAGCACTGTCACGAAGTGGATTTAGGACTAGAGGCTGTCTACCTAAATAGACTAGACCCTAGTGGAAAGAAAGACTAAGAAGATAGATTTCAGAAGAAAATAACAGTGACTGTGGGAGATGAGGCTATTGGCGTCAAGGGTCGAGAACCGAAATTGACTCTCCCTTGCCACTAAGTGACGTAACGTTTTGCGATAACCTCACTACCTCTAGCTACCAAGACTGGGATAAGGTTTAATTACTTAACACCACAGACACCACTTACAGACAACATATAGGTTGAAGTAAGTGACTGATCCAGCCGGAAATTTACAATGGATTTTATTTACACCACACAAAAAAAAATTCATATAACATACTACAAAAATAGAATAAACATGCGTGTTCATACACCTGGAAAGAACATAACAATTAATTTCAAGTGATTAGGTAAGGTAACCCCACAGTCGCCCTCCCCTCAACCTGTAAGGAAGAAAGGTAAGTAATACAACAACATGTGAAGGAGGATCTCGAACACCAGATCCGTCTTTCTCCTAATCAACCTGATATCATGTAAACACACCCTAACTCCTACTGTCCGTCTGTCTGCAGACGTGTTTCTACACAAATGACGTGCCTACACCGCTGCTCCACTATAGGCTAAATATTCTCTGACTATCACCAAGTCCACGACCAGAACCCTTCTATCACCTCCGACACAACTTACAGATGACTTGCTGAGTTCTAGTGTTATGTTCAGTGTCTGTCTGACACTCCTAGTTCCTACAGAAAAAGCGACTCCTCCACTACTCTCCTTCTCTCCCTCTATTGCAGCTCAGAGGTATTTTTACCCCTTTCCTCTGCACTACCAAAGGACGATTCTGGAAAAATCACAGGCCCCGTTACCCCTCTCTTGGGTCTGGGCCGTCGGTGTTATTATGACCGACCAATCACGATACCTCTAGGCCCTGCGCCTAGGTTCAGTGTGTGCTTTATCTGAGCATGAATAGCTCCGAATTTTATTAAGAACCTCTTGTTCTTGCTGAAGAAGTCTGTGCTTCCAGCTCCTTGCTCTCTCGGGTACAAAACTGACTTCTGCACCAGTGACCCGTGTCACCACTCCACTTCTTTTCTGGCTCTGCCGACTCTTCTTCTCCTGAGAAGACCGGCTAACTTCTAGCCAGCTGTAGGACTACTGTAGCCCTCGCTGCCACGCCTGGAAAATATCTGCTGTGGACAAAACAATAACAAATATATATCGCACAACAAATTTCCCATATCCTTAACACTAAACTCCCTTAACTCTCACTCTTCAACGCTTAAATCCCAACTCTTCAACCACTTAAGTCTCAAATCTCTAACCTTTAGTTTTCCAATCTCGAACACTTAAGTTTTCAAATCTTCCATACAGCTCCCATGCTCTAGTATCGCTTCAGCGATTAGTAAACATGCCTACCCCCACTTTCCCTCAAATACTGTCTTATCGACACTCTAATCTCCAGACTCAGCTGGCTTAATCTCTTACATGCTGGCGGCTTAGGTTAGCCCGTTACAACATTCTAACCACTGAATGAACCTGTTGCCGGTAAATTCCTGGCCCTACTATTTAACAATGATCGATGTGTTTACCTGGCTACCAAAATACAATAGACTTCACCCGAGACAATAATCTCCCGTCTCCATGAATTCACCATTATAAACATAGGTCTATTAATTAAGGACTAATTACAAATCCCAACTAGACCTGTAACTGCTGACTTCAAAATGTAGGTTTTACCCACACAGAGAAAAATACACAATTTCCCCTGCTCTAACATTTAAAAGTCACTCATTCTTAACAACAGCGTGACCCAAATTGGTCCGCTGGTAATTTACACACACTTAAAGAAATCAAATACACATACAATTACCTAGCGTGTATACTCTGCCAACATGTTAAATTAAATATTGGGAAATCTTCACCCACGTGTCGGGAATATTATTTACCCCCGATTCTGATAACAATGTAACTAAAAATCTCTAAAGGAACTGAAATCCTAATTTTACAATGCATGCCTCGTTATCTCCCCTCTCCTTCCGTTATCGGATTCACCCCTCTAAAAAAATAGACACAGCACGTGCTCCGGTACCCCTCTCTCCAAATCCTCGAAAATCACAATGAAATTACGTGCATCGTGTCTCAAAATTATAGTATTTAACATCTACCATCTTTAAGCTTTCATTATCTCATAAAAAGAATGCACTCTGATAATAATTTAGATAAGAGGGTAACTCATGGCATGTCCGTTACGAACTAAAATTAATTTAATTCCGCGAGCGTGTTTTACGCTGCACCATTTAAAATCACAAATCCAGGAAAAATTAGATCCCCTGTCTTCTGACAAATAACAGTAATATTCCAATTCCTACAAACAGATACTCTGCGGAAACTATCAAAATTCCCTACTACCTTTTCACAAATTACCTAATTGCGCTGTCAGTTATATTCAATTAAAAATTTAGCATTGATGGCTCTACTTCTATGAATTAACTTTACCTCCTAGAAACAACTCTGCAAAAATCTTATAAACTATTAAAGCTTAATTAACTTCATATTTACCAGCACGAATTTCTCTCAAAAGAGCAGTCGGCTCTGTGGCAGTTCTTTCCCAAGGCGTAGAAGTTCAAAAAAATCTCAGCCTTCTGCCAGGGAACCCCGCTTATTTATTACCCCAGACCACGCTACGCGTGAGTCATAGCTAGGCTTTGTTCTTAAGCGGGTCGATCTATGAACCAACCAACATGCCAGGAATCGCCTGCGGTCATGATCTAATTTTAGAACTTACGATCAAGCGGAAAAATTCCGTTGCTGACCTGTTTCCACGCGCTTAAAACTCCCCCTCTACCCCCATCTGATTTCACCCTTACTAAAAATTATAGCGCGCTCACTGAGAAGAACCGAAAATGCTCTGCCATTATGTTACACTGGAAAATCTTCCATGAACGAATTATCTCAATGAAACAGCGCGCTGGTGCCAGTCTAAAAGTTAAAACTACCATCTTTGCTAGAAACCGTAATTCTTAATCTACACAAAAAGTCCAAACTCTATTATTATACAAAGAGAAATTAAAAAAAACGAATAAGATAAAAATCCTACCGTAATCTTTCCCTGAAAAACGTAAATAAATGCAAATTTAAAGACTAGGGACCTGTTGTAAATGCAATCACATTAACTTCTCACAAGCACCAAACACGGCGCATAAGGCAGAAACCAGTGCTCTCCAGGTTGTTCGTTGTGACGCCACTCCTCTTAGCTCTTGCACATTATTTAGGCCCAACGTTCTTCCTTCTCTTATTATTGTTCTTCTGAGTGTTTCTTTTGGTCTTCCTTTTTTTCTCTTACCCTCAGGAACCCAAGTGAGCGCCTGTAGTGGTATTCTGTTGTTTTGCATTCGTAGGACATGACCGATATATGACCATCGTCTTTTCCTTATATAGTCGGAGACATATTTCTTCTTAGAGTCTTCTCTTATTTGTCGATTAGTCTTGAATTCTTTCCAACTGATGTTCATGAGTTTTCTAAGACATTTGTTCTCGAATGTATTCAGCTCGTTCTCCAATGATTTTGTTATTTTCCAACTTTCACAGCCGTATGTTAACACTGAGATAACATTTGAATTAAACAGACGAAGCTTGGTATGTATATTCAGTGATCGTAATTTCCAAATGTTAGATAATCTATTGAAGGCGCTAGCTGCCAAAGCAATTCTAGTACTTTGGTTTTTTTTTTGGTTTTTTTTTAATTCTTTCACGAAATTAGTAGCGCTGGACAAAGAAAAAGTGCGTAAAAATTGGTGTGCATGAGCCCTCACCCGATGTACAAATCACGAAAACTTGAAAGTTTTTGTTAAAACCACTTATTATCAGGGAACAATCTTTGAAAACAATCCACGCACTTTCACACGAAATGTTGTCATCAAAGAACTTTTAAATTGAATCTAAAATAAGGGACCCAAAGATGCAGCAATAGAGAATGCAGTCAGCGACCCATAGCTTGACTGCTTGCATCAGGGTCAGCGAACCAGAGCTGACCAAGACCCTACTCCACCTCCACGTGGTGGTCCTGGAAACAGGCTGCATCACTGCAGTCTGGCTGAGAGGGTAGGGATCGCAGAGGGAAGGCAAACCCGGTCCCAAAAAATGCCGTGCTGAAGTCGGATGTGTCGACCGAAAGGTGCAGATATCACAGCTCCGGCGTAAACAGACACAACGCATTCAACGTCCTTTTCAGGACGAACGAGGAAGAAGAAGAAGAAGAATCTAAAATAACATAATTCTCGCCGTGTGTACGTTGGTCACAGCTGAGGAATGCAACAGTGTTTAAAAATTGTATTGTTTCCATTATATATACTCTCCCGAAAATAGTTACAATCAACAAAGCAAAGCGTTCAAATGACGGTGTTCATGGACAGTTTGATTACACTGTATAATGGAAAGAAACCAAAAACACTCCAAGAATGTACTTCTATCTGCTCACCCGGGAACGGAAACAGCACACTATAATTAAAAACCCGTCAAGTTTGACGGGTTATTGCTAGTCTAATCTATATTTTAGAGCGTCTGTCGGTTTGTCCCCTACAGAAGCAGGAGATGCAACAATGTTTTTGGTAATGAAAGTTAGACATTAATTGTATTGTCTCCCTTAGCATTAATCTTGAAATTGGATAAAGTTGGGTAGATTCTATATCAATGGATTTCTCATTAAAAACAAAAGGATTCAAGAAGATCAGTGGTCGCAATTTTGTTGTTTAAACCCCCCCCCCCCCCCCCCCCATCCCCCCAAAAAAGAAAGAGGAATGACTGGAGTTAATGTGCTGGAGGTAAGAGGGACAATGGGGGACATCATTTGAAAGGGTGCTAGGAGCGAGAGGTGTGGCGGAGGAAATGATTGGAGTGGATGTGCTGGAGGTGAGAGATACGGTGGAGGACATGACTGAATTAGATGTGGTCGTGAGAGGTACAATGGAGAACATTATTGGAGTAGATACGCTGTAGGTGAGATGTATAGTTGTCATTGGGTTAATCTGAGAATTAACCGTGAAAAAAGTCCTGGTTGCTCAGATAATAATGGTGGCTCAGATGTACCGTAACCAGGTGATATAGTTCATTTATGTTTTTTTTTTTTTTAAACCCGGGCAATGTTAGTTTCTACTAAAATGGTAGATTATTCATCCCGGTCATGTTGTCAACAACAACAAAAAAACGCTGGGGGAACGGGTGTAAAAGCTTAGGGTTTTTGGTTCATATTTAATTTACGCTCAAATAACCACATTTATTTCCCTAATACAATAGGTGGTTTGTCTCAGGTTTTTCTATCCGCCCTATAGTTTGTCCCTCAAGTGGGTTGGTCAAGAATCAAGTAATGTTAGCGTATGGTTTGAAAGAGGCACTGGGTGAAAACTGTGTCAAATTTAATTGCGTATGCCAGATGGAAATGGAGAAACTTCATAGTCTCTTCCACTTAGAACTGCATTTCGTTAAAGTAAAAACTGTCGAAGCTTACTGAATAGTCATTGATAATTTGAAAATGTTAACTATGAGAAATTAATAAGATTTTTATTTACTTTATCAACGTTAATGCAACTATCGCATATAATTAAATTTGATTTACTATTTAATTCAAATTTTTGCTTGAAAATTGTTAGGCATCTGGTGCAAAGAGCCGAACCACGAGGAAGAAGGAACACGGTTTGTTTACAAATGATGGAACCCGATTTAATCCCTTCGCCGAAACCACACGAGGATTCGATAATTTCAGACACTGTGAACGATAACAAAATTTCTGAAACTTACAATTTTGGACCCAATTTCATCCAATTACCAATATCAGACGGCGTTCGTGAGCTTCAGACAGTCATCAGAGACAAGTAAGCTAAGACTGCCGCGTCAGCTAGTGTTACTCATTGTAGCCTACTCTAAACATGGAACTAAGTTACAACTAGGTGCCGTGTTTTGCGGTTGTTAGTTGCTTATCCTTTACTTCTTCTTAACTATTCCGCTTAACGGTACTGTAAATAAATATTTTTATGTCACCAGTTATTGATTCAATAGCAAGTGGACCGACTGAAGGTTCTCTGAAAGCTTTTTATCGCGATTGTCTAATTCTGCTCACTTCGATTTCTTACTAAAATATAAATAAAGATAGGTAGGCCTAATTAACAGGCACTCGTACATAAAGGAGGACAACCGAAAAGAAATATAAGTGATAGGCTTATACTACTGGGAGTTCCTTTATGTCCAACGAGTGCATGTTAATTGCCTTTATTTATTTAGGCCCTACTATTCACAGGACCCAGGTTTCCTTCATTATTTACTAAAATGTAAGAAGTGTGAACACCAGTATTAGATTATTTAAAGGCATGCATTTCACCCATAACTGTAGAACAGGGGTTGAGAATCGATAGAGAACTGCACCATAGAAGTTAAACAGTATATGGGACCAAAAGATGCAGCAATAGAGAATGCAGTCAGCGACCCATAGCTTGACTGCTTGCATCAGGGTCAGCAAACCAGAGCTGACCAAGACCGTACTCCACCTCCACGTGGTGGTCCTGGAAACAGGCTGCAGCAGTGCAGTCTGGCTGAGCGAGTACGGATCGCAGAGGGAAGGCAAACCCGGTCCCAAATAATGGCGTGCTGAAGTCAGATGTGTCGACCGAAAGGTGCAGATATCACAGCTACGGCGTAAACAGACACAATGCAACCACCGTCCTTTTCAGGGCGAACGAGGAAGAAGAAGAAGAAACAGTATATGGGACCTAAGACGCGTCAACAGTGAGAAATGCAGTTAGCGACCCATAGCTTGACTGCTTGCTTCAGGGTCAGCGAACTAGAGCTGACCAAGACCCTACTCCACCTCCAAGTGGTGGTCCTGGAAACAGGCTGCATCACTGCAGTCTGGCTGAGTGAGTAGGGATCGAAGAGGGAAGGCTAACCCGGTCCCAAAAATGCTGTGCTGAAGTTGGGTGTGTCGGCCGAAAGGCGCAAATATCGCAGCTTTGCTGTAAACAGACACAACGCAACCAACGTCCTTTCCAGGACGAACGAAGAAGAAACAGTATATAACAAGAACAAAAATTAATACAGCGCAGTCCACTTAACTCATTCTAACCCAGGCAGTTTTCCGGTTGTACCCAGGCCCCAAATTGGAGGCATTTTATTTTCTACAAGTGATGTTTTAACAACAGGCAGTATATATATTAATTTAGCAAATATATGTATTATACATCAAACTTTAGGAAATTGGCTGAAGATTGTTGTAAAACAATGTTGAGTTCATATGTGATGTAATAATTGTTTATGTCTTGCGAAATGTAGAAACAATAAAAAAAATTAAAATACAAATTTAATTAAAATTGTGCACATACATGTTAATATTTCAGCTTTACTTAATCCTTGACTGTAGAAGCCCCTTACATCCAGTTGAACATTAATCCAAGAAATTTGATTAGAAACAAATTAAAATTGTTATAATTTTGTTTGTGAAGTCTCATATTGCTGAACTGGAATCTCACTTACGCATTCCTGTCCATGTTATTTAGTTAATTTATTACTTAAAAATATCAAATTTGTTAAAAGTCCTTATCGGAATCAAAAATAGGTTATTATCATCATCATGTGATGTATTCTTTCCAGAACGTTGTCTCCATTACAGCTGCTCTGAACGCATCACGATTCTGGGCAAGTCGACCTGCATCAGCCAAAGACAAGTTCAGACTCTCTGTGATGTCCTGGGTCCACCGTCGTCTAGGTCGACCCCTTCCCCTTTTTCCAGGGACCATGCCTTCCATCACTGTTTTTTCCAGACTATTATGTCTTTTTATATGACCGAAAAATTTCAGCTTCCTTATTGCGATGGTATTTAGGAGCCAATGTTTCTGTATGTTTAGTGAGTGCAGTACTTCTCTGTTGGTCTTTTTTTCTGTCCAGGGTATTCTCAACATCCTTCTGAAGCATTTCATTTCGAATGATGTAATCTTTTTTGCAACTGTTTTATTGAGTGTCCAAGTCTCGTAGCCGTATGTTGCTACTGGGAATATACATGCTCTGATCAGTTGTAACTTTGTTTCTTTGCTTGTGCCTTGCCATAGGTTTTTCGTCTGTATTAGTTTATGTGAAGCAATTGCAAGTCTGGTTATTATCAATATCACTAAAATTCATTTAGAAATAATCTGTTGAGATTGATCTGTTGATAGTTTATGCCTGTTATATATGTGACTACACTACTTGTAAACAAACAGCCTCATGATGGCTTTAATTGATAAAAGTATGCAAAAAGTAAGCACCAGAATACTTATTTTGCTACCAGTTCAAAACATGTGGTCCCAGGAAGTGTATACATGATATGAACACGCTACGGCCACTGTTTTTCTAATTTTTCTTTCAAATTCCAAATCGTATCAAGCGAACGTATCACTTTGCCTACAGGTATTTGTATAGCAATGGATGTAAAGTACAAAATTTCAGCTTCAGAAATTTTTTTTCAGCTCACAGACGTTCACAAACATGTTCCGGATGTAGTGAAATGATTAAAAACCAGCTTATCGACAAGTATTTTATAATTTTCTGTTAAAATTCTACATATGTCATGCTAGCGCAGGATGCACCCGTGGGTTAGTATGAGTTAAGCGGAACTCGCTTAAATCGAATTTCACTTAAGTAGAATCATTTCTGAAGGTCCCAGACAAATGTCTTCTTTGCCTTTGATAAAAAAAAACTCAGGTTAATTTAAATTCTGATAACTAGAAGTTTTGAACAAGTCAAAGTAATTTTTCTGTCCCAACTCAGGTTTGGACTTGCATAAGTAGAAGTTCTGCCTTCATCGCCTAAGTTACAATAGCTTACTTTGTGGCCGTGCATACATTTTTGGTGAACAGGTGATAACAAATTAATAAATGTCCGAGCTTCGGTCAGTAGATTACAACGCTATCATTCATTAACCCAGCAAGCACACAATCGTCAGGCTAACTGAGCAAACAATGATTCACCTCAATTTGTGAGAAAATGGCTTGCGTTATACTCTGACAACAGCAAGACTACATGTTTCTTCTGCGATCGTCCTGAAAAGGACGTTTGTTACAATGTGTCGCCGTTTACAGCAAAGCTGCAATATTTGCGCCTTTCGGCCCGACACATCCGGTTTCAGCATGGCATTTTTGGGACTTGGTTAGCCTTCCCTCTTCGATCCCTACTCTCTCAGCCAGACTGCAGTGATGCAGCCTGTTTCCAGGACCACCACTTGGAGGTGGAGTAGGGTCTTGGTCAGCTCTGGTTTGCTGACGCAAGCAGTCAAGCTATGGGTCGCTGACTGCATTTATCACTATTGCTGCGTCTTCGGTCCCAGACTACATGTATGAGATCTGAAGATAAACAAAGAGTGAAACCCTAGACCTGTGAGTAGTAAATAATAAACATTAACCATTATTTGGCAGATGCTCTTAAGAAAGAAGCTAAGCAAACACTAGACAACAGGTAACTCTTAAATCGGTTTACTTGTCCTGCAATAGTTGTCGCTGTACAAATTGATGCAGGAACTGCTAACAGTGCATGCAAAAAAATACTAAGCCAAAATGCATTTTAAAAGTTTTCACACTTGCTACTATGCTACAAGCAATTAGCTTGACACTACATTTTAGGCTTTGTTAAATTGCTGGTGAAAATTTTAAAAGATGCAGAAATGAACATTTAAAATCAAAACACCTGTTTCTGAATGGTTGAAATAGTCACTTCATGCTTTTCCTATTATTATGGCGTAAATGTCCATCTTTGAGTAAAATTGGGTAAGTAGAAGTATTTTAGATGGTCTTAACAACTTCTACTTATCCGGACTGCACTGTATGTAAGGATTAGGGAGGTTCCAGTAATGCATGTTGATGATGACGGAGAGAATTGGGTGTCATTCCAGTCATCTCAGGCTTTTCCACCCTCCTCTTCCTTGTTAACAACATGACAGGTGTGAGAGACTGCCGTTTTGAGACAAGCACATTCACACAATTTGACACTTTTTGATTTACTGTATTTGGACTAACTGGAGGGACAAGATGATGCAATATTTATGTATTGGAAAACAAAATTATTATCTTGAATTAGCCACACCATATAACCTAATTATAACTTAACACATTAACTACCGCAAGCCGCTGTCAGCGGCTCACAAAATAATCACATTTGGACCGCAAGCCGCTCAGAGCGCCAATCTAATTTTAGTAATAAAACGAATGAAAAATGTACTGAAACGCTCTCTGATCTGGTTCGAGATTTTAAGTTGCCACCGGAAAACAAATTCCCAAAGCATGGTTGTTGTAGAACACTGGAAAATTGATATTATGTTCATATTTTTTCAGCGTTTTGGGTTAGTTACCAAATCGTGTAAAACTGTTTACCGTGGCAACTAGTGATAGGACTACAAAAAATGCGTGTACATCTCGTCTAACGGCTGAATAGGATAGAAACGTGTTTCAACAATTGACTGATAGATCTAGTACTGAGGACAAGAGTGAAAACGGTGTGCACATGGATTGAAATTGTGATTTTGATAGAGATGGGGCGCAAGCAGTTATAATTGTGAAAATATTGCAAGTCCTCGGCCATCGGAGGGCCATTAAATAGCAACAACCTCTATTAGAGTTACAACCGGTCTTTATTGTAATAGTACATTCATTTATCTTTAGAATGACGTGTAATTCATAAAAATCTGTAAACAATTACGAAAACTACAGCTTACTTTGTGCAAACACCTACAGGATGAAAATGGGAAAAAAATTTAATTTGGCCACAGTGTGTTTTTCAATTCGGTAGTTAATGTGTTAAGCAAAGGCTGAACAAGATATTTTTTCATAAATTAAAAAAAATTGCTGACTTCTTTGATTACTTAATAAATGTTCTTTACAGTATTTTTTGGCTCTTTTAAGTTGTTTGAATATTGTACTATTCTTGTTTCATCTTATCCTGGTCTTTATCTGTGCTTAGAGTTGGAGGATTGTAAAAGCACTTTTTTAACTAAAATAGAAGGATCAACAAATGATTCTATTATTAGAATATTTACAGTCATGCACTTCATTCTTAACTTTAAAAATAGACATAGCCAGAGATCTCAACAGTATAGTGAAAAGAAAGCACCATATAACAAGAACAAACATTTACATATAGCAGTAAATATATAAGCATGTAAGGTATAATTAATATGTACTAATTGATATATTAATTAATTAACAATTAGGCCCTACTTGATTATTATTACTTTGTTGAAATGAAGATCAGTGGGATGTGTTCTTCAATGTTATTTCTCTCTAACTTAATTTTATTCTATCTACGTGCATGTTAAAAAATATAACAGTCAAACAAGATGTTGAAGAGAAGACACTGACGTTGGATAGGGTGCACATTGAGGACAAAAAAAAAAAACCCAGTTAATAGCATTACAAGGCAGTCCTTGCTCTGTAATCCGCAAGTTAAAAGAAAAAGAGATAGACCAATAACATTTAGAGAAGGGAATTAGACATAGACATGAAGGGGATAAATAAAACATGAAAAGACCTTGAACAAATAGAACAGGAGGACGTGGCTTGTATTTGTTGATGGCATGTGCTTCGTGTGGAGCTGAAGAATGAATGTGATTTTAAACTGATATGGAAAGATAAAGTGATGAGACAGTGAGCTTAGACAACTAGGCCTTTTAAAAGTAAGCCAAGTTAAACGTGAAGCTAAAACTTACATTTCTTTCATGGTGCATGTGTGTTACTGGGACCCTTATTGGGAGTAAAGAATAGTAATACTGTACCCTACCTAGCATGTCGTAAACACCGACTAAGGAGGGTTGAGCATGGGCGTGGTTACCCCCATCATGTAAAAATTTAAAACCATAAATACTTCAGCAAACAACATGGAAAAGTCAAATACAGAATATAAGTCCATTCAGCCGGCAATGACAGAAGAGGGTCCTCTGGAAAGGAGGCTCATGAAGCAACTTAGAGAAAGCCTAAAGGAGTCTGAGTTGTCAACTAAACTTTTTTCGACAAGGAAAATCTCCAGAATTGGCACCTGGAACGTTCGTACTCTAAATGAATAAGGGAAAGCTGCATGGGTGGCAGCAGAAAGGAGGAATTACAGAATTGATATCCTGGGACTCTGCGGGACAAGGTGGAAGGGCATAGAGAGGGAGAAACTGATCACATGAGAAATGGTGTTGCTCTCAGGATGTGAGAAAGAAGGGGCCCACCATAGTGAAGAGGTGACTAATGCTGTCTAGGGAAGCACAGAAAGCACATATAGAACGGGAAGCGATGGGACCCTGAATTATAACAGCAACATTTCAGAATAGCCATAAAGAAAATAAAGATAAACATCATCCAGTGTTATGCACCAACCAATGATAAAGAAGAATCTGTGCAAGAAGAACTTTACACCAGACTGCAAAATGTCTTGGATAAAAAGAGAAGAAAGGACATCACAATTTTGATGGCGGACCTAAATGCAAAATAGGAACAGATGACACTGGCTTTGATGAAATCATGGGAAAACATGTATTGGGTGCAATGAGTGAAAATGGGGGACGATTCACAAACGTCTGTGTTTCGCGTGAACTGGCTGTAGGAGGAAGCAGTAGTAGTAGTAGCCCCTTCAGTCATGACTGACTATGGGAATGCACCCCTGAGGTCCTCTCCAGGGTGCGAGCTTGGGCATAGTTACATGATCAAGCTGTTGCCGATACAGTTTGGTACCAGCCATGTTACAGGAGTTGCCAGAATAATGTTGAATCAACATTAGACTACCTTAGGGACTCAGAATTTATCCTTAAGGTTTACTCCTGGAGCCTTTCCAGTAAACAAATGTTCCCACAAAGCAGGGGAGGTTTGAAATCAGTGTTGTACCTTCTCCTAGATAGGTTACCAACCAAAGATCACAAGCTCTATCTGCCCAAAATATATGTTTTGTCCACGGCTGTTTATTCAGTATTCACAGCTAACCCCTATATCTAGACGTTCTTCAACCATCCGCAGGAGGAAGCATATTTCCATATAAAAGAATACATTAACAACATATCGCGAGACCACAGAACTGAGAATCAGATTGATCACACATGTATAAACGAGAAATTTAGATTACCATTGCATGACATAAAGGGGCAAAGTCTACAGATGTGCTGGTGTTGTGGGTAGTGGGTTTCCCCCCTTGCTTCACCCTAGGCCTAGTGAATTCTGTTCATGAAAGGAGCGACCATTGCGGTGTTAGTCTCTTGGCCTAGCAAAACCTCTCATACCCCAAGATCGTTGTGCGTGGTGAAGAGCCACACCCTCCTCGAGGTAGTCCTGGTAACTGAGGGTGCGAATCCTCAGGCTAAACACAACGGACCTAGAGGAGCAAACCTCGATAATAAAACCGGTGCACTACACCGTACACGCCCTCTGTGGGTGGGAAGGAGCCAGATGGATACTGAACAAATCTTGGGAGTGGGAACGAGTGTGGACTGCTCCCTGAAGATCGGAACCCATCGTACAGGCACAGAGACTCAGAACGTGACGATCCTATTGCCTTCAACTCTTGGTCACATGCCTAGAGCCTCGGAGAACTCGGTGTAACCAGCAGGCAATTTGGTGGCGGGGAAAGAGCACTGTGAGCCCTACCTTGGCTACATATCACAAGGAGACGCAGAAACACCCCCTTTATCTCCCCCAGAGCTGGCACAGTACACTTCTGGCTTCTACCCGGGGCGTTAGGAAATCCACAGGCACCCCAGCATCACAATGCCAAGAAGATGACAAAGTTGGAATTTACTAACTCAAACCTGGCAGAGCAAGTCCTCCAACAGATGCGGCCGATGCTGGGCCCACTGGCGCGTGGACACGTCCCGATCCCCATCGAGACTTGCCCGGGGAGCCCATCCCGGCTCAAAAAAGCAGAGAAGGCCACTCTCCAAACCTCCGATGTCTTGCGGGCAGTGTTAGGATGTGCAAGAACATGGACAGGAAGACTCCACAACTTCCCCACTGAAGACACGCCCACGGCGACCGTTGCCTCAATTGGCTGTGTGTGGTGTACCCGGAAACGGGGCCTCCCAGTACTGAGACACAGTTAAGTCCCCGATGTCACTTATCGGTGCAGAGTTGAGAGAGATGGCTGAGCATCACAATCCCCCCTGTGTTGCAGCATGATGAGAACCCAGAATTGCACACTGAGCTGGGGGGGATCACTTGGGCACCAGACTTAATACTGGCTCTTGACTGGATGGCCGCATGCAGGAGATTTCTACAATGGGGGGTTGGCAGGTGGTGGGTATCTGGAAGTGGCTCTGTGCAGGACGTGAGGATTCCTTGGGTGAGCCCAGAACCAGAGCACAGCATTGTGCAAGCTCTGCATAGTTGGAGAGCCCCCTGGATGACGGGGAATGCACAGTGTGCTACCCCACCTGTCCCCAACTGCTAACTTAGAACCAGAAGTGGGGTCCTCTGTATGCGTGCCAGGCCAGGATAAAATGCCTGGGAAAGAGACTGGAGCTCAGAACTCCCTAACTCAAAGTTGCAGGATGGCAGGAAAGACAGGGCTATTTTGAAGATAATGCAACCATATTTTCACCATACGAGCTCGGACGCCGCCTCGGTAAACAAGGTCCGCGCAGAGCAGTGACACCCCCAGGCTGCTTGCGAATAGTCTACTACTGGGAACATAAACAGATTAGGGATGAGCCCACTCTCCCGTTGAACAGGTGCTAAAGTCATAGATACTGGGCCAGAAGGCGCACCGGAAACCACAGTATCACGCAACTCGCTTTTTTTTTTTCTATGGAGAGTACACCGTCAAATAAATCTCGTACTGGTGCTCGCCCTGTGGAGCTCCACCAGGCAGGTGCAGTGCCGGGCTCTGAGCCTCGACAGAGCCCACCCTCAGCTACTGGAGGACCCTCTAGACCGTCTTGTGGAGTCAGCAGATGGCGGAGGAGAACTACTGACCAAAACAAAACAGAAAAAGAGAAACCCAGAGTGCCACTTGTCATGATGCACTGGAATGCAGAGGGAGTGAACAGCAAGCAGGCTGGATACAGCAAAAAGACAGAGCTGGAAAACATCTTGTATGAGAAGCAAGTCAGTGTTTGCTGTATCCAAGAGACTCACTTGAAAGCAGATCAAACCTTTAAAATAAGGGGATATCAATGCTTCAGATCCGACAGAAAAGATAGACGAAAAGGAGGAGTACTTACTCTTGTAAGGAATAACATTCCTGCACACGAAAGGAAAACCTTCATGGATGGAGCAGAATATCAGCTGTTGCAGATAAAGGTAGACAAGATGGAAATAGAACTCCTGAACTATTACTGTCCGAACAACAAACCCCTGAGTCTCAGCTCTATACAGGTACCAGCCACCAACTTTATAGCAGTTGGAGACTTTAATAGCCACTCCCAGAGCCCAGAGCTGGGGCTATAACCATCTGGATCACAGAGGTGAAGAGGTTGAAACTTGGCAAGATGATCACTCCCTAATCCTAGTCAATAATGCCACAGATACTCCTACCTTCTACTCCAGAGGATGGCACACAACTTCAACACCAGATCTTGCCTTCTCCACACCAGATATAGCTGGATCTATTAGTAGAGAAGTAGGAGACCAACTAGGGGGAAGCGACCATCGCCCAATCTTTCTTACTGTCCAGAGTGCAACTCTCAGTACAGGCCCAGCCATTACAAGATGAAACTACAAAAAAGCCAACTGGGGTTTATTCAGGCATCAGGTGAACACGCTGCTGTCTACCCTCAAGGTACAGAACAGAGACATTAATGAAGTGGTAAAAGACTTCAACAGATGCATACTACAAGCTGCAAAAGAAACCATTCCCAAAGGATGCCGGCGTAACTACATACCATACTGGTCCAGCACACTCCAAGAACGTCAGGAAGCTATGGACAGGGCTAGAAAGGACGTAGAGTCTCAGCCTTCACTTGAAACTCACAACAAATGGAAAAAGGCAGTAGCAGAGTTTCAGAGAACAAAGCTAGAAGAAAAACGGAAAAGCTGGAGAACTAAAACGGCATCGCTGAACCTTGAGAAAGACGGCAGGAAACTTTGGAGATTAGTCAAGTCTCTAAATGAAGAGCGTTCCTCACCTAGGCAGACTATCACATTGGATGAAGGTGGCAAACTTTTCAGAGGAAAACAAGCTGCAGACTTGTTTGCTAGAAGATACAGTTCAGAAAGCAACTTACCCATTAACATAGATCATCAGAGAGAGATAAAAAAAGAAATACTGGCAACCATGGGACAGACAGATACTCCTGCCCCAATGAGGGAACCCATCACACTAGGAGAACTACAGAAGGCTATTTCCAAGCTTAAGTTTCAAAAGTCACCCGGCCCAGACAAAATCAGCAACGAAATGCTAGTAAATCTGAGCTCAGCAGCAAAGACAAAAAACTGCTTGAGATATTCAACCACAGCTGGTTGAAAGGAACGGTACCCCAAGTATGGAGAGAAGCCATCACAATACCCATACTAAAGAAAGGGAAATGTAAGACCGAGGCTGCAAGTTACCGGCCAATCAGTCTCACAAGCTGTGTTGGGAAGACTATGGAGCGAATAGTCAACCACAGATTGAAATGGTATTTAGAGTCTGAGCAGATCCTGGTGCCGGAACAAGCTGGATTTAGAGAATGCTACAGTATAGAAGACCAAGTTACTTACTTGTCTCAAGCAATAGAAGATGCCTTCCAGGAGAAGAAAAAGGTCCTAACGATCTGGGTCGACTTCAAGCAGGCCTTTGACAAGGTGTGGAAAGATGGCCTCATTGCAAAACTTAGGAGAAGTGGAATCCAAGGCAACATGATGAAATGGATCCAGTCATACTTGCATAACAGGAGAACTAGAGTCACTCTTGACGGTCTGCAGAGCAGAAAAGTGTTGCTCCATCAGGGGGTACCTCAAGGAGGAGTAATTTCCCCAACACTCTTCCTTGTTTACATCAATGACCTGGTGAAAGATCTCCCTGCAGGAGTTAAAGCTGCCTTATATGCAGATGACCTAGTACTCTGGTGCGCTGATGAAAATGTCACCACAGCAAATTATAGAATGCAGCGGGCAGCAGACATGCTAGTGTCATGTGCAGAGAAATGGCTTATCACAATAAACACAGACAAAACCTCCACAACACTGTTCTCCCTCGCCCCCAAGGACAAATCAGCTAACATACACCTAGGGACAACCGTGATCAAGGAAGAAAGCTACCCCACCTATCTTGGAGTGACATTTGACCAAAGGCTTACATGGAATAAGCATATTGAAAACGCAGAAGGAAAGGCCCGAAGACGACTAGGCATACTCAGAAAATTAGCAGGTACCAACTGGGGAGCAAATGAACGAAATCTAAAGAAGATTTATAATGGAGTAATAAGACCACACTTAGAGTTTAGCTCAGCAGCATGGTCATCAGCTGCTAACTCACATCTGCAGTCTTTGGACAAGGTGCAAAATCAAGCTCTCAGGCTCATTACAGGAGCCATGAAAACTACACCAATAACAGAGATGCAGAAGGTTGCTGGATTACAGACATTGTCCCATAGAAGAGACACAAAAACCATGATCCAGATGGAAAAGTACAACAGTATGCCAATGCACCCAATGAAGGCAAGACTAGATGATCTGGCATTGGGACGTCTAAAGCGTAGCAGCTTTGTGCATCGGGGGAAAAGACTTATAAGACAGCATCAAGAAGACCTATCCATGAAGACAACACCACTGAAGCCCACCCTATACCCTGTACCATGGGAGCAGGCCAGCAGTGCCCTCCAAATTAATACATCAGTCAGTGGTCTCACAAGTGGATGTGAGTATAATGATCTGCAAAAACGAACTGCTACATTGAGTATGATCCAAGAAAGCCATCCCGATCAATCATGGATACATGCCTATACAGATGGATCAGCAACTAATGCTGTTAGGAATGGAGGTGCCGGTATCTTTATCTCATATCCTGACAACCACTATGAGACTAGGCACATTCCCACTGGTAAATTCTGTTCCAACTATACAGCTGAGGTTCAAGCTCTAGAGCAAGCTGCAAATATGATTTATAACACCAACTCTGACTGCCACCAGGTAGTCATCCTCACAGATGCACTGTCTGTCCTGCAAGCTCTCAAGGGTGGTAAACTCCCGCATCTGAGAAATGAACTAAACAAGGTAGCTGCCAAAAAGAGAACCATACTTCAGTGGGTACCATCTCATTGTGGTGTACCCGGAAATGAAAAGGCAGATAAACTTGCAAAAAAGGGAGGAGAATGTGAACAAGAAGATAATGAAGTCACATACTTTGAGAAAAAGAGAGCTATCCAGACTATCAGAAGAGAACAGAACCAACCCAAAGACGACTATCACACTCTCGACCGGCAGGGACAGATAACTATTTTTCGACTCAGGACAGGGCATAACAAACTGAATAAACACATGCACAAGCTACGATTGTCTGCTTCACCACTGTGCACATGTGGATTAAACGAACAAACTGCTGAGCATGTTCTACAGGACTGTCCTCTGTATGACCAGTTAAGAAAGATATACTGGCCCAATGACTCAACACTAAACTCAAAGCTATATGGAGTTAAAGAGGAACTTCAAACAACAGTCGAATTCATCATGAGAACTCGTCTGACGGTGTAATCATCAAAGATGCGATCGCAAGAAGAAGAAGAAGAAGAAGCATGACATAAAGGTATATATATAGAGGAGCAGATGTGGCATCAGATCACCATTTTTTATATATAGCCAAAACAGAGTTAAAACTCAAGAGATATACAACAGCATGTAGCTATAGACAACAGTTTGATGTGGGATATTTAAGAAATCAAGAAATAAGACACACATCACAGTATCAAATAAATACAAGTACAATACAGCTAAATGATGTAGCACATACATAAGACCACTAGGAACAAATAAAAACTATACGGAATGAGACTGGGAAAAAAAGAATATCCGCACAAAGCCTGGATAACAACAGAAACCATCAGCAAGATAAAAGATGTGAAAAACAAGGAAGCAAATTTTAAACAGAAGATCCGAAGCCAAGGCTCATGAAGTGTACACAGAAGCAAACAAAGAAGTAAGAAGAAACATCAAGAAGAGACAGAAGTGAAAATTATGAAGACATGGAAGGAACGTGAGCTGATGGCACGTGACAGGACTTGTCATGTGTTTATTGATGGCCTATGCTCCTTGGGGAGCTAAAGAGCATTAATTGATATGAAAATCTTTCAGGTTAGATGTAATTTAATGGGTCTGAAGTATGAACGAGTGTTGTACAGTATATCAGCAGGTGCAGATTTCTCAACATAACATGCTGAAACATGGCGTAACACTCTGCAGGTGTTCTATTTGCAGTATTACCATTCTGGGCCATACATATATTCTTCTTCTTCTTCCGTCCTTAGCCAAAGACCGACCAAGCAGTCAGAGGCCATCACGCCTTGTGGCGTCTTAAGGGCAACAGCAGATTGATTTTCTCTGTTGTAGTTTCCCATCACGCCTAGCGGCGTCTTTAGGGCAACAACAAATAGATCCATCTGCCGCTGTTTCCGTAATCGGTGTGGCAAGCCAACGGGTGATCAGCCCATTGGGCATACATATATTGACACATTTTAAATGTTATAAATTTTGTGTCTTATTTTTTTTTTTTTTTTTTTTTTTCAGATCTACACCAAGGAAAGATTTTATATTTTACGCAGATCGCTTGGTAAGATAAAAACTGGCGCCATTACTTCTATTTATGTCAGTACTTACTCGTGCTACTTTTTTTGAAACATGCATCTAAGCTGTTTTAAGTTAGGCTTTGTTTTCATTCATTAATTTATTCACTACTATTAAGCACCCCCAAGGAGCATAGGCCTTCAGTAAACGCAGCCAGATCGTTCTGTCACATGCCATCAGCTCTGGGTCATTCCATGTGTTGATAATTTTGTATTTTTTTCTCCAGTTCTCTTCGTGTGTTTTTTGGTTCACCTCTGCTTCTCTTACCCTTTGAGATTCCAGAACATGGACTGCTTGGTAATGATGTCAGCAAGTTTCCTCAGTGTGTGCCCCATCCATTGCCAGCATCTTCTGGTGTCTGTTCCAGTGGCACTTGTCTGGATCTTGTCATCAGTTCTACATTGGTGACCTTGTAATACCATTTCAGCCCTTCTATTCTACATTCCATCTATGGTGCGTACGCCACATCCTTGCATTTCTTGGACAGATAAAGTGACAAATGTCGAGGCTTGGCCATGTGCGCCGCATGGAAGATGGTCGCATCACAAAAGATATCTTCTATGGCCAACTAGCAGATGGCAGAAGAACAGTTGGTTCAGAGATGTGTGCAAGAAGACATGAGGGCACTGGACATAAATCCAGCAACGTGGGAGGATGAAGCTGCCGATCGCACCAAGTGGCGATGCTATCTATGGCGCCACCTCAGATTGAGCGAAAAGAAACTCACATAACAAGCAGAAGAGAGGAGAAAACCAGGAAAATAAGCAGCTGAGGGTTGTCACCTCAGGGGCGCATTCCCATAGTCAGTTATGACTGAAGGGGCTATTATTATTATTCTACGCAAGTACCCACTTATGAAAGTCTGTAGCTATTTGGTTGTTTTGTGGTTTTTCACATTAGGCTATTTTTAGTACATGTTGTTTACGTACAATAACTGTTGTTACCAAACAGGAAAGAGTATTTCATTATACTTTGTTTTTATTCTTTCTCAATATTTCTTGTTCAAGTTAAGTTCCAAATCGTCTGTTTTTTTCTATCCCAGATCATTTAATTCAATTCATACACCATCTGTTCATCTTCTACATATTGGTCCCCATGATCTGGTACCTACTGAGGGCGATTCATGTTCTTCTATGACACTGCAATCGATGAATCAAGGCTACGATTGCTGGAATTCGGCATCAAACGTAAGACCAGCAAAGATGGGCGTATGAGAGGACGCTTCCGCTGTGTATACAACCAGTGCACAACAGGAACAATTAGCATTCATACCCTTCGGCATTTTCTGTGGGAGACTGAGCACCTATGGGTTCGCCTGGAGTGCAATGACGTTGATTGTTATTAACAATAACAATAACCTTCTGTTTTATATATACAGCAGTCTCTTGTTTACTCCTTCAGGCATGTCGTGAGGGGCGACACATAAGGTTGTGCATGGGGCTGGTAATCTTTTCATGCTACAGGATCTACCACTGCAAGAGCACATGTAGTTCTTTGGCTTCCTGTAAGGAGGTCAGCTCAAGTAGTGGCTTCATATTATTTAAGAGCGTAAAAGATGAATGATAATAAGTACTAAGTTGTCACCATGCCTCCACCTCTGCTTCATCAAAATTCAAGAATGTCGTGTTGGTCTCAATCAGTCCTTGACCTGAATGCTGTTGTAGCATGGAGTTGTCATCTTCTTCTTATATCCTTTTCCGTGGACTGACAAAGCAACCATCACACCTGGTGGCATCTTGTAGGGCAGCAACAAACTCTCTCCATTTTGCTCCATCCGTGGCCATCCTTGGCACTGTGCCCTAACTCTGGTTCATGCATTACTTCTCAGCTTCCCCCAAGTTGTTTTTGATAAGCCTCTGTTTCAACTTCCTTCCAGTTGCGATAAGTGTTAGCTGTCTTTTTCTGAGATTTTTATCCGCTTGTTAGTTACAAAGGAACTAAGTGCTGAATACAGTGTTATGGCTAGCGTTTTAGCATTAGAATCTATTCCTAGGCTTAAGATGCAGAGACAGAAACATTAGAACCCTAATTCTATTTCACGCTTTAACAAAATATTAACATGCAACATATATCAAAGCCGTACTTTAAAAAAACAAAAACAGCAGTAAATGTTAAAGGATCGAGAGTTGGGCTACTTCTCGGCTGTGATTTGGGCTACTTCTCGGCTGTGATTTGGGCAACATCTGAAAATCGAGAATAAGAAATATTGGTTTCCGAAACATAACTATTCCCATGCATTTCAGTTAAGAGGTTATCTACCTGTACAGTGGGTTCTTGCAAGATAAATAGAAATCAGAAGGCAGAGACTTGCCAAAGAAGGAGGAAGAACAATTAAAACTGAGGACAGACCAGTGTGAAGAGGTAAAAGCAATAATAAAAGACCATTTTGAAGAAAAATATAACAGAGATCGCCTAGTCAGATGTGACAAAAGCTTACAGCTGTTACTAAGAAGAGATCAGGTGTTAATTTTCAGGCTGAGAACTGGCCACTGCAGACTCAAATACCATCTCTTCAACAAATTGAAAATGTGGCTGTGTCAGACATGTGGGGAAGAGAAGCAAACCGTAGAACATGTTCCTGCAAGAATATCATCTCCACAAGAGGAACATACTGACAGCGTGGCCTTCACCTATCCCTTGTAGGGAGAAACTGTGGGGATGAAAGAAGCTAGAAACACTGCCAAGTTATTATTTTTATTGTTGATCATAATCAACCTCTTTGCTTTCCGGGCAAACCCATTGGTGCTCTGTCTCCCTCCGCAAATATAGAAGGGTATGAATGCTGATTGTTCCTGTAGCATGCTGGTTGTATACACGATGGATGCATTCTCTCATATGTCCATTTCTGCTAGTCTTACTTTTGATGCCAAATTGCAGCAAACTTAACTTATTGATTCATTGATTACAGTGTCTTTCTCTAGCAGACGATCAGTAATTGTCTTTAGTATTTCTCCCTTATCTGTATCTGTTGTACCCACAATGGGTGCTCTCAAAGCTAGTCTGTCAGCTCTCTCATTGCAGCGTAACCTCTGCATGACCAGGACTACTAGATCCTGAGGATTCAAGGATTCTGTGGATATTTTCCATTTGTGTCGGAGCCACCCACCCACATTGGACCTTCCAAAGCATGGACAATTTGACACAATAACTGCCCTGGTTGACAGAGTTTCAGACAGCCATCTCAGGGCTGTCAAGTATGTGATAGAAATAGATGTGGTTGCACAAGAGTAAGCAACAAAGAAGCATGAAAGACATGCTGTTTGAACATGTAATGGGAACAGTTAGATTTAACACACACAGAATGTAACAGTACTTTCTTCTTGTGCACAGTTTTGTTATCAGTTGCAGATGACATGGATTGCTGAACATTTAATGTTCTTTTAATATCTAATATTTTTTTTTCCTTCTTTTTCCACATGACTGCATGTTTCAGTCGGTTAGCTTTTAGGGTGTCTATTATTGTTAGGTTGGAAATTTTATGTAAGGAGGCAAAGAATATATGGATCTCAGGGTCAATACGGTGGCCCACCTTTTGATTCATACATGTAAATCTATGCGAGGAAATGTAGCTGGTAAATGCCTTGCTTTGATGTCAAACATGATTGCTGTCTCAGTCTTTGAAGATAACACTATGAGAAAAGAAATGCATGAGTAAAGGTTCTGATGTTACCATAATATAGAGACCAGGAAGTTTTATGGGATCACCATGTGTCAGGTGTGTAGAAATGTCAGAAGGTAAAGGTAGTCCCATAGTGAAACCTGGTAGTCACGCTTTAGTCTATCCTGCTGTAAATGGATACCTTACTTTGCTCTTGAGTTAGGGAAGGCAAGGGCAGCAAGGAAGGGAACTGATCACTGACATTATAAAGCTGAACCTAGTAAAGTTGAGTCACTAACACTTCACTCACCTAAGGCACTATCTCGTATAGGACACCCTGCACCTTTTATATATAACTCTGGGAGTTCATGGTGCCATTTTTCTTTGAAGACATCTTTCGTTAATACTTTTACCTTGTTGTATCTGTTTGTCCTGTTCTCAGTTTGAATTTAGCTTCTTCCTTCTTTGGCAAGTCTATATTCTTTCTCATTTCCATTTTTCTTTGAAGCCATCTTTCATTAATACTTTTACCTTGTCGTATCTTGTTGTCCTGTCCTCAGTTTGAATTTCGCTTCTTCCTTCTTTGGCAAGTCTATATTATTTGAAGCTATCTTTCATTATTACTTTTACCTCATTGTATGTTGTCCTGTCCTCAGTTTGAATTTAGCTTCTTCTTTCTTTATCAAGTTTATACTTTTTCATGTCCATATTTCTTGCAGTGGGCGGAAGTCCACTGTATTTTTGCTTAGTTCAGTTTATAGCATATTCCCATTAATGCGTCTGAGATGTTAATTCGTTGTATTTATGGTTCATTAGGGGTAGTTATGATGAGCACTATCATCGTGTTAGCATTACCCCTGTTTTCCAGAATGGCCATTGCACTTTTGTGTCACTTTAATATTTATGTCACCCACTCCTTGTGTCTTACAAAATGCTTGAGGAGATCCCATTCTCAATGTGGCAGTATATTTGTGTTCCTGATGGATTAAGAAACCAGCTTATTCTTGTATCCTCTATACATTCCTTCAGTAGTCTTGTAAAGCTATCCATGACCTTTTCATATCTAATTCAGCATCATTTTCACCCTTCAGCTCCTAAGGAGCATAGGTCTTCAACAATCTCATACCCAGTCTTCCTGTCACATACCATCATCTCAAGGTCTCTCAATGTCATACAAGAGGACCTTCTTCCATCTTGGATGGCTGAATTTGAAAAATTTTTAGTAGCTGACCTGTCCGTGCTGTTTTTTTTTTTTTGGTTTTGGATTTCTTTTGGATGGGGTAACCAGCCCTATGCCCAACATTTCTATTTCTTCTTCTTTTGTCCTTGACCTTTGACTGACGATTCAGTTAGTGACCATCAGGCCTAGTGGCTTCTTGTAGGGCGGCAACAAACTCCATTTTGCTCGGTGGGCGAACATCCTTCGTGTGGTGCTCCAACTCTGGTTCATTATTTGCATCTCTGCTTCCACATTTCTCTGCCAAGTTGCTTTAGCTTGGTCTCTTTCACCTTCCTTCTGGGGTCCATAGCATGGCAGTTCTGGTGATAGTGTCAGGGTCTATTCTGAGCATGTGGGCAATCCTGTTCCAGCTCTACCCACAATGATGGTGTGCATATCTTCTTGATGGCTCAGATTTAGCAGTTCTTGATTGGCAGTGGTATTTGGCAAGAAAATTCAAAGAATTTTCCTTAGGCACGATGTGTGAAAAGAGGACAGTTTGGACATTTCCTTTTTGGGTACTTTGCACTATACAAAAGCACAGAGAGCGCTGTTTGACACTATATCAGCTCATGACTGACTTGTGCTGTTTGACACTGTTTCAGCTCGTGACTAACTTGTGCTGTTTGACACTGTTTCAGCTTGTGACTATGTTGTGATGACACTGTTTCAGCTTGTGACTATGTTGTGATGACATTGTTTCAGCTTGTGATTGGCTTGTGTTGTTTGACACTGTTTCAGCTTGTGATTGACTTGTGTTGTTTGACACTGTTTCAGCTTGTGACTGGCTTGTGTTCAACACTGTTTCAGCTTGCCAAAGTCAAATAAAAATGTGTTAAATTGTGCCTTTGTAAATTTCAGATCCGACTTGTTGTTGAAGAGGGCCTAAACAAGCTTCCCTACCGTACATGTACAGTTACCACACCTACAGGTATGTATCTTGTCTTGCACTAAGATTTATTTCCAGTTTGTTGCCTTCAGTTGAAGATTCAGTGTCAGACATGCTTGGTTGGGTTTAAATGAACTGGAAGACCACATTCTTTGAATGGCTTTAATGTCTGCACTTGAAATGAATACATTTATCATTTTGATTCAGGTCCTACAAAAGTACGGATCTGTCATTTGAAATTGGCAAATATTATTTAATGGTTTTCTTTCTTTCTCTTTATTTTTCCTGTCACTGTATACATAATTGTCTACATTTAAATATTGAGACATTGATCGCATGCATTTTTTTTTCAGAACTTAAGAAGTATTAATTTTTAGGTTTGCCATGTCTTCTTCTTCTTCTTAGACATTCCTAATTCTCTGACATTCCTTATTCTCTGACATTCCTTATTCTCTGACATTCCTTATTCTCTGACATTCCTTCCTCTGTTACATTTCTTCTTCTCTTACATTCCTTCCTCTGAATTCCTTCTCAAATACTCCTTCCTTTATCTCAGACATTCCTCAATCTTCGACATTCCTTCTCCGACATTACTTCATCTCAGACATTCCTTCCTCATCTGATATTCCTTCATCTCAGACATTCCTTCATCTTTGACATTCATCTTCTTTAACACTCCTTCATCTCTGACACTCCTTCATCTCTGATACTCCTTCATCTCTGATACTCCTTCATCTCTGACACTCCTTCATCTCTGACACTCCTTCATCTCTGATACACCATCTCTGACATTTCTTCATCTTTGACACTCCTTCATCTCTGACACATCTTCTTTCTGCTACATTTCTTCATCTTTGACATTCCTTCATCTCTGACACACCTTCTTCTCTGACATTTCTTCATCTTTGGCATTCTTTTATCTCTGACACTCCATCATCTTTGACATTCCTTCATCTGACACACCTTCTTCTCCGACATTTATTCATCTTTGACACACCTTCTTCTCTGATATTTCTTCATCTTTGACATTCCTCCATCTCGGACATTTCTTCATCTTCGGCATTCCTTCAACTCTGACACTCCTTTTTCTCTGACATTTCTTCATCTTTGACATTCCTTCATCTCTGACACTTTTTCTTCTCTGGCATTACTGTCTAGCTCCCAAAGGAGCATAGCCCTTCAGCAAAATCATGTCAGGCATTCCAGTCATGTGCCAACTGTTCACGGTCTCTATATGTCTTCTTTATCCCTTTCATATGTGTCTCCAGCTTCCTCCCTCCTGTTTTTCATATTCTCTTTCCCTGTGGTTTCCAGAACAAGCATTGCCTTTTAATGCTGTCAGCAGGCTTCCTCAATGTATGTTCTCTGATATTTTGAATTTATGTTTTTTCATCAGGTCACACATATGAAGGACTTCGCTATGAAAAAGGAAACTGTGGAGTCAGCATTGTCAGAAGTGGTAAGATGCTGTCTTATCATGTATATTCATCTTCATTTTCTCTTGTGCTCCTTACAGAGCATTGAGCCACTACTGTAGCTATCCCTATTGAGCCTGCACCAAGCATACACATGCTCTTACAGTGGTGGTTTCTGTGGCAATTTGTATTACATGATGAAGTTACCAGCTCCATGTACAGCCACATCTTTGTAGTACGAAGACGGCTCCGGTCTAAGTGATATAACCATAAGTATATAAAGATAGGTAGATGGATTAAGAATTTGCGGACGCTAAGGGAATTGGCTATTTTTAGAGGTAGTGACGATACTTCCCGTAAAGTAACACATGGTAGCAAACTACCATAAGGTTATAAGACGGGTGTATATCTCCGACAATGTAGCTGACAGAAGGCTTAGAGCACAGATAGTTTCTCATAGCTGATGTTCAAGCTTTGGTCTGTGGTGTTCAGATTTTTAAATAGAAATTAGAAAGAGAATTGTATTCAAAGACAGCAGAGTTTGAATCTGCAATGAAGATTTGGGGGTCAGAGTGGCTCTGAGGTATGGCATCCACCTCGTATTCAAGAGGTACCAGTTCAAATCCCAGTTGAGGGATTATAATTTATTGAAATATTTTTTTTTCACAACCGGTGGTCCTAATTACGTCATTCTTTCCCCAGGTCTCATGGGTAGTGAGATCGGATGCCTAGCCTCGGATAAGGGCGAAAAAATAGGAGGTCCCGTGTGCAAGCTGCGCACGTTAAAAATCCCACAGCAGTTGGAAATCGTAAAGACTGTTCAATGTACAAATTGAAATCAGGCCGCTGCCCTGGCAAAAATTAGGAAACCTACCCACCACAAAAATATTTATAGAATGTGTGATTATTATACATTATACACACACATTGGGATTCTCGCCAGTGCTACAGAGTTCGTGCACTGTGCTGAGATCATCCTTGTGTGAGTACTGATGGCGTTGTCCATGTGCACTGAAGATAATCCTTAAATACCAAACCTGCAATGAAGACTTCAGAGGGTATGTACATATTGACTTGATAGAAGAGAAAACTACGCGCATCGTGATTTGTGAAAGACACTTGTGTAACCACGTGACTTGTGTAAGCAGAACGTGCTTGAAGAGGCCACGTGCTTGGCCAGTGACATTTGTGAAAATTAATAAAGAAGTCAAGTTAAGATATTAGAAAGCATCATAGGCTTGGACAAAGTGGAACATCCCTGGCGGTTAGGCAAGTAAATTCAAAATACCCAAGCAGATGCGATAGATAGATGAGCACCAGATTTTGTTGAAGATTAAATTTATGAAAGCCGACATGATAGAAAGAGCAACTCAGTTTCCATGACCACATGAGATAAGATGTATAAATTCATGTTGATATCAACTGTATTGGAAATTTATGTAACTGAACAGGAGGAGGTTTCCTGCATATATTCAGCTCTTTGTACGTGCTGCTACGTATTCGTTTAAATACACAAATAACACCACACCTGAGGTCTGCTTGGTAATAGCAACAGTTCTTCTGTTTGTTGCAGCAGATACTAGTCATGTGTTTCCTTTACAAAAGATTAACTGTACACGTCGAAGGATGGATGAACCTGAGCACTAGTACGATCATAAAGTTTTAACTGTCAAATGTGACCAACCTACCTATGTGGTCACATAGTACTTTCCTTGTACAGTTTGCCTGAGCGTGCAGTAGGCCTGTTCTTTCTTTGTCTCTTCAGAGACCCCCTGGAACTTACATGAAGCAATTATGTATGTTCCAGATGATTTTGTTAGGTAACGCCCAGTAAGGAGTGAATAATATACCATTGGAACAAGATATAAGATGAAGAAGCTGGCTATGGATAGGACACACATTGAGGAAACCTGTTCATAGCATTACAAGGCAGTCCTTTTTCTGGAATCCACATGGTAAGAGAGGTAGAGGGAAACCAAAGAACACATGGAGAAGAGAACTGGAGACGGATGAAGAAGACATGGAAAGACCGTGAACTTTTAGCAGAAGATAGGAAGACTTGGCGTAAACGTTGTTAAAGCCTATGCTCCTTGGGGCGCCGTAGGGTGATGATGATTACTTATCATTTCTAACAGTCATTTTTTTGTTTGTATCTTTCACAAGGTGAAGCTATGGAACAAGGTTTGCGAGACTGTTGTCGGTCAATACGAATCGGCAAAATCTTGATACAGAGTGATGAGGAATCGCATGATGCACGAGTGGTGTATGCAAATCTCCCAAAAGATATACACCAACGGAAAGTGTTGCTCATGTATCCAATTATGCGTGAGTTATCTTTTGATTTTTCCTCCTAGCTTTTCTTTGTCTCTTCCACTGTAGTCTTTCAGTTGTATTGAGAGATTTAGTAGCGTTTGGTGAAAACAGTATGTCAACTTTATAGACGCAAGAACAGGCTATGCTTAATGTTTTGGTACAGCGCTGTCATCCTGGTAATGCTGTTGACAGGTTTCCTCAATTTATATCCCACCCCAGTTTCCTCAATTTGTGTCTTATCCTGGTTTCCCCAGTTTTGTGTCCTACCCCAGTTTCCTCAATTTGTGTCTTATCCCGGTTTCCTCAATTTGTGTCCTACCCCTAACCAGCTTCTTGTCATCTCTTGTTCCACTGGCACTTGCCATTGGTTCATAGTTGGTTTATTTGTCGTACAATTTCAGACACAGTTTTTGTTGTTCTCTGTGTTTCATTATTCTGCACATGGTTGAGTTTAAAGTTTTACATGTAATGGAATTCATTATTTTGTTCTTGTTTTTCATGATTTTACAAATATCTTGTTTTCAGATTAACATTTCCTATCCTTGGTTTACTATTAAATGTCCATGTTTGGCATTGGTATCACAGGGTTGATGTCAAGATAGTAGTAATCCTATTCTTCTTTGATTTCAGTGGTCCTATCTGACAATGCTGCCTGAACACGGGGCAGTTCCTGAACTGTGAATATTTTTTTCGTCTTCACCATTCAGCACCCAGAGGAGCATAGGCCTTCAACAAACTTATGCCAAGTCTTCCTGTCCCATGTCATTGGCTCAGGGTCTTTCCACGTCTTCTCCATGCCCTTCATGTCTGCCTCCAGTTCTCTCTGTGTTGCATCATGAGTCTCCTTACCAGAGGACCTTCTGTCTTGGATTTGTGAATGGACTTATTGTTTGTTGAAGTTTTTGTGGTCTTAAGAATTTTCTACAGGATGGAGTAACTTGCCCCACGCCCAACCCTCCTTAGTGTCCTCTTATGAACTGGTGGTAGGTTGCATTGTTACTATTCTTTGCTCACTTTTCGAGCGGGTGAGAATATTTGATTATCAGTGTATTATTTGTTTTATTACTTAGGTATTTTAATTTTAGAATCTGCAGAAATGAGCATGAATTGTCTGAAATATTATTTGTTTTTTATATAGCATTCTGTAGACCCATTTGTCCAAAAGCTGGAATATATTTTAAAATGAATGTATCAAACAAATAAAGGTGTACTAACTTCAGCTGTTGGTGGGAAATCAGGATGGGGCTTCTCGGCTAGAATTAAGGGCATGATCGTCGCTGAACATAGTGGGGCCTACATGACAACAACCTCCAGCATGAGAATGGAGGTAGAGGCAGCTGTTATCTTTAGTTTTTCTTTGACTTATGTTTTTTTTTTCTTTATATGGATTTTGCTGTTTTGATTTCATTCGTTCATAACCCTCCACTCCCAAAGGAGCATAGGCCTTCAACAAACACATGCCAAGTCCTCCTGTCACGTGCCATCATCTCAAGTTCTTTCCACGTTCTCCTCATCATTTTCACCTCTGTTTCCAGCTCTCTTCTCCGTGTGCTTCTTGGTCTACCTCTGCCTCTCTTGCCCTGGGGGTTCCAGAACAAGGACTGCCTTGTAATGCTATCAACAGGTTTCCTCAATGTGTGTCCTATCCATTGCCATTGTCTTCTTCTCATCTCTTGTTCCACTGGTACTTGTCTAGTTCTTGTCCTCAGTTCCACGTTGGTAACCTTGTCATACCATTTTAATCCCTCTATTCTATGCAAGCACCCATTTATGAAAGTCTGTAGCTTTTTGGTTGTTGTCTTTGTTGTTCTCCATGTCTCAGAGCCATACAATAGGACTGACTTCACATTTGAGTTGAAGATTCTTATTTTCGTGTTGGATCCGATTTCTCTTGATCTCCATATGTTTCCCAATGCAATGAAAGCTCCTCTTGCTTTTTGTATTCTTAGTTTGATATCCCTGTCTGTCCCTCCATCTTTGTCTATATTACTGCCAAGATATGTGTACGATTCTACATCTTGTATTGGTGTTTCTTCAAGTTCAACCCTGTTACCATTACCTGCATTTATTCTCATTATTGTTGTCTTTTCCCTGTGTATTTTCAGACCCAATAGCTGTGACCTCTCATCGAGTGTTTTCAATTTGTCCTGCATCTGATTACAGTAATGGGACAGTCACAATCATTCACAATGCCAATGACAGTCACAATGCCAAGTCATCAGCAAAATCCAGATCATCCAACTGCTTAGTCAGAGTCCACTGGATTCCATTTCTGTTGTGTGTTGTCGATGATCTCATAACCCAGTCTATTGCTAGTAAGAAAAGAAATGGAGACAAGAGGCATCTCTGTCGCACTCCTGTTCTTATCCCAAACGGTTCTGTAAGCTGTCCTTCGTGAAGAACTCTGCATGCCATGTCTTCATATGCTTTCTTTATTAAATTAATGATCTTCATGGGAACTCCATAATGCCTCATCAATTTCCAAAGTGATTCTCTGTCTACACTGTCAAATGCCTTTTCGTAGTCCACAAATCCAATGTATAGTGGTGAATTCCATTCCAGACTTTGTTCAACTATTATTCTCAAAGTGGCTATCTGGTCTGTACATGATCTGTTTTGTCGAAAACCTGCTTGTTCATCTCTCAGTTTCTTGTCTATGGACTCTTAATCTCTCAAGGATAATCCTGTTTAATACTTTTCCTGGCACTGATAGTAACATTATTCCTCTATAATTTGTGCACTCTTGTAAATTTCCCTTCTTAGGCAACTTAACCAGATATCCTTCCTTCCATTCTGCTGGTATCTCTTCCTTTTCCCATACTTTACCAAGTAATTTATATAACATCTCTGTAGCTGTGTCGATATCTGCTTTGATGGCCTCTGCTGGAATGCCATCAGGTCCAGCCGCTTTTCCATCTCTTAGAAGCTTTATGGCTTTCTTTATTTCTTCCTTCGTTGGTCTTTCACCGTTAATTTGTATGTTTTGATTTGGTGGACTGGAAAAATTTTACTTATGATGAAATTTTACTTTATCATGAACGTCAATATTGGCTTTGCTTCCTTTGACATATATCAGGTACAGGCAACACAGTTGTCAAAGCAGTAAAAACGTTGCAGCAGAACAGCGTGAATGAAGACAACATCATCTTGTTAAACTTGTTCTGTACCCCACAAGGTGAGTAAACTTGGTTGATAGCTGCCAGGGAAATTACAACTGTTTTTTGCTGTATTTTTTATTCTTGTATTACAGGCTTAAACAGCTCTGATTATGCTGGCTTGACCATGTTCGCAGCTGTGATGAAGTGAATCTCATAATTTCCCCGCTTCAAAACCTAGTTAACGCATTTTTACAGGCTATAAATAAACTATATTTGTCTGAGGTGCAAAGTCCATTTGCCGCTAAAAATTTAACTAGAGAATTTGAATTTTTTACTATCACAAGTTAAAAGTTACTACCCCCATACACACACACACCCACCCTAATATTTGTCGAAGGACGAAGTCAAAAATTAACAACCAATCAAATTGTTACCTCGTTTTTGGTAAAGACCAAAAATCTTGGTTATAGTGGGCAAAATGCCGATTTTGTGTTTTTGTCAAAAATTAAAGAATTTATTTCTCAATAACTACAGGGAATTAGAATAAAAGGGATATCTTGAATTATAGCGCTGATATTGATAAATATAGTAACCTAAAGATTCCCACTTAATAACATTATCTTGACGTAGAAAAATTTATTTTACTAATATTTTAGTCAGGTTAGAACTACGATTAATTACAAAAAAATTACCCAGATGAAACTGTTAAGGATTAACCAAAGGAAAATTAGATAGAACGATAGAGGTCAGTTGACCGGGTAATTATCACTTTTAATATTGGAAATTGGTCCATAAATAACGGAGATATAAAATAAACAAAGATAAACAGACGAACGAACACACTTACGGTTGCTCAAAGTTTATAGTCCCAAAATAGTTAAAAATTTTGACTCGCTTTTTGATTGGTCAGAAGGTAGGGTAATAAAATTAACAACTCCTTGTAAGATCAGGCCATTTGAATTTGAAAGCCATCGCAAGTTGAGATCAGCGGGAAAAGCCTTGTGACCAAGCTTTTTGCCGTCTGGACATTAAAAGTAGTTAGAGAACCCATTTACTGCTAGTCAACTTTGTGCATGTTATTAATTCTTTACTTGAGGGTTGTATTACCTGTAACCATAGTGTTGAAGAAAACCTGGAGAAGACAGAATTTGTGGCAGTAAAGGCTCATCATATACCTTGAGATACATGCCAGTTCTTCATCCACAAGCAGCACCATTTGATTGACCATTTACAGAGTCTGGAGCCTACAGCATCAGGCAGGCTTACAGATAAGTGCCACAACACAGGCACATGACAGTTCTACTCAATTTTAACCACCACAACAAAAAGACTTTCCTGGGGGATGATTAAAACAACAAACCCTCCAATATTGACTATTGTACTATCAAGCAGTGAACATCAGACAGTGGGGTACCCATTCTAGTGACACTTTCATTTTTGTTACACTTCATGGACAGAGTTCCATCTTATTTATTTAAAACCTGTAAATAAATATTTTATGATTTTGAATAGTCCTGTTCCAAAAGATTGAGGTTCAGGACAATAAATTGTATATTTATATCCCTATACATATACCAAAACGTACCCACCAGTCTTACTTATTTCCATTTTGTTGAATTAAAGTTCTGTTTGTAATTGTTCATTACTCACATTAAATACATACATACCCTAGACACTTGCCATATACATAACACTCCAGAGATAAATAATACCCAGGGTGAGATCTCAAGAGGTAGCGGATAGGGACCCCTGAGAAATACTTCATCATCTTTCTGATTCAGGGTACTTACATAGCTTGACCTCACCTTGTTAACCTTTAATTTTAATACCATCAAAACCTCTTATCACAGCAGCATTGAAGATGGTCACATCCAAAAATATTGTTATGGACAACTGTCAGATGGAAAAAGTTGGGCACTACAGCTCAGGTTCAGAGATGTGTACTAGAGAGACATGAAGATGCTGAACATAAATCCAGCATCCTGGGAGGACTCAGCTGCCGATTACACACCAGGTGGAGATGCTCCCTACTGCATTGCCTCACATTGATTGAAAAGAGACTCATATAACAAGCAGTAGAGAAAAGAAAATTTTTTTTTTTATATAAAGTTTTGCCTCGTTTTGGCGAGGCACGTCCCGTTCAATCTAGTCGGTTATGTTAGGGCGCATGTCCAAATATAAAAGACCTTTAGGTCTGGGGTATTGAGAAAAGAACATGTCAAATGGAAACACCAGGTGTCACGTGCTCTGTGACACCGGGCTAAAAAACAAATAGTAGTTAACAGCTGTCATCTCAAGGGCGCATCATATCTAATCATTTATGACCAGTGGAGGCTAATATAACAGGCTGTGAGATTTAACATCTTTCAGTTTGTCTGCTCACATAGAATGATTGTGAAGATCACTGTCTCTGACCCTTCTTATTTCTTAACAATCTTCATATTTATTTTTTCGATTATCATCGTCGTCACTGTTCAGCACCCCAAGAATAGGCCTTCAACAAGTTAGTGCCAGTAATCCACATTTTTTGTCAACTGTCCTGAATTTCCCTCAAATTAAAAACACAGCGTTTACCCCAGTATATTATCAGACTCACTAAAGCCTTAAAAACTGTTGTGGCATGTAAATAAATCCCTGCGTAGTTCCCCTGGGTCTCTGAAGAGAATGAAAGAACAAACTTTATTTTCAAAGGGTTAAGAATTGGGCATGCAGGCCCGTCTGACATTCTGCCCTTCCTCTCTCTCTCATCATGTATACTGTGGTGGGTTTTGATGTTAAAGAAATAGATATTAGTTGTAACAGATGTGAGGTCAGCTGTGCAAGCCCCTGAGGTTAGTTATTTATGAATATGTTCTCAGGGTACCTGTCTGCTACCACGCTATGACCTCAACCTGTCATATATTTTCTCCTAGTTAAGTGTAAAGGTGTGTGAGTGTTGTCTAGCTAGATGTCTAGGGTATATGCGATGTAATGTAATGAAATGACAACACTACACTTATAAATTAATGAACAATAATGAAACAAGTCTGTTAAAGTTTTAAATTTGAAATCTTTTTACAATTTATTGTTCCTGTATTCCAGTTTATTGGATACAGGAATTAAATGAAATAAACTCAGTGATAATGTAATGTATTTATAAGAAATTATTTCAACTACCAATGAGTCTGTATTATGCACATCTAAAGACAAATGTCAATCTTGAAAAGTGTCAAATAAATCTTGATCCTATGAGTGGGTACTAATTTGGAAAAACGACTGTGTTCATCACTTTCTGCATTATGAAATACACTTGGGAAGAGAGTGGTTAGTTGAAGGTATCATGTGCCCTGGACAAGTTCTTATCTTCGTAGTTGCTGGACCACAGGATGGTTTAAGTTCAAACCAGCAGCTCCACACTGCTAAGTCAGGATACAGTTCTTGACTTCACAATGAGGCAAATAGACAGCACTGCCTCCAATATTCAGATGCAGGTGTACATACAGGTATAGTTGCACCTATGGCACACTTTTGATTCATTGAAGAAACCCGAATCAACAAAATATTCCTACTAATTTGTTAAATTTGCGATAATATGGTCACTTCCAGATCACTTGCTAGTGCAGTTTAGCAAAGGCAGAATCGTACTGAAATTCTGGTCTTTAACACAACAGTAGTGTAGGAAATATATTTTATAAGTGGCAACTAAAGCCAGTTCAAATTGTTTTTATCACTACCGTTAGTATATTAGACTCCAGCCAATCAGGGACTATCATGCCTCTAGCGTCCTTTTTCAAATTGAAACTACAACTTTCAAATTTGAGACTACCTTCCCCCTCTCCCAATATGTGGCAAGCTGAGAGAGATATACGTCTGTTCATCTATCTGTCTTCTACCAACATCTCGGTTATTTACTAAGTGTTTCAAATTATGAAAAGTAATTCCAGATCAGGCTGATGTCTGTCACACAGTAGTTATATTTTTATTCTTTCCTTTATTATATTTACTATTATTGTTTTTCCCCTTTATTTATTCAAATAACATTTTTCTATCTACAGTAAGATACATTAACACCTTAATCTTCTATTTAACCATTAATGTCATTGTATTTGTCAACTGTCCTTTCTTTTAGTGTGTAAGAAAATTATCTAAGTTTCTCTTCTCTATCCTTCTATGCTCCGCTGGGTTCAAATTTCTGTAAACAACGAACTCGTGACACGACCACCTATGCTCCTTTTCTCCCCTTCTCCCACTGTATTTTCAAATATTCCACATTAATCGTATTATTTGTCTGTAACTAACGTTCTCATTCAAAATTGAACCAACGCATCTGCAATACGTCACAAAACTGCGACTTTTAGACCGGAAGTAAAAACTGTGTGTGTGTTTATGCTTTCAGACTGCAAATCTGCAAGGATATATATTTTGAACGCGTGTCGAGCGAAAAGGGGACGGTATGGTTTTTATGTCGTCTTTTTAGAAATATGCTATGGTATTGCCACGCACTTTCGTTTGGTTCGCGAGACCATAACTCCAACGCGTGTCAACAGTTGCATTCTTCCGTCTCTCCCTTCCCCTTCCTCGCGTTTCTTCTGTCCCTCTTTCTTAGAATGACTAAGCTTTGCCTTTTCAAAATTGTTACCGTTAGTGTCCCAAGGACGAGGTATAGAAAGTTAGTACTGACCTACAGGCGGGGCGATGATGTTTCACACAACTCCACTATTTTATCCCTATATTATTTTATCTCTATAAACAAGAATATTATCTATTTGATCGGTGTAATCTCTGATCTTACGACATATACTGTATTCTTTCACATTTATTTTAAGCATTATTAAGGCATTTATCATTATAAAAGTAATACAACATCATACATTTGCAATAATCATCATAATTAAAGTATGTTTTTAAAATAAAGAAAAAAAAAATGAAAAATAAAGAATTACAAAAAAATTATAACAAAAATTAATGAATAAACAAACAAACAACAAGACTGATAAAAATCGAATTCCTCATACAGTAAATGAGTGATTTGAGACATATTCAGAGGTGTGTTATAAGAACTCGTGAAATATTCAAATGGTCTGCTACTGAATGACTCGAGGGACTCAGAGAGGGAGATTAAGATAACTGCACCCTTATGCATGTCGTACAAGGTGACAATTTTCATAGACGGTGACTAATATGAGTTTGTGCATAAGGCTGTCAGCCTCCTCGTGTCAAACATTACAACAGAAAGCAATTCTGCAAGAGCATGTCAATGCTTGATGTGACTTCCTGCCAGGTGAGGGGCCAGCTGCAGGCGTGGCTGTATGCTCCGTAAGAAGTGTCAAAGAAAATTATGATGATGTAATTAAAATTACAGCTGTGATGTAACTAGACTTACTACATGTCACAACAACACTAGTATTCATCCATCTACTTGTCAAATTATTCTCCCACATACACACATGTATTCACAAGTTTCTTTATGTGTGTCCTTGACAGCTGCTCATCAGCTTGTAAGCGAGTTTCCTGGCATGACCATCTTGACATCAGAAGTTCATCCTGTTGCTCCTAACCACTTTGGACAGAAATACTTTGGTACAGATTGAGAGCTGTATACAAAGATTGAACATTTCAGCATTGATATTCTCTATGTCCTTGTCATGTTCTTTTTTTGTCTCTTTCTTTTTTTCTCCATCTTTTTCCCTGTTTCTGTCTCTTTTTCTCTCTGTCTGTCTCTTTTTCTGGCTCTCTCTTTTTCCCTGGCTCTCTCTTTTTCTCACTGTCTCTCTCTCTCTCTATCACTTTCTGTGTATGACTGCCTGCCTTTCTTTCTTTCTCCCGCATTTCTGCATATCCAGATTTGTTGTCTAAATTCATAAATTACTACTGGGACAAAGGGAAAATATTTAAAGTCTATTTGCATTGTTGTGAGTTATTAACTAACATATCTGTTACCTTTGACATGGAACCAAACAAATGTGTTTGTTGAAACATTGGCCTGACATTAACCTAGTTTTAGTATGAGTATCAAAAACTTAACATATCTCAAAGATTACAAGTTGAATTGTGGGAAAGATAAAATGAGAAATGTGGCCTTGACATTACATTTAACTCAGGATAAAAATTTATTGACACGTTAACAAGCTGCATGAATAATAAAATTTTCTGTTTTTTTTTTAATGTATGGTCTTACGGTGTATATTTTATGTATTGTCTTATGGTGCGTATATTGGTGTGGGATGTGCATAATCATAATCTTGCCACTTGTTGAAAAGCTTTATATCCTAGCTACCAATTGTTTACTGTTCTTATGTAAGCCAATGGAATATAAATGTTTTGTGAATAATTTTGTACATTTATGACATACTTTTGATGTCTATATTACTTTGATATGATATAATATGAGTGCCATTACATGATACGTTATTGTAAGTCATACATAGAATGGCAATATGCCATGTGAATGATGACATGTAGACTAAATATGAAATGTTATGTTTTGTGATGTGGTATTACCAAATTGGTGTTGCCACCACATTTTTGGTTTGAGACAAATGCAGAAAAAAAAATCCTTTAATTTAGTTAACATTATCAGTTTTGAGATGTGTACATATTTTATGGAACATCAACTTTTCATATATCAAATAGTATAGGCTTTATGTTTCAGAAGTGATCTTATATGTATATATTTCTTAGAAAATCTAAACCTCTTGTTGTTTTACAAGATTTCAAGAAAAGACATTTTAAACATTGTTCTGATTGGTTAAGGATTTGTGAATTATCTTGTTTTCTTCATTGTAACATTTGCAAGTGGTGGCTAACTGAAGCATCGATATTCTTCATTCGCTCTCAAATAACCACATCTGACTCTCTTATATATAAAGTTGACAGTTTCTTGTCATCATACTGGATTGGATAAGACCATGCTGCCTCTACTCCTGTCAAGAAGCCAACAGTATTGTTTGACAATTTCTACTGTCTGTTTGTTCTTCCCACATGTACACATATCTGCATGTCCGATTTTCAGCTTGTTGAACGTAGTATTTGAGTCTGCAATGGCCGGTTCTCAGTCTGAAAATTATCACTTGATCTCTTTTTGGTAATGTATAGTAGAGTTCTACTGTATTGTCTCTGGGTGTTCCTTATGCCATTTTTCTTCTATGGCAACTCATCTAGGAGAAGTAAAACTCTTGATTTCAAACCATTGGCTGTCTTGCAGGTAGGCTGGGAACAGCCAAAGGCTAAAGAAAGTTAACCTGAATTTAAATGCCTGGTAAAATTGGATGTGCCGGGCTGGAAGGTGCAAAATTGCAACTCAGCTGTAAACTGCTGCACAGCTGATTTTTAGTTCAAAGCAAAAAGACATCGATATAACATTGAGCATTTCACCCAGTTTTCTCAGAATGTGACATTTCAGACATAGTATTAAATTAAATCTTGACCATTCACCAAATTTTTATTGTAATAATTTTTTAACTGTCTCAAAAATTTTTGAAAGATCTTTCTCATAATGCCTTTGGCTCAGTATGTGATTAAAACTTGTGGGATTTTTGTGGGAGAGTTTTGAGAGTTCAGTTGGTTGCTAGCTTTTGACACAGAAGGTTGTTATTGTTGTTTAACTAAGGCTGCTGAGCTTATCACTCTTTTTCAGCCAGTGCCAAGTTGAAGAATTTCTTCATGTGTTCTGTAGCTGTTGAGCGGTGGTGTGTAGAGTGTTTGTAATTGTAGGAGAGCCAGGCAGTAGCTTTCTTTTTTCTGTGGAGAGTCCTGGGCAGGTGAGAAGCACATGCTGAAATGTCTCATGGATGGGTACAGTTGTGGCAGTTATACACATTTGAGAGGTTTAAGTGCTTGTTGAGTGTCCGGTAATTTCTGTTCTTAGTTTGAAGATTGTGCTGTGCACCCCACATCTTAGGTTGTTGATGTTGTCATTTTTATTGGGATGGGTCATTTGTTTATGGAATGGGGGTATGAGGTGTTGTGGGTAGTGAGGTTTTCATTTTGTTGATCCCTCCCCTTGCTTCACTCTAGGCCTAGAGGACATTTTTGCATGAAAGAAGCAATGACTGCAGGGATAGCTTCTTGAAGTTTTACTCACATATTCTCTTAGACAAGATGAATGCAACCTCACCACGAACTTACAACAACAATCAAACCAGACAGTGGGATCACATGTGACTTCCCATTTGACTCTTCTAGAAGTTACAAACAATCCAGTGAAGTTCCCTATTTAGGTCATGTTTTTTACACCTATAAATTCTTGTAGTACCACACAGTCGATTCCCAACAAAATGCTGATGATGCATAAAGGTTGGTAGCCCAGAGTTAAAAATGCTCTGGGGCAGCCGTGTTTTTTAAATCAGATTTCGCCAAAAGTAGCCCAAGTCGCCCACAAATAAGCTCAAAAGTAGGCCAAAAATACTTTTGATTTTCAGAACATTTCTATTTTCACGTGTTCAGATTCTGGGTTACCGGCCATGATTTATCATGTGACTCATAACATTGAGTAAAAATGTATGATTTGACACAAAATTTGGTCAGTTATGTTTTACGATTTGTTTTACATGATGGAGTAGCCAGACCCATACACAGTCTGATATTTGTTGCCTTTTATGACATGCCTAAGGAATCAGTAGGCCTATTATTTCTTCGTCTCAAAGGCCCCCAGGAACTACACAGTGCATTATTGCCCCTCTCCCCATCAGATAAGACATATTCTACATTAAGGTTGAATACAATGTGTGATGTGTGTGAAATCTCCTTCAAGATGTGTACTCGCACATCTATCTTGGCAACAACGTAGACAAAGGAATGGGCAATAATATCATTATACTAAGGGGAGAATATCAGTCAGGGCAAAATACAAAACTGATTCAATAGAAATAAATAAAGTTCTGTATAATGAAGCATACTGCAAACTCAAGAATATTGCAACCTTCGTGCCTTTACCAAGAGGGACGGACTGACAACTTAAATAAACACATAACAGTACACTAGTTGCTAAATGTGCAATAATAGATAAAAAAAAAACAGAAATCAACCCCCACCTGCTTCCTGGCATGAGCATTAGATAAAAGAAAGGAGATTAGACACCTGTAAGGATCTCTTTTATTATAATTCCTCCATCTGGTGTCTAAGAAAACAAACTTTAAACATTTCTTATTGTGTAGATCAGGGGTCAGCACCCAGTCCATTGTGATCTAATGGTAGATCATAGGGATAATTTGGTAGATCTGTAGGTGACAAAGGAGGTAGATCATAGGGGATGAAGGTAGATCATAGGGGATGATTTGGTAGATATTTAGGTGACGGAGGTAGATCATAGGGGATGAAGGAGGTAGATCTGTATGTGATGAAGGAGGTAGATCATAGGGGATGATTTGGTAGATCTGTAGGTGACGAAGGAGGTAGATCATAGGGGATGATTAAGTAGATTTGTAGGTGACGCAGGAGGTAGATCATAAGGGATGATTTGTTAGATCTGTAGGTGATGAAGGAGGTAGATTATAAGGGATGATTAGCTAGATCTTTAGGTGACGGAGGTAGATCATAGTGGATGATTTGGTAGATCATAAGGGATGATTTGGTAGATCATAAGGGATGATTTGGTAGATCTGTAGGTGATGAAGGAGGTAGATTATAAGGGATGATTAGCTAGATCTTTAAGTGACGAAGGAGGTATATCATAGGGGATGATTTGGTAGATCTGTAGGTGACCAAGGAAAACAAAACAAATAGTTAAGCTAGGAACATTTCTGACTATCCCTTTCCTGCCAGCACTTTTTAGCAGGATGTCCCGAAGATTGAAGGTAATTTTTCCAATCCCTGTTGAAACCCATGATCTAGCTTACTAAATTCACTTCATTAGTGGACAACAAAAGATAGGAAAGTAATCTTTTCTTGGAAGTGAAGTTAACATTCTGTCAAATATATTCAATTTGAATTTTCTACTGCTCATTCTATGACATGCAGAAAGCAGAACGTTCAACACAAATAAAAATTACATACAGGCTGGACATATTCCACATACTCTGAAAACAGACATGATTTTATCAAGGTAAATCTTTAGAAAACCCAGTGTATCTAAAGTAGGTCCCCACAGCTCTTGTGTTGCCAGCCGCTGGTTTTGAGTTCAACGCACTAGTTACTGTTGTAGCACCTCTTGTCTTGAATCAGGAGTACAGCAAAGTCAGCCAGGAACACAGATGGTGTTCATTTTGTTAGCAAATATTATTCTGCTGTGTAAAGGATTCATAACTTGTTTTCTTCTGTGAATTCTTAAGCTGTTCTTTCCCGTTTATTAATCATAATCACACTCTACTAAATGAGGCTTAATTGTCACAAGTGTATAGCTTCACGTTGTAATACTGTAGTTAATGTCTGATATTTTATTGGTATATTTAATTGTTTTGAATTATATATGAAAATACCTCACTTGTTTTGATGAAACTCTCTAAACTAAGATGGACCAACAAAAAATACTTTTGTGATATGTCATGCACTGAGTGACCATGTCTTAACTGAGCTTGTTTTGTCACCTGTGACATTTTTCCTTTGCACAGTTACCGAAATATCAGTCTATTCTGATTTAAGTCACAAGGCATTTCATTGTTCTATGACCACAGTTCTGCAGTTGTACTTTCAGTTTTATCTTGTATCTTGACAGTTTTGAGATATGCTATGTCATTTTTTTTTTAAACTTGCTTTGTAGCAGTTGAAGCAATAAAATGTGTTTAAAATCGTGATATGGTTTAGGTTTGAGGGGAAATAAACACTAGTTTTACCCATCAGGCTCCCCAACAACCACAAACACTCAATGCAGCACCACTCAACAGTTATAGAACACATGCAAATTCTTCAGCCTGGCATTGACTGCTAAAGAGCGACAAGCTCAGCAGCCCTAGCTTAAACAACAACAACGCTTCAGACTTGACAGTTGAATTGAAGATTCTTACTTTTGCGTCATTGCATTGGGAAACGTATTTAGATCAAGATAAATCAAGTTCAACACAAAAAATAAGAATCTTTAACTCAAATGTCAAGTCATATTGTATGGCTCTGAAACATGGAGAACAACAAAAACAACAACCACAAAGCTACAGACATTCATACATGAATGCTTGAGTTGAATAGAAGGATTGAAATGGATAGGACACACATTGCAGAAACCTGTTGATAGCATTACAAGGCAGTCCTTGTTATGGAATCCCTAGGGAAAGAGAGGTAGAGGTAGACCAAAAAACACATGAAGTGAAAATGATGAGAAAGATGAAAGAACCTGAGCTGATGTCATGTGACTGGAGGACTTGCCATGTGTTTCTTGAAAGCCTAGACTCCTTGAGGTACTGAAGGGTATTGATTGATTATAAGTGTTCAGAAAATAGACTAATCCAAATTTTCTTTTCTTTTTTTGACTTAAAGTTCAATGCCGCTGTTCCTATTAAGTGATAGGTGTAATTTATGAAATATTGTGTTTCCTGCTTGATCTTATATATAGTAGTAATAACTTGATAAACATGTGTTTACCAAATATAGATTTAGATATCTGTAAAGTTATCTCTCTTCACTCAATTACTTTCATAAACATTTTCACAGTTGTAAATTCAGTAATATTTTTAAAACTCATCTGAATATTTTTTTTTAAACAGTTCGTGTTTCAAGATGCGGCATTGATAGTGTGATTTTTATTTTGCTTTTGTTTTTGATGGTGCATTTTGATTTTTGCATATTAGTTGTACCCTTTCCTTCATTTTCATGAACATATTTTCACAGGTTTGAATTCAGTAAAATTTTGAAAACTCATTTGACTATCTTTGAAAACAGTTGATGTTTCAGGATATGACACACTGATATCTTTTAAAATGCTGTATGTGTTTAAATTGCTGCATATTAATCTTGCCTATTCTATCATATTCCTGAACATTTTCACAGGTTTGAATACAGTGATATTTTGAATAATTGACTTTTAAAACACAGTTGATGTTTCAGGATGTGTCAATGAATTTTCGATTATTTTTATGATGGTGTATGTATTTAGATTGTTGCGTTTTAGTTATGCCCTTTTCATCATCATCTTGAACTTTTCAAAGGTTTGAATTCAATATTTTGAAAATTCACATATCAACTGCCATCTCCATGAAGAGAATCATGTGCAGTCAATCTCCAAAGTCTTCTGTCTCTTGTCTTGATGGTGCACTCTGTCCTGTCAATCTCTTAATGGTATCTTCTCACTTATAATTCTGTCTTCCTCTTGCACGTTTCCCTTCCACTCCCCCTTCCATTATGGTCTTCAGCACAGTATTATGTCTTTTCATATGGCCAGAATATTTTAGCTGTCTAATTTTGATCTTTATTATTTCCCTTTTTATTCTTAGCTTTTCTAGGACCTTTTTATTTGTTTTCTTCTCTTTCCATGAGACGTGCCACATTTTTCTATATATCCACATCTCAAGGGCCTGAGTTCTTTCGTCCAATTGCTTGTTCATTGTCCTTGTTTCTACATCATACAGTAATGAGGAATACATTTAACATTTTATGATTCTCAGTTTTAATTTGTGAGTTACTTGTTTAGATGTTAGTATCTGTCTCATGTTGTTGAATGAAGCTTTGGCCATGTCCTATTACTCTCTTGATTTCTGTTTCACATCTGCCATTGTCTGCTATTCATATACTATAATTAGTAAGTGTTTCAGGGTATGACTTTTTATTTCTTTAAATGGTGTATGTGTTTAGATTGCTGCATATTGGTCTTGCCTTTTCCATCATCTTCATGAACATGTTCACACGTTACAGTACATCGATATTTTGAAAATTTGATATTTTTTTTAAAACAGTTAGTGTTTCAGGACACAGCTTTGATTTTTTTTTCTGTGAATCTAATTATATTGTTCCATGTTAGTCTTGCCATTTTTGTGTTCATTTATGGATGATGAAGACTAGAATGTTATAGAGTTTTCATCCCCACAATCACAATTTTAATGGAAATTCCCTAAGTTGTCCACATATGAATTTATCGTTTCACTTAATTGGGAATTTAGCCCCACTTATGGTTTGGCCGAAATTGTGTCGCCAGATTTTTAATTCCAGCACTCAACACCCAATAGCAGAATGTGCTGAAAGATACTTACGGCAGTATTTTTTTTTGGTGTGAATCAGCTTGTTTCTTTTCATATATGCTTTTTAAATACTCATGCATTGCCTGGTATTGTTTGTATTGTAAATGACAATGTTGGTTTCTTTAATTGGTGGTCTCTTTTGGTTCGGTTCCATTTGTACCTGTTTTGTTTTTATATATATATATTTTATTTTTTTTAAGTCAGTCCCATTTTCTGCATCTATATCAAGTTTATTTTTTTTTATTTTTATTTTTTTTGCCAAAAAATTATACATAACCAAAATGTATGTATAGCTTTGAATAGTTTTTTGAAATTTTCATTTAGTTAGTGACAAGTGGAGTCTTGTGTGTGCATGTTTTTTTTAATACTTTTTAACTGTTTTCTCAGTTTAATGTATGAACAGTAGCCAACAATAGTAATGTATGAAATCTGGTCCATCATTTGTTGTATTAGTTACGACTTCATTCTCTGTCTCGTTTTCCTTTTTATTGGTAGAAATAATGGTTTTTAGTTCTCATATATGAAAACTGCCCCGTCTAGTTCCCAGGAGTCCATAAGAGACAAAGAAAGAAAAGGCCTACTGCCCCCGTACAAGGCGACTGATATGAGGTATTGGTAACCTCTTACTTACTTACTTAGTCGTTCCCCTTCTACCGTGAGGTGTAGAGGTTTGGAAGAGAGAGCGCCATACTATCCTATCAGCTGTCTTCCTCCTGGCCTGGTTTCATTCTAGTCCTCGGTCCTTCAAAGATAGTCTAATGTTGTCCTCCCAGCGGACACTGGGTCGTCCTGGGGGTCTGGATCCCTGGCTCTTTGTTTCCCATGCTTGTCTTGGTAGCCGGTCTTCTCCCATTCTGCAGACATGGCCAAACCATCTTAGTTGGTACTGTTCTACTTGGGTCTGCAGGGGGTGGGATTTAAGGCCTTGACGTATCGTCTGGTTGCGGACCATGTCTCTTCTTGTTACTTCAACCACCTTCCTCAGATACCTCATTTCTGAGGTTTGGATCTGGCTTTTGTGGGCTGTAGTCATTGCCCATGACTCGCATCCATATGTCAAGACTGGGACATAGGTGCTGGTAACCTCATGTAAAGCAAATTGCAGCAGAAACCACTGTTGCAAAGGAACATGCAAATGCTTGCTGCATGCTTCCTGCAAAGGGACCAGCTATTGTAGTTGCTCCCTTCTCACTGCGGAGCACAATGGAAAAGAATTAATGAATATATGAAAACTTATTATTTTACTGAATTTTGGGCTGATATAAATTTAACCATGATTTTTTGCATTGTAGATTAATTTAGACATTTATAGTTAATTTATTTGGCTCAATTCCTACAAATATTTTATGTATGGAGATAGTGAAGAAATTTTCCTTGAATATACTAAAGTGACCATTTCCTAGAATGATCAAGTTATTTTTATCCAAGAGCATATTGTTATTCTCCTAATTCCATAAGTTTGTTAACTTATTTTAATGTAATGTACAACCTATTTTAATATGATGTACAACTTATTTTAATGTAATGTACAACTTATTTTATATAATGTACGACTATTTGCTCATATCCCAGTTACTGTAACACTGCGTATGTATTGATTAGTATTATCGAGAACAAAAACATATGGAGAAAAATGTTTTGTGATAAAGAACTTAACAATTCCAGAATGCTGACGAAAGATGTCACGTTTTCTATAGCCTGGTAATCTGACAACCTTAATGCCAAACATGACAACTGCTGACTAGCGTTATCCAATATTTCAAATTGGATACATAGCTGTCCCTTTTGATTTGTTAATAGGTTTGCATATATTTATTATGTTAAGTGCAACAATGACAGTGATCAAAATATTGCCTGGGTAAGATACAAATTTAGTGTGTATGATTACTTCTGCTGCTTCACTTTAAAATAAGATGCCATTTTGATTTAAAACTACACCGTTGGTGATAATGGGTGTATGGAGTTACAGAGTCAGTGGAATTGGAAGAGTGCCATGTCATGTTGCATGATGAATTACAGTTGCCAGTCATGTCCATATTTACCCTAAATGCCCTACTTTATGATGCCCACTTAATGCTGTGGTTATTGATCTCCGCAGGCAATATTGTGGCTGATGGAGATCACATGGGATATTATGGTCTCTGCTCATGTTGAGCATTCTTCTTTATTGCCTTCTGGGTATCTATGGAGCATAGTCTCTTAACTAGGTTTCTCTAGGCCAGCCTAAGTTAAATTTGCTCTAATTCTCTTCTTAGCTTTGTTCAAGCATATTTAATTAAAACGTCGACCAAAAAAGAATTTACACCGGTTTTTGTAAATAATTTAGCTAATTTTGTTTAACTTAATACAGCATGATTTTGAAATAAATTAATCTGTGCTGTTTTTGTTTCTAATTTGCTCTTTTTCATTAAACTGTGCCTGTATTATTATTATCATTTAAATATAAACAACACAGTATTAATCTTCTTCTTGGGCCTTTGGCAGCTGAGTGACAAAGCTAGCAATGGCTATCTGGCCTGATCGCATCTTGTAGGGCAACAAACTCTCCACATCGATTGGTCAGTGACCATCTTTTTGTACTTTGCCCTAAGCCTGGTTCATGCTCTTTAGCTCAGCCTATATGGTTCTCCACTAAGTTGTTTTTTGGTCTCTTTCACTTTCCTTCTGGGGTCCATAGCATTGCAGTTCTGGTGATGGTGTCGGGGTACGCATACTGGTGGATCTAGTGATGGTGTCAGGGTATTATAACATTCAGAGCATTTTGACTTCATGAGATTCTTCTTCTTTGATCCTTAGCCACCAACTGTCAAAGCAGTCAATGGCCATCATGCCTGGTGGCGTCTTGTAGGGCAACAACAAACTGCTTTCACTTTGTTCGGCCGGCAGCCATCCTTCATGTAGTGCCCCAGCTCTGGTTCATTCTTTGCATCTCGGCCTCCAGAGTTCTCCACCAAGTTGTTTTTGGTCGGCCTCTCTTTTGCTTTCCTTCAGGGGCCTATAGCATAGCTTTTCTTGTAATGGCTTCGTGAGATTAATCCATCAGTACTCATATATGTTTGTCAATAATTAGTCTGGATCGCACTAGGTACACATCCGGTGTTACGTGTGGACAGTCGCGCAAATGACCCCTGCCCACGAAGCACTATTTTAGTGGTGCCTAGTTGGTAGGGAGGATAGTGTGATTCACTTCCATAGCTTGGCGGTGTTGCCGTTTGGATGGTCCTGGATGTGATTCTCTTGTGAGCCTATCACTTTTCTGTTGTTTCTCTGTTGTCTAGTTTTCTACTTCTTTACTTCTCACGAGTGCCTGAAACGTACTTTTATGTGTGTAATATTTATTTATTTACTGTTTACAGGTCTCTGGTTTCCCCTCTTTATTTAGTCTTGTTATACCATTTTAATTCTTTATGTTCTGTGTAAGCATCCTCTTATAAAATTATTAACTTATTAGTTGTCTATTTTGTTGTTCTCCACATTTCAGAATCACAGAAGGACTGCTTTGATATTTAAGTTAAAAGTTTTTATTTTTGAGTTGGGCTCAGTTTCTTTTGATTTCATATATTTCCCAATGTTATGAAAAGTCATCTTGCCGTTTGTATTCATATTTTGATATCACTATCCATTCCTGCAACTTCATGTTACTGACAAGATGTATGTATGAGTCAGCATCTTGTAGGGATGTTTCTTCCAGTGCAAGCTGGTGAATTGCCACATATAGTCTCATTATTTTTTATTTTTTTTTCCTCTGGATTTTTAGGCTCAGTTGCTGTGCCTTCCCATCTAGTATTCTCATTTTGTCTTGAATGTGATAGAATTGACAAAATATGGATCATCGAGCTGTTTTGTCATAGTCCACTGAATTCTATTTCTAGTGGTTTATGTTATTGTCTCAATTCAGTCTACAGACAGTAAGAAGAGACATTGTGACAAAAGGCATTCCTGTCATACTCCATTTCTTATCTCAAAGGGTTCTGTAAGCTTGTCCTATATAAAGAGCTCTGCATTTCATATCCTCTTATGTTTTCCTTATAGGTTAACTCTTAAAGGACGAGAGGGCCTGGGCCCGTATTTCCAAGTGCTCATGATGGGTGGACAGTTTTTTGGGGTTCTGTGTATTTGAACTAAGTTTTTTTTAATATATATATATATACCAATTTTATTAATCCTCGCCCAATTTCCATTACAGCTATGTATAACTTTATTGTACTTTTGAGAAAATTGGAAGAAATGGATCCTTACACTTTAACATGACATGAACACTCAAAGCAACAGAAAATTTCTTTGCATCCAGTATGCATACCTGTCAACCTCCTGAGACAAAAATCTGTACGCCGGACCGAAAAAATCCTTACAAACACCCAAAAATCCTTACGCAAAAAATATATTAATAAATTATACGCAATACAGTTTTAAAATGAGAAATGACATATACAAATCTATTAGCATTTGAATTATTGTGATATAAAACATGCTAATAGTCTCATGCTGTTCTTTATATATAAGAAACTTAGTGATCATGATGTACACTATTCTTTCGATGTACAGTGTTTTGTATTATAATCAACACATGCACTTTTAGCACTTTGCAGAATTGCATTTGTGGGCTTAAAGTCTGCACAGCATGTATTAATGTTAATCTTACACTGTAAAATAGAAGTGAGTGTGTCCGCATTCATGGACCTCCTGCAGTCTGTGTGGATTTTTTTCACCATTGAAAATGATCTTTCGCAGTCAGCATTGTTGTGAGGGAGTATCAGCAGTCGCTGAATGATGACTTTCAAATTAGGGAAGCGGATGGCACCAGTACTAGTTTTCTGGTCAACAACTTCCAGCCAATAGCTACAGAAGCTCTTTTTCTGACCACTATCTGTCAGTAGAGGCACACACACATCAGACAACATACAGTAGTCATCGAACTCATCTTTCAGTGCTTCCTAATCAAGATCTTGGGCAAAAGCATCTGTCAATCTGCAGATGTTTGGATACCTGAGATTATCTTTAGTGCTTGGATCTAGCACTTTTAAGTCCTTTAGAACCTGGGTGTCAAAGGGAAATTTATCAGTAATTTTTTTAACCACTGATGTGTAAAAATTTCTGACATCCTCAAAAAATGAACTCTTTACTCCACTATCAAGCTCCATTTCTTCGATAAATGCTCTGTTTGAGAGGCCAATTGCCAGTATGTTGTCATCAATGCCACCCTCTTCCTGCTTTGGCTGAGCAAGAAGCATCCCTTCTTCATTGCAAACATTTGTTCATGCAATTTCGATTTAAAATGTACTTTCAGATCATGTAATCCTGAAGCTATTACTTTAATATCTTTGCTGCATAAGCTACAAAAAGCATTGGTTTATCCTAACTTGGATGCATCTACAATGCCAGGGAAGAGTTTAACCCATTCAACCTGAAACTTATCATGACGTGCAAGCTTTTGTTTCTTTGAATTAGGCTCAGCCATCATTCAGTGGATGAAATATTTCAACTAATAATCTTTGTAGACGAAGAGAATGATTAAAAAATACAACGAACAAAGCAAACGGCTAACAGCAAAAAAAAATAAAATAATAATAATAAACAAAATTATGAACAGAATATCAAATCTAGGAAGAAAAAACGTACCACCAAAAATTTACAAAATTATTATTTACGAGTTTGTAACCTAGACCAGTTATAACAGATTGCCACTTTATTAAAAAATAAAGCAGCGAATCGCGAGAGCTGGCATAAAGTAGGCCTACTCAATGCAAACAAACTTTTTTTTTCTAGTTATGTAGGGCCTACACAGAATATTATGACAATTTATAAGAAATATATTGAGGGGCAAGATGTAGTCCTAACTGGAAAGATTAAGGCAGCGATTAAATTGCAACAAAGCAAAACAACAGCAATATTTAACCAAGTTATAAGTACTTAGCTTTTTCAAACAAAATGGCATCGTTGATAACAGGTAACTTTAAAAATACGTGATGTCACGCCGAAAACCGAAAGCGTTTGATGCCGAATTCAAAGTGTTTGCCGAATTCTTGGGTATAAAAGGATTTAATTAGTTGCTGAGAGAGACCTCAGTTTAAAAACGAACGCCGAGATTTCCGGAATTAAAAATATAAAAAATTGTTTTAAAAAAAACCTGGGCTAGAAAATATTTTCTGATTTAAAATTTTAAAAAAAACTTGGGTTGGAAAATATTTTTAAAATTTAAAAAAAAAAAAAAATTTTTTTTTTTTTTTTTTTTTTGGGAGGGGGAGAAAAATCCGTACAACGAGTCTGTACGGCCGTACACTGCTAAAAGTATCAAAAATCCGTACATTGTACGAAAAATTCGTACAGGTTGACAGGTATGAGTATGTGAAAACTACAGCTGTACCACGTCCTTTAAGAGTTAATGAACCCATGGGTGATTCCGTAGTAGCTCATCATTTTCCAAAGCGATTCTCTATCAAAACTTTTGAAGTCCTTTTCATAGTCTACAAACCCAATGTAAAGTCTTATGTTTGTACACATGCATGTTTATATAATTTAATGCTTTACAAGTAAGTGTATTCTGTAGGTTACCTAGCATTAGATTTTATTTTTATTTCTTGTCTGTATATTTTAATGTTTTATTGGCAAGTTTATTATTTAATTTTGCATTAGGTTTGTTTTAGCTGAGGGGTTTAAAAGTGGTTTTGTCAAAGTAACATACTATATATTGGTTCTTCATTCACTATTATTTCCCAGGTACAATTTTTAGTTCACCTTACAGCTCTTATGTCTGCTCAGCATAAAATTTAAACTGGCAAGTGATGCAAAATCTCACTAAAAAATCCTGCATTTATATTTAAAGAACCAAAGCAATAATCAAAAACCACGTTGAGCTGTACTGAGTGGTAATATGAAAACTAACTTATTTGTTTCATAAACATTTCTTCCTTTTGCTTCTAGTTTCATTCTGAAATTATATAATGAACTTTAAAGATGGCATTCCTTTGACAACAAGAGAACTGTTATAGGTACTTTGAGCTCATTATGTTTGGATTTGTTGCATAGAAAATTAATAATACTGAGACATTTGTTGGTGCAGTTTCACAACCTTTTATCTAAAGGCCTTGGGGACCAGACATGTTTCGAAATTTGATCTCAGAGCGGTAGTACGGTACTTCTACAGAATGTTACAATAACACCCATATTCATGATGTGTGAACAGTGAATCCTGTATGCCGCATTGTAATTATATAGTTGTGTGTGTATGTGTGTAGTAGTCCAGTTTATTTAGCTTTTTTGGACAAGTCTTCTTTTCCGGCATCTTAAGAAAAGGTTTTAATCAAATTCTTGTTGGCAGAGGAACTAGGGTATTCAGAGTAGGAGAGTCAATAAGGAAAAACTTGCTTTGACAACGTAACAGAATTGATAGAACCACAAACTATGAAGGATGTTCCAGAAGCCGAAAGAAACACAAAGGGGAAAACAACTGAGGTCCTTGGTTGTGTACTTTCATGAAAAGAAAAAAAATTGATACTACACCTGGCGATGGTGACATAAGTTGTAATCTACTGTGCCTCGTTCATGTTTTCATACATTTACAATAACGGCAGGAATATTATCTCTGTTAAACATATAAAATCTATAAATTTGTTACTATTTCAGTGCAATTTTTTTGCAGCAACTACAGCCATTCCGTTGTATACTACAATTTTCAGCATCATCATTACCTCCCCGTTGTAGCACATAATGTTGTGTTACGGCCAAAACTCTAATAAAGCTTGAATTCATAAGACATAAAGTATAGCCAACATTTCTGAGGGTTATTTCCTTGTCTAAGCAGTTGTGTATTTTATTTATTTATTTTTAACAGAGCAGGCGTGGCCAACAATTTTAGAAAAAGCTATCCATATATTTTTTGCAAACAAATATTTATATGATGAATTCAAAATAATTAGTAAACACGTAGGAAAAGCACTAAAGCCCACATAGATGTGGTTTTACAGAAGAAATGAGTTATGAGGATGTCCTGAAAGAGGCCAAAGCGGAAAGAAAGCTTATTCCTCATGTTAGAAGGAAGCTTATTCCTCATGTTAGAAGGAAGCTTATTCCTCATGTTAGAAGGAAGCTTATTCCTCATGTTAGAAGGAAGCTTATTCCTCATGTTAGAAGGAAGCTTATTCCTCATGTTAGAAGGAAGCTTATTCCTCATGTTAGAAGGAAGCTTATTCCTCATGTTAGAAGGAAGCTTATTCCTCATGTTAGAAGAAAGCTTATTCCTCATGTTAGAAGGAAGCTTATTCCTCATGTTAGAAGGAAGCTTATTCCTCATGTTAGAAGGAAGCTTATTCCTCATGTTAGAAGGAAGCTTATTCCTCATGTTAGAAGGAAGCTATCCAATTTCTTTGGGCATGTTGTGAGAAAAGGGAAGCTGGAGTATATCAGTGCAACAGAAAAGGTAGAAGGAAACAGAGATTGAGGATTTCAAAGAGAGAAGATTCTAGACAGTTTGACATCATGGCATGGAAAAAAAACAGAATTTATTAATAGTACTGTAGACAGGAAGTTGGGGAGAGACGTGATCACCTATGCTACCAGGCATGGTACTTGAAGAAGATGTCAAAGTTTAATAAAATCTCATAAAAATGAACGTCACTTGGATCTCACCTTCCTAGTAATGTTTTGACACATAGATGTATAATTTCGATAAAATTATACCAACAGTGCTAACAAAACATCATCATTGAGAAGTAATACAAGACAGTACAAGGTGTATGCGCAAGCAGGAAATATATAACATTTAAAGAAGGCATCCAACTATAACTGACACCTCCAAGCATATGGATAATGGTTAAAAGGAGTTTACTACACTGAAACGTAGCAAACACAAAAAATAATATAAATATATATATATATATTTATATAATATAAAATTGCTTGATGACCTAGGGTAGCTGCTAATAACTGAGAAATAAAACTCAAAAAGCGGAAGAGGAAGACAGAGAAATATCTGACCAAATTGACCATGTGATACAGAGAGAGACTGAAGATGGCCGATCCTAAACTGAGACCGAAGAAAATGGAGATCACCAAAACCAACTGGCATGGCACTGAATGACCTATGCCATTTGACCTCAAAGATGCAGAAATTTTATCCCCATATTATTAATTGTTTCAGTGAAACATCCTGTAATGAATAATGAAAAAAACTCGCCATCTTTTCATGAAAATACGGAAAAGGGGCACGTTGCACCGTGAAAAGTAAATTAAACACCCATAGAAAAGAACACAGGGCTCTTACTTTTTCATGTGGCATTGACCATAAGTTTAACGAACACAGGGCTCTCACTTGTTCATGTGGCATTGACCATAAGTTTAACGACATAGGGCTCTCACTTGTTCATGTGGCATTGACCATGAGTTCAACGACATAAATCTATTTAAGTGGAAAGTAATGAAATGACTACAGGAGAATTAGTGTTCCTCATCAGGACATACAGCAGAACAAACGCAGCATCATTATTTCTCTCCATGTTGTGGTGGGTTACTTGCTCATGGGTTACTTGGTCGTAAAGTATAGAAAAGTTGAAATGTATTGGTTAGTGCACTGGCTTCCGAGCTCGGCGGCTCATGGTTCGATCCCCGGTTGAGGTGGGATTTTTTTTTTTTAGACCACAAACAGCTCTGGGGTCGACTCAGCCTCATGAATTATTGGGTACCAGAGCAACTCTGGGAAGGTTAAAGGCGGTCAGCTGACCACATCACCCCTAGTGTATTATTTGGTCAAGAAAATATGAGCATTCCCATTATATTTATACCTCCGTGAGCATGTAACAGGACCTTAAAATGTATGCCTTTAACCAAAATAAAGGTTTTTCTTATAATTTTGTCCTATGTGCTGACAAGTAATTGATTTTATAACGATATGTCACTTAGATTCTCACCATATTGTTGTCTTAAAAGATATCTCATTGTTAGATGTAAATTTTATCGTTTTCATTTATTGAAGAAAGTTTTTTCTAAAATTTTGGTGATTGTAATTATTTGTAAAAAAAAAAAAAAACTTGTAGTGTTCAATTTTTCATTTGAAAGACAATCGTGTTCAAGATTAAAATAATCATTAGAATGATCCATACTGCTGTATTTTAATAAATAATGGAGGAAACTTGAGTCCTGTGAACAGTAAATAAAGGTAATTAACAGGTACTCATAAGTGATCATGTCTCTCCATTGTATTAGAAAAACATATTAACTCTTAAAGGATGTAGTAGTTTTACCATATTGGATGCAATGAATACCTGTTAATTACCTTTATTTATTTATTTACTAATTTATTAACAGTATTTTAATAAATGGCTTTATTATTTTTTTTAGCCATTGAATACAAAAACAAAACTAAACCTTTCATATTTTCCTAGTTCGATAAATGATTTATTTTGATTTGTGATGAAAATTAAGAGCTGAATATAATCTTTATGCTATACTGTATTTCCCTGCTTTGAAAGAACACCAATAATTTAACAGCATTAATTTTGGGGGGGGGGGGATACTAGATTAGAGTAGGGTTTCTCAACCGGAACCCTAGGGTTCAGTGACAGGTTGCTTGGAGTTCCGTGAGACATCGTGATTCACAATATAAAAAAATGAAAGTTTTTTTTAATGATGTTAGCGATCGCAGTGACATGACAGCCCCATATAGCAGTGTGAAATAATGCCATGCTCACTCTTGCAAAAACCATATTTCATTTGCATCTTGTAGAGTAGAAATTTGTTATAAGACTTTTGGGCCTACTTGAATAAGGTAAAAGAAGAAAAAAGTCGTGGGAAATTTTAAAAGAAGGAAAAGCTGAAGTTTCATCTACGTTAATTGCTTGGATTAAAGTTAATAAATCTTTGTGAGGAGGGGGAACCACACAAGAAGAGTGGCTGATAAGTTGGCCAAAATAAACAGATCCACAGAAAAAAAAATCATTCTACTCAAAAGAGCATTGATTATTTTTTTTAAAATTATATTTCTAACTTACTGATCACACTAAGGTACCGTGAGCTGTAGATATAATAATTTTAATGTAGGGATTCCCTGAGACCTGAAAATTACTTGAAGTGTTCCACGAGGATAAAAAGGTTGAGAAAGGCTGCATTAGAAGAACATATTAACTCGTAAAGGATGTGGTAGTTTGACCATGTTGGATGCAAGAAATGTTCTGTCACATTGAGTTTTCATATAGTTTTAAAGTTTACGGGTTGGTTCTTTCCAAGTTTTTTGATAGTATAGTAGTGATATACATTAGAGAGGAAATTAAAATTAAATGAGGATTAATAAAATATAAAATTGGGATAAAACAAAACAAAAAAACGTAGTCAAAATCTACCAGCCCCCCAAAAACTGGCCTTCTGTTATGCCTGGGAAAATTGGCCCTGAATACTGGCCTTTCGTGCATAAATAGTTAATATTACACGTATAATATTGCTTTTATCCCTTTTATTTGAAATGCATTTTATTGCATGTATCACAAAATGTGGAATTCTTTTTAACTTAAAGTACTTTATTGCATATATGATTATGATCAGCTTATTAATATGTACCCTACGATTGGTTTATCATGACCAAAATATTTTAATCATGTATATAAGATTATATACAAAAGATGACAACATGCTTGTTTCTGATATCCATGATCATCGCCCTATTCAGTATAAAGTGATTTTTATTTCTTTGATAGATATCTAGAAAACAAATGTGTCTCACATGGCGGGAAAATACTGTAAGTTTACTATAGAGATGATTTACACTCAGAAGAGAAAGATCAAGCATCGCCAGAATTGCCCTTGACTGGAACCCACAGGGGAAAAGAAGAGTTGGGAAACCAAAGAGAACTTGGAGAAGAACTGTTGAAGAGGAGGCTAGGGAAACTGGAATGACTTGAGCACAGATGAAAAAGGCAGCCCAGAATAAACATCGATGGAGAGCAACTGTTTCTGCCCTATGTTCCACAGGGAACAAAAAGGAATGATGATGAGTATAGAGTGATTGAGAAGTCACTTTCAGTCTTTAAAGTGTTATTTTTTCAAACCTATTTAACTAATTTATATGAAAGAAATATCAAGATGAAAAAGAATTGAGAGACATTTTATTACTTATAATTTCATGTCATAATGATAAGCAGCTGAGGGCTGTCACCTCAGGGGCGCATTCCCTTAGGGGCTATTATTATGTCACATTAAAATTGAAATCGTCAGATCCGCCTCTTCAACACGTGACTTCACGGCAAGCAGCAATGTTTGCTTTAAGGTTGTAATGTCAGTTTATTGGTCGTATTATATTTTATGTTATTTTTATTTTCTTTCTGGGTGGTGGGTAAACTTGACCAGTCAAAAGGCAGCCATTGCTCCCTTTTTTGACATTTTAAAATGTATATTCATTAGAATATGTACTGGAGGCAGGAAGTTGTGGAGAGACATGATCTCCTGCACCACTAGGCATGTTACTTGAAGAAGATATTCATTATATACAAGTGGTGATATAAAAATTTAAAAATGAATGACTTTTCAATCACCCTGTATTGACCTGAATGATTACATAGATCAGATTGTCCCTTGATCATGTATACAGTAAATTTGGGAGCAGCAGGAGTGAGGTAATGGAGATAGATTTCTGACCTATATGTCAGTGTTAGCAGGTCCCAAAAGGGGAGCAAAGAATTGTAACCTGGCATGCATGTCATAAGAGGTCACTAAGGAGAGTTGGACATGGAACCGGTTAACCCATTCTGAAGACATTTTAAACAAACAAAAAAACAGATGTAGAGGGAGACTAAGAACATAAGGAGAAGACAGACATGAAGGGGATGAAGACATGAAAAGACCTTGAGCAGATGGCACGGGACTTGGCATAAGTTTGTTGAAAAACTGAAGGGTAATGATGAAAATATATGTTCCTGAGAGGTGTAAGATGTCAAGTTGTACTCACTAACTTTTACCAAATTCCGTCAGAGTTGCCTTTTTTTCATAAAACATCCGTTACCACAATTTTGTTGTAATTGTGTTATTGCATTGACATATTATAATGATCATAAGAATTTTGTGGGGTACCTTTTATGGTTATACAATACGCTGATACAGCTCTACACAACATCTTTTGTACTTATATTTCATCAGGCATCTTCTGTATTTATATGTCATTGCTATTATGGTCTTGTTACTCCATGATAACCAAAATAAACCATACATGTAGACCTCTGCTTGGGCTTATTTTGACTTACTTCATTGGTCTTGTTGAAATTTGTATTCAATGATAAATTTTTGGGATGATAACAGTAGCTTGGCCATGTCTGCCACATGGAAGATAGTCGCATCCCCAAAGATATTTTCTACGGACAACTGGCAGGTGTCAAAAGAACAGTCGGCAACCACAGCTGATGTTCAAAGATGTGTGCAAAAGAGACATTAAGGCACTGGACACAAATCCAGCAACCTGGGAGGATGATGAAGCTGCCGATCACACCAACTACAGCACCGTCTCAGATTGGACAACAAGAGGCTCTCAAGCAGAAAAGAAAAGGAACACCAGGGAAAAAAAACAGCTGAGGAGGAGTGACCAGTTCCTGCTGCCTTTGCCTACCCTAACTCAAGGGTAGAGTCAGGTACATATGTACAACTGGGAAGACTGGAGTGTGATGCCACTGTCATGGATTGCCTCCCCTGCTTTGCAGTAGTGCTGCACTAGTGGCCAAAATGCAAGAGTATCTAAAATGGGTTGTCAAAGGTGTCTACCTTCGCACAAGATTACTCTTGGCAGAGTTCTAGATAGAAGAGTAAAGACGCTTCTATCCCCAGGGAGTCTTCATAAGATAATTTCTAAGTCAAGAACAATGTGGCATTGGCTGAGCAATTGTTAACTTATTATTGGTCTACCTCCTTTTATGAAGAATTAAGCAATAGTTTTAGCCCGTACAAGCGCGCCCCGTCTCTCCTCCCCCCCCCCCCCCCCCCCCCCCCCCCCCCCCCGTGTAAATCCAGCGAAATTCCCTTTTACAAGAAGTAGCTCTATAGAAGTATATATATACATTAGAAGAGTCTTGCTCATACGTTGCTTTCACACCTATAATAACTGAATCAACTAAGATATTATGTTTTAAAATAACATGTAACACATTTAATAATCAATTAGTTTTAACAGGTTAAAATAAATAGAATGATGGTGAATTTTAGATGAAAAAAATCAATTTGTCTTCATCAAGACTGGATAGAGGGTTTATATTAAAGAATATTTCTGTCCTTTTCCTGGTGCCTTTTATAAGCACTTAGCTGGTATAAGTGAGTCCTGCAACCATGGTTTTCATCGATTCTTTTGTGATGATGACTCTTCACAGTCTGATAGCTTAGTTCCTCGAACCATCTGATAGCTTAGCACCATGATCTTTTAGACAAAATAAAAACAAATGCCTCTGCTAAGTACATTTGTGGGCTGCAAATTAACAGGCGCATTGTCTCGCTGTCCACCCACCAATGTTATTCTCTCGGAATAATTATTCTTGAGTATACACAGCGTAACTCGGGGAAGATGATTAGAAATCACCCATATTCTTCTGGGTATTAAAGTGGGAAAATATGTTCTTGGACAGCGTGAAAAGCAATGATTTGCCTGAATTACAAGTAACAAGGTACATTTATCTGACAAAATGATATGATACACGTGATGTACTCATCACTGCTCCAGTCGGAGTCTGGGGTCACCTCTGCTGTCGGTTTTCTGTACGACTAGCAAGAAGAAATCACCAGCGCCTGCGGTAGTGTTTTATGAATATACTATTTTCATATCTTGAGGTTGCCAGCCTCATGTATAACCACTTAGCAAGAAAAACATGTCACATTCACATTTGTAAAATAAATGTTTACACTTACCCCAAAGTAACTTTTGGGAACACAATCTCCTGCACAGTTTAGAATGGACACAGCACTTTATTAGATGCTTCGAATCACTTGGCCTGGAAATTTTATAATTCCTCTTATGACGGGTGTTCTGCGAATCACTTGGTCTGGGAAATGTTAGTAATCCTCTTATGACGGGTGAATCTGATTCCTTAGGTATCCAGACTTTGAATTTAAAATGCGGGTTTACTTGTTTTGTTTCAAAGTTGCCCAAATACTTTAGTCCGGGTCCTTTAAGTTTCCAGTCTCTGTATTTAAATATGCGGGTTTTCTTTTGTGGTGGGGCGCTCACTCCACATTTTTGGTATGTGGTGTCTGCCTATGCACACCACAACTTTTAAGTTTTAAAGTTGCCCAAATACTTCTGATCTGTCACTTATAAGTTAGGAATCCGTAGTCTGATCCTTCTCTTTCTGGTTCCTGGGAGTTGCTAATTTGACGATGCAATGCAGTCTGATTTTTTACTCCTATTTCGCTATATTGTATCTCTCAGTTCAAATCCCAGATTGTTCTTCCGACGAATTTGCCAATGAGAACCACTGTGCATCCCGTCTTCTCAAATCAATCCAATCGAAAGCTCTGAACTATATGGGTTGGGGTGTTTAATTTAATTCTCCCCCGCATGCTTTAAAATATTAAATTTTAAAATTTTATTGCATGACCTCTTTCTAATGCTGTAATACTTCCGCTAACTCACAAACACATCTGTGAACTCATTTCCTGGCGTAATACTTTCCGCCAAGATTGCCGACCCAGACAGATTATTGGCAATATTGATACTGAGAGGACTCAGATGAAACGATTATGTAATTATCACCGGTGTTTTCGCCCGTCCCTCAGGCGGCTCCCTAATATAGCAATCTGGCTTTTTGTGCATGTTCGTGCGATACCACGTTGCACAAACAACTGACGTCTCTTTCAAAGGTGGCCAGACGGACTTACGTGCTAACCGCTGACCTGGTCAATTAACCTCGATAATACCCCAGTTCACCTGGCGGAACATAAATACGTCTGGGAGTGGTCACAGCAAAAAGAATATAGGGCAAAAATTATGCCAAATAATAGGACGATGTAGAAAATGAAGAAAATAAGTGATACTGCCAGAGGGAATGAATGGGTGAGAGGGGCACAAAAGTACATGCACGAAGACGTTTTGTCACAGCTACCAGGTTCTGAAGCTGGAACCTGGTAACTTTACTGCAAGAGGCAAGCGTTAATTAGTACTCTACCAAACAAACTGTCATTGCAATGATAAATTTTAATATTTACTGCTAATATGCCTGTGCTGGAACCCACAGTGGAAAAGTCTGAAGTCTAAAGGGAACCTTAGTATGAATAGTACAAAAGGAAGCTAAACCAAGTGGGTTCTTCTGGTCAGAATCAAATAAGGCTGTCTGACTTGACTTTGATCCACTGAGTGTCCGCTTTGGATAAGGCTGTCTAACAAATATATAGGTAGTGATATCATTCTTTTTGCTCCTTATAGAGCATGGAGCAACCACAGCATGGAGCAACCACAGCAGGTTGAACCACAGCAGGTTGAACCTTGCTGAAGCCTGCACAAAGAATTACTGGTGGTTTATGTAGCAATTTGTTCTACATGATCAGGTGGCCAGCCATATGCACAACCTCATATTAGTTGCCTTGTAGGACATGCATGAGGGAGCAGTATTCCTATTCTGTCTTTGTCTCATCAGAGTCCCCCTGGCAACGACATAGGGTCAGGTGGTCATATGTTGCCATAGTAATGATCAAGTATTAGGAAACTGAACTTCTGTACATAGCAATACAACAGGAGGCAATCTGATCATCAGAAATAGTCCCCCAGTCAAAAAAAAAAAGCATTTCAGTGTTTTCACCTTCATGACAATCAGAGGGAGGAGGGGAGTTATTAAGTGTTTATTTACAGAGAATAGGTTAGGGGTTGAAACAAAGAATTTGAGTTGGTGATAACGCCTAATGTCAATTTCCTGTTGTTTTTTTCTTCCTGCACCAATTCACGTTTTCCAGAGTTACTAAACTGGCTCTTCACTCCTGGTTTAATGAGTCCACCTGAAGATCATTAACTTAAACATAAGAGGACATGACATGCAGACTTTTTCATGAAGGACACCTTACAGAATCGTTTGAGATAAGAATTGGGGTGCCCCATGTCTCCATTTCTCTTCCTACTGGCTATTGATTGGGTTATGATAACGTTGACTTAACCAAATAGAAGTGAAAATAGACTTAGCTTGAATATCTAGATTTTGTCCATGACCTGGCTCTTTAGTCCCATAACCGTAATCAGATGCAAGAGAAAATGAAAATACTCTCTGAGAAGTCACAGCAGATGGGTCTGAAAATGAGTGATAATGGGAATAAATGTAGGAAATCATAACAAGACTGAACTTGAAGAAACACTTCTAAAAGATGTAGAATCGTACACATACCTTGGCAACAATAAAGACACAGTTGGAGGGACAGATAATTATATCAAAATAAAAAAGCAAGAGGTGCTTTCATTACATTGGGAAATATATGTAGATTTTAAAAAAAAAATTTTTAATCTGGTCCAACACAAAAATAATCTCGAACTCAAATGTCAAGTATGATGCTTACTACCAGCTGCACAGAAGAGAACAAGTGGTAATCTTCAGACTCCGCACTGGTCACAACAGATTGAGATACCATCTATTCAACAAGCTACAGATAGGAACTACCGATCAGTGTAACTGTGGCTGATAAAATGACTGCTGAACATCTGCTTCAAAGTTGCCCCTTATATGTGGTACAGAGAAAGCGCATATGGCCGACGCCAGCTCCTTTCGTGGAAAAGCTTTATGGGGATTCAAATAGCCTCAAACTGACTACTGCTTTCTTTGAGAACATTCAAGTGGACGTCTGAGAGTGTACGAAGAAGAAGAAAGAAATGTCAAGTCAGCCCTGTTGTATTTGTCGGCAAAACTGATAACTGCATTAAATAGTGCCGACAAAATAATCTGTTAAAAGGGTTGAACAGGTTGTTTTGTCTGTTAAAAAAAAAAAAAGAGAGAGATATTTCAGCGGAGATTATAATATTAATATAACTCGCCCACGAGGGAGTTGTTAACTATTGCAGATAAAAGTTAACTATTGTGGATAAAAGTAGAAACATCATTAATGAAAGAAGCAAGTCTCTCTCTCTCTCTCTCTCTCTCTCTCTCTATTTTGTGACGTCACATGTTTTCATACCCCATCGTCACAATATTTGACGACTCTCCCCCCCCCCCTTTTGCGTGACGTCATAGGTGGACGACCCTACTAAGATAACATTTACCTTTAACACTAGTAAATTCTAGAGTGACCTCCCCTTGTAATGCTTGTCATCTCCTACAGTCCATCATTCCAAGGGGAGGTCACTCTGTAAACGCCAAGCTTACGAAGGGTTCGGAACAAATATACAGATTTATTAAAAACAAAAATTATTTTATCCCCAAAAAAACGTTCTTTCCTTTTCTAAGCTGTCATATAGGTTACTAAGAAATTTAGACGATTTGTAGTAACGGTATATTAGAGGTCTGTTATTAAATGTTACCGGAAAGTATAAAAGGGGCTGTTGTAAACGTTAAAGGCATCGACCGGTTACAGTTTTTGTAGAAACTGACGTTTACATCCACAAGCGAAAGGCCTGCTTGTATCGCAAATGAAAATGTTTCTGATGATTTTGGTGTTCTTACTGGAAGTGCTCTTTGCTGTTTTGCCATCGTATATTGGAGCGATTACAACAGTGGTAAGGCTATTTGGCTTGAATCACAATTCACTGTGCAATATAAAGATAAAAGCTAGTCCTATAGGCCCATGAAAGCAACACGGGGAAACGCCGGAACATTTGCTTACGATGGATTCCTGTGTAAACGAGAAACGGTTGCTGTAGCAATAGACCTAGAGGATGCTAATAACAGTAACAACTTTGAAACGTTGATGAACTGTGTAATGGCTTGCGATGTTAACCCTTGGCTAGCAGCTGCTTTAACTGAGAGATTTCTGACCGACTGGAAATGCTCAGTAGCATACACAGAACACTACATGAGGTGGTTAAATGGTACGAAGACACTGGCTCCAAGGTCAGTCCCAACAAAGCCTGTGTGCTGTGGTGCTCCTTGAACAAGTCCATATTGAAAGCAGATCTTCTAGACATTACTTTTAGTGGGCAGAAAGTTGCTGAAATACCTCAGAATAACATTTGACCGTGGGTTAATCTTACAAGTACCATGTTGATCTAATCATACAAAAGTCTGGCAGCCCCAAACACAGTGGCAGCAGTGCACCTGGAACAGAGACTACTGTTTGTCCTGTATCATCAGCTAGTCATGTCAGTCAATGAGTATGGTCTTGGAATACTCACGCTGTCAATATCAAAGTGTGAACTATTGGAACGCATTCAAAATGAAGGAATGCTTGTAGTCTTGGGCTGTACGTGAGATACCCTGATCGCGACGATGCAGTACATGCTTGGATTACTGTCAATTAGATTCAGATATGCGATGGCGCCACCCGTGTGTTACCGGGGCCCGAAAGGGGAGCAAAGAATAGTAACACTGTTCCCTGCCACGCATGTCGTAGAAAGCGACTAAGGAGGGTTGGGCATGGGGCTGGTTACCCCATCCTGTAAAAAATTTAAACCACAAAAAAACTTCAACAAATATGGACAAGTCAATTAAGGAAAATAAAACGCAGCCATCCAAGATAGGGGAAGGTCCTCTCGCAGGGAGGCGTATGATGCAACACAGAGAAAGCCGAAAGGAGTCTGTGTTGCTGACTAACCTTCTTTCTTCTAGGAGAACTTCCAGATTTGGCACCTGGAATGTTCGGACATTAAACAAACAAGGGAAAGTGGCACAAGTAGCAGCAGAAATGAGGGAATATAAAATCGAGGTTCTGGGAATGTGTGAAACAAAGTGGAAGGGGGTAGACAGGAAGAAACTCATCACAGGTGAATTGGTGCTGTCCTCAGGACATGAAGACGAAAGTTCACACCACAGTGAAGGGGTAGCTCTTATGTTATCTAAAGAGGCACAGAAAGCACTCATTGAATGGGAAGCTGTTGGACCCATAATAATAACAGCTACTTTTAAAACAGCTAAAATGAAAATACATGTAAATGTCATCCAATGTTATGCACCAACTAATGACAAAGAAGAGTCTGTGAAAGAAGCATTTTATACTAGACTACAGGAAATTATGGATAAAGTTAAAAGAAAAGACATCACAATTTTGATGGGTGACATGAATGCAAAGATAGGTACAGCCAACACCGGATTTGAAGAAGTCATGGGAAAACATGGGCTAGGAATAATGAATGAAAATGGGGAACTATTCTCAAACTTCTGTGCTTCAAATCAACTGGCTATAGGAGGAAGCATGTTCCCACATAAGAGAATACACAAGGCAACATGGATATCACCAGACCATAGAACAGAAAATCAGATTGATCATATATGCATAAACAAGAAGTTTAGATCATCATTGCAGGATGTAAAGGTATATAGAGGAGCAGATGTGGCATCAGATCACCACCTTCTGATAGCCAAAGCAAAAATGAAACTCAAGAGATATGCAACAATGCAAAATTATAGACAACAATTTAATGTAAGACATCTAAGAAATCAAGAGACAAATTTGCGGTCACAGTATCCAACAAATTCCAAGTGCTCCAACAGCTGGAAGATGTAGAGAATACAGAAGGCTATTGGCAGCAGGTCAAAACTGCATGGAATGAGACATGTGAAGAAATACAAGCAAACAAGCTGCCTCATAAAAGACAAGAATGGAAAACTGCTCAGCAATATACAAGAGCAAATGAAGAGGTGGACAGAATATGTTGAGGACCTTCTCAATAGACCAGCTTCACAAAACTCCCCGGACATCCAGCCAGCAGAAGAAGAGCTACAAATTAATGGTGAAAGACCTTCAAAGGAAGAAATAAAGAAAGCCATAAAGCTTCTAAGAGATGGAAAAGCGTCTGGACCTGATGGCATTCCAGCAGAGGCCATCAAAGCAGATATTTTAGATTGATCTATTAGATAGTTTGTTAGTAATACAATTTTTGGTTAATAAAATGTTAGTTTTAAGAAAAATGCATTTTACTCACCGAATGCCTTGTCTTGTCCAATATACTCCATTCTGGGGGGCTGAATATAATTAAAATCCTCCAGGACTATATGCTGCACCTCCTTCAGCTTCTTGCAGTTCCTCCTCTCGCCTTTGTCTTGCCTCTTGCCTAATTTTTCTTCTTTTTACAAGTTTGTCAGCCTCATGTTTTTGGCTGTTGGCCAGACGTTTCCTCAGTCGCATCTGTCCAAGGCGTATTGAGTTTGTTCCAGATGCTTGACCACACAGCCTTTTTATTTCTGCACTGGCTGATGGACCAAAGTTGACCTCTCCAACGGCCACAAGGACACTGAATTTGGCTTTTTTTAATGACACAAATTTCCGCTTGCTGCAACGACTCCATATAACATTGTGTAGGCTTTCATTTGCATTTTGTGTAGCACCTAGCTGACATCGCTTCAGCAAATGCTGATCAGTAAGACGCTCATATATAGGGGCTAAGTGCTTATGGAGCAGGTTGTAGTCTAGCGGAGTGTGAACCTTGGTCTCGTGTGGTCCGGCAGCTTCTCCTTTGGCGATGGAAGCCTGATAGAAACACCAGGAGTCTTTGCCTGGGGGACACAAATTATGTTGGGGTTTGTCGTTTGTCGAATACCCATGGTAGAGAGAAGCCATGATGGCTTGTTTCATCTCTGGGGCTGTACTATGCTTGCGGATGGCCCTGGTGTAGTAAATACACAATTTTCATATGGCATTTTGGATTAGACGACCACGGCCATTTCCCCCAAGGGTGACTTTTTATTTCCTGCAGTCAGTAATCAGTGTCCTCAGTGCAGTGCCTAATCGCTTTGCAACATGGTTGATGCACTCTTCTTTGGTTATGTCAACTTCTGGTCCATACGGTTTGATGTCGCAGAGTCTGTTGTAGGCCTTGGAATCGCCATCTGATAGAAAAACAGTGTAGCGTAGCTTGTGATTTGCGACTGAACGAAGAAAGAGAACTTCACAGGCTTTTACCTCCATCATTCCGGCTGACCCTTCGTAATTACGGCAGCAGTCCTTCTGATGCTCTGCTTTCCATTTTTCAAATTTGTCAGGCTGATTTTTCAGTTGCCACTGTCCAGTAGTCTCACATAGGCCTATCGGATACTGGTATGCAGAAATTCCATGTTGTTTGTGTAGGCCTATCAGTTTGTGTATTATTCACTGCTAATTCTGTCTTACCTTTACCACTAGTAGAAATCACATACTGTCGACGCAACCTGGCAGCAGATATTTGCTTTGATCTCTTACTTATTCTTCCCATTTTGAAGTAATAGAACACAATTCACTGAAATTTAAACAAGAAAAATATCGAACATGAAGCAAACAATAATTGTTGACGGGCGGAAATGGCTGTTGCTTCTTCCACATTTGCGCACACAGCCAAAATGTTGTTATGACCAATCAAAACAGTTGTTTACGTTTGTGTCTTCAATGAGTCGGGAATGAGGGAATGAGGTCACCACGTGACCACTCCTTATAAGGCAATTAGCGTAAAATTACGGACATTTTCAAACACAATTCACTCAGAGCTATGAGAAAAAATAGTTTCGAATTTGCGATATTACGGCAGACAAGGAAATTCCCTGTGTATTGATACCAAATAGTCCCCGATATGGACAGGGTAACTAAGGTATTATTGAGCGACAAATCTTGCATTTTCGGCACAAATTTGCAAATCATAGCTGGGGGTGGGTACAGAAAATATGCTTTTTGATACATCAAATGCATATTTTATGTTATAAAACCTTGCTCATTCGATTCCTCGATGATTATTTAATAAAATAAGCTCAAAAGTAAAAAATCGATGTTTTGTACGTAAAATCCAGTTTTCAGTACCGTCCACCTCCTTAACTAAGTGGATTCTAAGAAATGGTATTCATTATGCCCAGACAGTAAGGTCTTTTATGTTTGGACATGTGCCCCAATATAATCAATAGACCCTGTGAATAGGTTGAATGACATGCGACTCACCAAAATGAGGCAAAATTTTTTTTTTTTCTTTAAACTCATTGAGGCATATTAAATTAGACCACATGATCTTTTATATGTGGACATGCACCCTAATATAACCAATGGACCCTATGTCTAGGTTGAACAGGTTGCCTCAAAAGAGGGCAACATTTTTATTAAAAAACAAATACTGGAACGGAATGCACTGAAACAGACTGCAATGTCTTTTATAGTTTTGGACATGCACCCTAATATAACCAGTAGACTGTGTTCTAGGTTGAATTGTGCGGGCCTCGCCAAAGTGAGGCAGAATTTTAATTTAAAAAATACTGAAATAGAACACAATGCTTCTACATTTCGACATGCTGTCTAATATAACAGACGGACCCTGTCTAGGTTGAATGGGGCATACCTCACCAAACGGAGCAAATATTTTATTTAAAAGAAATAAAACTGATATAGTTATTAATCAAATTATTCCAGACCTCAAGCTCTTTCGTTTTGGATATGCACCCTAATAAAACTGATGGACCCAGTGTCTAGGTTGACCTAAACACGCCTCGCCAAAATGAGGTAACATTTTATTTAAAAACAACAGCTTAATACGAAACAAAATAAGCCAGATCAAAAGGTCTATTTTATTTGACATGCGCCCACATATGACTCAGACAGTGTCTTCAGAGTAAGCAGTTCTAACCAGACTGAAGCCAGTCTGGAGAGACCAAATCTATCTCATTAAACCAAGTTAAAACTTGCACATTGATCGTCTATGTACATTAGTAGGTATATGAATATTTTAAGAATTAGGCAAAATATATGTACAGAAAGTATGTACAGCTGTACAAATCTGGAACACCCCCCCCCCCCCCCCCCAAAAAAAAACAAAACAAACTGCACAGAATATATAACCTGTAGTAGTTAGTATGTAGGGAAATTTCAACCCGAAGTGAAAAATCTGGTCCCCTACATCAAACATTTATTAATTATTTTTTTTATTTTTATAAACTGCCTTGGGAATGCTAGATAGTCTGATGTCAGCAATCCAGAATGGAGGTATGTGTCTCACTGATCATGAAGCATAATTAATTCACTGCAATGATCGTCATTTCTAATCTAACTTCTGTATTCTCATTGCCAGGTAGGAAGACTATTGTTCACTGTCACCGATGATGAAATGAATTCAAGGGACGAGATAAAAAATCTAAAAGAGGAGCAAGCACATCTGAGTATAACAGATGAATTTGCTCGTTACGCCAAACTGCAGAGGCAGGTAGACAAACTGATGCTGGATATCAAGGAGAAAGGTAGGAAGTTTTACCATTAAAGATAAGTGGAATCATAAAAGATACTTGTATACAAGATTTTCAGCCAGCAAGGAATCATCACCCTTTAGATGCCTAATGAGCTTAGGCCTTCAACAAACTTATGCCACGTCTCAAAGGGGTCAGAGCGGCTAAGAGGTATGGCATCCAACTCGAATTCTAGATGAACTGGGTTCGATTCCCAGTTGAGGGAATATAATTTATGGAAATTTTTGTCAGAACCAGTAATGATGTCACACTCCCCCCTGGTCTTTTAGGTAGTGAGATTGGATGCTTAGCCTTCTTGGATAAGGGTGAAAAATAGGAGGTACCGTGTGCAAGTTGCGCACGTTAAAAATCCCACGGCAGTTGGAAATCATAAAGAGTAGGCCGATCTCGAAGGCCGCTGCCCTGGCAAAATTTAAAAATAAGAAACCTACCAAAGTGGATGATAAGGGGCATCCCTGTCGTACTCCTATCTTCACCTCAAAGGTTAGGTTGCTCTGTCCAACGCTACACGTAAAGTTGGCATAGAGGCTTTTTATGATTGACACTATCCAGCTTGGAATTCCATAAGCCCTCAGTATTTTCCATAAACTGTCCCTGTGTATACTGTCAAAAGCCTTTTCAAAATCAACGAAATTTATGTACAGCTGTCTTTGCCATTCTGAGCACTGCTCTATAATGTTCCTGAGGGTAAATATATGATCTACACATCTTCTGTCCTTTCTAAATCCTGCTTGTTCTTTCCTCAGTTTGTGGTCTACTGCTTTTGAGATTCTCTGTATAATTTTCCTGCCTAGTATTTTGCTGGGAACTGAGAGAAGAGTTATTCCTCTCCAATTATTGCAGTCTGCAAGATCTCCCTTCTTGGGCAATTTGACAATTATTCCTTTGTTCCACTCTGATGGTGTTGTTCCTGTTTTCCAGACTTGTGCAAATAGTGGTTCTAATAGTTCTGCTGCTAGCTCAGGGTCTGTCTTAAATAGCTCTGCATTTAAGTTATCATGGCCAGGAGCTTTTCCATTCCTTAACCCTTTGATTGCTGTGATGATTTCTTCTTTTCGTTGAATGTCTGTATTAACATCTAGATCATTTTCAGCCTCAGGAACATTCAATTGTGTCTCTGGTGGTTCCTTGTTCAGAGTTTCTCTGAAGTGCTCTGCCCATCTTGTTTCCTGTCCCGCTGCTGTCATCTCAATGTTTCAGAGTCATACAATAGGACTGACTTGACATTTGACTTGAAGATTCTGGCAATCATGGGATAGTTATATACAAGATTTACGATCAGCAAGGTTTAGCCTGACATAATTTGCTTGTTTAATTCACATGATTATCCTTCGATGCAGCTTCTATCACAAATAATGACAAGTACAGAAGGGATTATTGGCGCCACACTGTGCCCTCTTTCTTGATGTCTAAGGATATAAGTGGTTGTGTAAATGGGTACCTGACTGCTCTTGGGTTAAGGAAGGCAAAGGCAGCAAGGAAGGGAACTGGTCACCCCACCTCTTGAAGCTGGACCTAGTATAGTGAAGTCTGTAACACTTCACTCCCCTACGGCGGAGTGTGCTATGGAACTACTTTGACCTTTTACAGCAATCCTCCTCATTTTTTGATAATAAAAATACCGTCTTAATGCCTGTCCTCTATTCTAACTCTGGCCTGATGCTGACCACATCACCCCTAGTGTGCCGATGGTCAAGAAAATATGGGCCTAACACCATATTCCCAATATGCCTCAATGGGTTGTAACGGGATCCTTTACCTTTTTTCTATTCTAACTAGGTAGTGCAAGGAAGCAGCAAATTTACTATTTACGTATGGGACTTACAGTTGGAATATATGTAATACATGTAAGTAAATTCACCAGTGTATATGTGTGTTGTCTTGAATTCATGTATTGAAGCTATAGTGATGAGTTAGATTTGTATGTGCTGACACCCTTATAAAATCAGCAGCATTGTTGCTTTTTTTTTTTTAGATAATCAAGATGGCTATAGCACAAGAAAAATCTTTCAGAGATCTTTACAGTGCTCTCTCTCTCTCTCTCTCTCTCTCTCTCTCTCTCTCTCTCTCTCTCTCTCTCTCTCTCTCTCTCTCTCTCTCTCTCTCTCTCTCTCTCTCTCTCTCTCTCTCTCTCTCTCTCTCTCTCTCTCTCTCTCTCTCTCTCTTGAAAATAAAGTTCGTTCGTTCGTTCTCTCTCTCTCTCTCTCTCTCTCTCTCTCTCTCTCTCTCTCTCTCTCTCTCTCTCTCTCTCTCTCTCCCCTTGAAATTTTCATGCACACAGACCACTGAATGTGAGAGGAAACATTGGTCAGCAACCTCTTAGTGTAAAGTAAATTGTAAAAGAAACCACTATTGCAAGAGGGCAGGATACTTTCTTGCAGGCTTCCTGCATGAGGACCAGCGGCAGTGATGGCCCTTTGCTCCGTAGGGAGTGACAAGGGAAATAATGATGATAATATTGATATTTAAGAATAGGTACACCAGGCGTTTACCTGCTCTTGCAGTAGTGGTTTCTTTTGCAGTTAGTTTGACATGATGGTGTTGTCAGCCTCATGCCCAAACTTATTTTAGTCGCCTTGACGATATGCCTGAAGGGGCAGTCCTATTCTTCTTTCTGTTGTCTCCTCTGAGACTCACAGCAACTATCTTCTTCTTCTCTTCTTTGATCCTTAGCCGCCGACCGTCAAAGCAGTCAGTGGCCATCACGCCTAGTGGCGTCTTGTAGGGCAACAACAAATTGATTCCACTTTGCTCGGTCGGTGGCCATCCTTCGTACAGTGCCCCAACTCTGGTTCATTCTTTGCATCTCAGCCTCCACAGTCCTCCGCCAGGTTGTTTTTGGTTGGCCTCTCTTTCGTTTTCCTTCAGGGGTCAAAAGCATAGCTGTTCTTGTAATGGCATCGGGGTCTCTTCTGAGGACATGACCAACCCAGCTCCAACGTCTGGCAGCTATGATGGTGTGCATGTCCTCTTGCTTGCTACGAGTAAGCAGATCTTGGTTGGTGATGGTATTTGGCCAAAAGATTCGGTGAATTTTTCTTAGGCATGTTGTGTGAAAAGAGGACAATTTCGACATTTCCTTCTTTGTAACTCTCCAGCATTCCGCACCATAGAGAAGCACAGAAAGCACACAGCTCTGATATAATCTTAATTTTGTGCTTTTGCTGTATTGGGAGGACTTCCAGATGTTGTTTAGGCTAAAGAAGGCTGTTCTTGCCTTATTCATTCTGATGTTGATGTCTTTGCCTGCCCCGCCGTCTGGTGTTACTATGCTTCCTAGGTATGTGAAGGTATCTATCTGTACCAATTGCTGATTCCTTACTGATATGGGCTCAGGGTTGCTCACATTGAGCGTCATAACCTCAGACTTCTTTAAATTGATATTCAAGCCCACCTGCTGGCTAAACTTATTAAGTCTATCCGTTTTTTCCTGGATGTGTTGATGTGAATGTGACAGCAACTATACAGGGCTCTAAATAAGATATGCCGGCATGTCAATGGTTTTGTGAAGAATAAGTGGATTAACTTCACATACAATCATGATTGAGGTTATATAAATTATGTCTTCTTCTTCTGCGTTCGGTTTGTAGTCATGCTAAATCTGCAGGCCTGTCGCCAGGACGAAGTCCACAGTCTTTTCCAGGTCGGCGCGGCAGCCCCATAGCTTCTGCTGGAGCTCATCACCTTTTGGCCAGGTCGCACGTCGCAATTTATCATGGGTTGGACAGTTCTGGAGAATGTGTTCTGGAGTCTGGATATCAGTTCCACATGGGCATTCATTCGTGTGGGATATCTTGAGGCGATAGAGATGTCCAAGTAATCTGCAGTGACCAGTTCTCAGGCGGAAAATTGTCGTCTGTTGGTGTCTGTTTAGGTGGTGGATTGGGTCATCTCTGCTGTATATATCCCCCTCCTCCTTCCACTGATTTTTGTACTTGTTGTGGATGATGGTTTTTGCTTCCCGATAGGGCAATGGGTGGCTGTATTGTTCCATTTTACTGCCACTTCTTGATAGAGCATCTGCTTTCTCATTACCAGCGATTCCACAATGGGCAGGTAACCACTGAAGGGCAATGGTTGATGACCTTTGGATGATGTTAAGCTCAGATCTGATCTCATTCATCATGTTATCATTTCTGGTGTTTTGTATTGATTCAAGTAATGATCTGCAGTCAGTGAAGATTACTATCTTAGCTTGTGGCTGCTGTTCAGGTCTGGTGAGGATCTTCAGGGCTTGCAGTAGTGTCATGGCTTCTGCCCTAAAATTGGAGGAGATCTTTCCAGTTGGGAAGGCCTTTCGGATGATCTTTCCATTAAGGAATCTTATAAAAATGCCTCCTCCACCATTCTTTACTGCCCCCTCAGCAGATCCATCTGTGTATACATGTGTCCACTCCTTCGGGTTGTACTTTTCTTCAATCATTTCTTGAGCCAAAGTTTTTAGTTGTTGAGGGGTCAGGTGGCCTTTCTTTTTTATTTTTATTTCAGGGACTTCAGTGATGATAGATATATTTCCATGGCAGTCGTCTGGCTCCTCGTAATCAATTAACATTTCAATCTCAGTAGATCGATTTGGGAGGAGGTCTTCATGGCATCGATGCAGATGTTTGGAGATGTTTAGGAAGCTGGTTCTTTTCAGCCTGTTCTTTGTCACACTTTGGAGTTTGGCATGCATTGGATGACTTGGACACATTTTCTAGGAAGCTTCTCACTGTAAGGAATCGATGAGTGAATTTTTGCTGTCATGTATTGAGAGCGGAATTGCAATGGTTTTTATCGCTCCATTGTTTTTCCCTGGAATTTGGGAAGTATTCCATTTCACAAATACTCCATTTTGGTGATTAGTCTAGGTCAGGTCCTGAAATTCTTGCACTTTCCCTAGACATTCTATGGTTTGTTTTAGTATTTGTGGCCCCAGTCTGACAGATATTCAAGTACAGGTCAGAAGGTGCCTGTATAGAACTTTTTTTTTAAGAGTCAAGGTATTTGCCCCCCAACTTGTTCAGCCACTCAGTTTCTTCATAATCTTTCTTATTGCTCTCTGTTTAGCCTTTTATGTGAAGCTCTAGCAGAGTGCGCGTGCTACTTGCAACATATTCCTGTAATACCAATATATCTATGTTTCTGATTACGCCATGTGAAACTGCATTGTATGTCGAGTATTGGTTAAACTACTTGATAGACTGCTAAACCATTAAGCGTCTTTAGGACTTAGTTACCTAGGTGCTGTCACCCACGATGGTCCACGTTATTGCTCACTTCCATTTATGCTATGACTTGGGTTATCAGAGGACTTACCTGTTTGTCGGAGATCCATTTGACAGTAATTGATTCATCATGCGGCAGCTGGTGTGTAGTTACTGTACCTTGGAGAGGTTTATGAGCTGTACCCACCCCAATCTGAAGGCATTTAGATGGTATTTCAGGTCTTAATGCTTGCTGATTTGAAAGTTCTGCAGTATTGGCAAATGTTCATAGCACACCAGGCAGCAAATCGTCAGTGATGAACAGCCCTCACCCTTGTTCGACAGGATTTACTCTGCAATGTTTGCACGATTTAACAAGTTGGATCACTCTAAAGTGTGGGGGAGTGCATGAGGGGCCTGTCTTTGTATTCTGAAGTTGATATTGTGATCATCATTCTTTTGATGCGCTTAAGGCTATCATTTTTTAGTCAGTGAGCGCTATTTTTGATTTTTCTTCGAATGGACTTCTGAATGTGTTTAGGGACTTCTGTACTAGATGTCCTGTAGATATATGAGTGCCATGGCAAGGACCATTATTCCTATGACGAAAAATTTAGGTTATTATTGCAATGAGGTGGATAAGGCTTAATCAGGTTTAACATTTCAATCTCAGTGAGATCGATTTTTGAGAGACATTCATACTGGCATCGATGCTGAATGTTTGGAGATGAACTGATTCATAGAATGCTGGTTTTCTTTCAGCCTGTTCTTTGTAACTATGGAGAGTTTGCATGCATTGGATGTCTTGGCATTCGTAGAAGCTTCTCACTGTGAGTGAATACCTTTTCCTCACGTCTGTCATCAAGAGAGCGGATGTTGGTGTATCGCTCCATTGCCTGGATTGGAGAAGTCTTCATCCCTCCAGTGATTAGTCTAAGGCCTGAATTTTGCACTTTCCCTAGACATTCTGTGTTTGTTTTAGATGCTGTGGCCCAGGCTGACATGCCATATTCAAGTACAGGTCTGACTGTGCCTGTATAGACTTTTTTAAGTATGTTGGTATTTGCCCCCCAACTTGTGCCAGCCAGTTTCTTCATAATAGAGAGCTTTCTTATTGCTCTCTGTTCTACTGCTTTTATGTGCGGCTTCCAGGTGAGTCTCTTATCCAACTTGACTCCTAGGTATGTTGGGTTTTCCTCGATTGGAAGTTCACTTCCATTTAGCTGCAGTTTGATCGTTTCTCGGCGATTTGACAGAGAGAAGCAGGTTGCTACTGTCTTGGAGAGGTTTATCTGTACTCCCCAATCTGATGCCCATTTACCGATGGTATTTAGCGCTGCTTGCATCCTGAACTTCGCAGTAGGCAAATGTTCAGCAGCACACCAGGCAGCAAAATCGTCAGCATGAAGAGCCCTGGAGATATGCCCGGACAGTTTCTCTGCAATATCATTTATATATATGATAAAAAGTGTGGGGGAGATAACTCCTCCTTGTGGCACACCCTGTTGTAGAGTGACGCGATGGCTCAGTTTCCCGTCAAGTTTTACTCTTGCTGTGCGGTATCGAAGAAAGTCCCGTATCCAGTTGAACATTCTCCCTTCAATTTTGCTGTGAGCATCTTAAGGAGGAGTCCTTCTTTCCATACCTTATCAAAGGCTTTTGTCAAGTCTACAAAAACCGCCAGTACTTTCTTTTTCTCCTGAAAGGCATTTTCTACTTCCTGGGCTAGATATACTAGTTGGTCTTCGGTGCTGCGATTTTTCCTAAATGCTGACTGTGTGTTATCAAGCAGATGGTTTTTTTTCCAGATGTTTCAGTAATCTTGAGTTCACCATTCTTTCCATTACCTTACCCAGACAGCTCAGTAGGCTAACTGGTCGGTAGCTGGACTTGCTTGTTTTCTCCTTTTGTTTCTTTCTGATGGGAACAATGATTGCTTCTCGCCATTGATCTGGAAATTTTCCAGTACTCCATGACTGATTGAAGATTAGGAGGAGCTTGTGCCTGGCTACAGGTCCAAGGTTCTTGATCATATCATTTGTGATGCCATCTTTTCCTGGAGCTTTTCTGTTCTTTAGTTTTGTTATGGCAGCACTGAGTTCTCTCATAGTAAGGGGTGACTTCATGCAGATATCTGGGTTTTGGTGCTTCAGTTTTTTCTTTTACTTCCTTACGTACTTCTTGGATCCGTGCATGTGAAAGTGATGTGGTGCTTTCTTCCTTGTAGAAATCTGCCAGGATGTTTGCTGCCATCTTTCCTGTGTGGTATTTTTCATTTTCCTTGATGACAGTCTTACAGTAGCTGGTTGTTGTTTCTTCATTTAGCACTCTTGTCAGATTCCATAGCTTGCTTGAGTCCTTTTCCATGTTGAGACTGCTGGTCTTCTGGTGCCAGCTCCTTTGGATTTCAGCTTTCTTTTGTTCATTGAAAGCTTGTTTTATGCTGTTGTGCCTCTGTGTGTTCTCTAATGTGGGATTTTGCTCCATAGTTTCCCGTGCTTTATTTAATTCACTATGGAGTTTTCCCAGGTTGTCACTCCAGTATGGTTTGTAGTCTCGTCGTTTACCTCGTGGAATTGACTTCTTTGCTGCTTGGATGATTGCCTCACTGATGATGGAGATGTTTTTATTGATGTTATTTGAGTGGGCAATGTTCTGACAGAAATTGTCGGCTTGTTCTTTAAAAAATCCCCAGTTTGCTTTTTTGAAATTCCAGCTAGGAGACATATTGATTTCTCCTGCACTTCTTATCTCAGATATCTGTAATGTGACTGGTACATGGTCACTTCCCCCAAGTTGAGTATTTACTGTTCTGGTGGTGAGTCGATGTATGTCATCTGTAGCCATAGCAAGATCTGGTGTGCTCGTTGTTTTCCATACTCTGGAATAGAAGGTGGGCTTATCCTCTGGTTGGTTTATTAGAATTAGTTTATTCTCTACCATCCAATCTTCCACCTCTTCTCCTCTTGGATCTGTTGCATCATAGCCCCAGCTGGGTGAGTGGCTATTGAAGTCACCCATAATGAGGTGTCTCGATGCTGCAAGCTTCAATTTGTGTAGCTCCAGAGTTGTGGTTGGAGGGCTGTAGCAGTTTGTGATCATTAAGTCTCCACTGGGCAGCAGTAGTTGGACTGTTATGTATTCAAGTTCGTCCTCACCAGATCTGTGTGTCTCTACTGCTGGGATTGAGGTTTTAATCAGTGTGAGGATTCCTCCCTTAGTTCTTTTTGCCCTGTCTTGGCGGAAGGATTGGTATCCACGTACAAAGAATCGTTGGGTATCTTTTAGGTGAGTTTCTTGGATGCAGATTATATCAATGTTATTTTCCCTGAGGAATTCTTTTAACTCCGGTTTCTTGTTCCTCACTCCTTCTGCATTCCATTGAGCCACTGTAAGATAGTGGGTTGGTTGGTCAGTTGCTCTACTTTGCCTTCCCCCGACCATTTGGTTGGCAAAGGCACCGGTTGCTTGGGTGGGCCCTTTCGAGGCTAGGGACCCGGCTCCGCTCCTCTCCGGTTGTAGCTGATAGGAGTGACGCCATGACGTAAGTCGAGATTGTCGCATGACTCCATACCGCAAAAGCGTGTGTGTCCTAATTTTTCCCGGTGTCTGCGCCGTAGCTAACACACTCCGTCTTCGGCAGGCCGGGTTGTGTTTGTTGTTCAGGGTTGTCTCCCATAGCCTTTCCATCTCCCGGTGGTAGCTGCAAGGCAGCAGATTGGTTTGTTTACCGAGGTTTACCTTCCCCGTGGCTAGAGCTTATAGCGTCTCTTACTCGCTTGATGCACCCATCATAGGACATATGGGGGATTTCAGTGGGGGTATCAGTGCCACCTGTTACCCCTCCCCGTCCTGCTGGGAGGACATCACCGTTTGGTCCGCGACTGCTTATTCGTCCAGCAATGCTGACTTAATTCGCAGCTGACACACCATATCTGGAGGTCGTTCCACTATCCGCCACCCGTGGACGCTCCTGGTTGGGGTCGGTCGCCCCTTTGCCAGGATAAATTATGTCTAAAACTCTGCATTTGTTTTTTCCTGATAGTTAACTATGACCTTGTTATTGTTATTGTTAATCAGAATCAACCTCACTGCACTCCGGGCAAACCCATAGGTGCTCAGTCTCCCTCAGCAAATGTTGAAGAGTATGAATGCTAATTTTACCTGTAGCACGCTGGTTGTACATACGACGGATGCATCCTCTCTCATGTCCATTTCTGCTAATCCCACGTTTGATGCCAGTCTGTCAGCTCTCTCATTGCCACGTACCCCTGCATGACCAGGACAGTAGATTCACACCAGTTCTTCAAGACTTGAGGCTTCTATTGATGTTTTCCATTCTTGCCGCAGCCATCCATTCTGAACTTTCCGAAGCATGGCTTGAGAGTTTGACAGTATAACTGCCCTGGTTGATGGAGTTTCAGATAGCCACCTCAGTGCTGCATTTACTGCCTCTACCTCCATTCTCATGCTGGAGGTTGTTGTCATGTAGGCTCCACTCTGTTCAGCGACGACCCTACCCTTTATTCTCGCAGAGAAGCCCCATCCTTATTTCTCGCCACGCACTACAGACCCATCAGTGTACACAATGACGTCATTATCCCCAGCATGATCACTTATCAGCTGATTAATCTCCAGCTCTGCTTTTCCATTGCCCGAAGATCTGCACTCTCTGCCAAGGCTAATGATGACCTGCTGGTAGATGATCCAGTTCTCCCCTGACTTACTCCACTCTTCCCCCTTGGATACATTTTCAACCCTGGTCACCTGACCACTCGTAGCCTCTGCCTGTGCCATCCATGACATTCTCCCTCTTGATTCTTGTTCCTTTGATGGACCTTATAATTACATGTTTATAAATATTAAATCAATCTTGAGTGTCTATGCCACACCCTTGGTTTTTCATGGAAGGTCAAAGTGACAGATGTCGAGGTGCTGTCATGTGCTGACCACTGGGTTAACCATATTTGCCACATGGAAGATGGTCGTATCCCCAAAGATATTTTCAATGGACAAGTAACATATGGCAAAAGACAAGCAGGGCGGCTGCAGCTGAGGTTCAGAGATGTGTGCAAGAGAGACATGAAGGCACTGAACATACAGCAACCTGTGAGGACGAAGCTGCCAATCACACCAAGTGGTGATTCTCTGCACAGCGCCACCTCTAATTGGGTGAAAAGAAGCTCTTACAACAAGCAGAAGAGAAGAGAACACGCTGAAAGGAGCATCAAGCCAAATAAAGCAGCTGAGGGCTATCACCGCAAGGGTGCATCATCCCCATAGCCAGTTATGACTGGGGGAGGTTATTATGCACTATAAATGTTATAACATGGGTTTACATGGTTTAGGAACTTGTGTAACATTGTACCAAAGAATACAGAGTGATTATATAACTCTTCCTAATGGCCTTAAAATCAAGTACCATTTCTGCATTGGCGGTTGTCTTTAATGGCTCTTCAGTGTTTTCTATCTCTTGCCATCCATAAGTGGTGCACACTTGTCTGACTTTGATCTTTTTTTTTTATTTTTTTAATAGGAATTCTTCGTTTTTTTTTTTCTCTTTTCATGGTTTCACGAGATGCACTCATTCTTCTGTATATGCATATTTCTGGTGTTTGCACTCTTTCTTCCAACTGCTTTCAGATAAAAGGTTGCGGACCTGTTTCTGTCATATATTGTTGTAAGGGCCGTATTAAGCCAAGAAGGACCTCTAGGCTTTTTGATTTGTTGTTGTAACATGAACAAAACTAAATTTCCGCTGCAACGCGCAGCCGCAGTAAAGTCATGGAATGGCAAATAGTTCATGTACCGTTATGATTTTGCCGTGGTGCATTATGTCGTTTAAGCTATTGCTGTTTTTATTGTCTTTTTAGAACGTTATGAATGTGATTGCAAAGTGCAAACATTTTCTTTTTCTACATAAATTTATGCATTTTAACACTTTTATAAACTTATGCATGGGCCCCCAAAAGCTCCAGGCCCCTAGGCTTCAGCCTACTTAGCCTTATGAATAATCCGGCCTTGGTTATTGTATGTCAGTCTATCCTTTTCATTCTATATAAAACGAAGGGCTGCAACAGTTGCCCGATGCTAATTTCTGTTATTTACTGGCTGTCGTTTTCACTTCTTCCCATGATGCTGCGCTCCATTGCCTCGGCTTCCTCGGCTACTATTTTTTTTGCAGTTGAGAATGGAGGTAGAGGCAGCTACTGCCCCCTTAAGGTGGCTAACTGAAACTTCATTAACAAAGGCAGTCATTGTGTCAGACTCTCAGTCCATACTTCGAAAGGTTCAGAATGGTTGGCGAAGGCATGAATGGAAAATATTCATAGAAGCTTCGAATCTGAAGGAGCTGGTGTCGATCTACTGTCCTGGTCATGCAGGGCTACACAGTAATGAGAGAGCTGACAGACTAGCAGTCCCACAGTTGGGACACTGGATATGGATAAGGGAGAGATACTGAGAACAGTTAATGATCACGTGTTAGAGAATTACACTGTAATAGATAAATCATCAAGGTTAAGACTGTTGGAATTTGGCACCAAACGTAAGGCTAGCAGAGATGGACATATGAGAGGATGCTGATAAGTCCTCTTAATAGTGTATGCTCGGATAACGTGCCACCACATTGATAAGATGTAGTTCTGGTAGTTGTTAGATATCACATTGATAAAGCTTTTCCAGTCACAATGTTCGGTACATAGGTCAGGTTACCGACTGTTGGGGCCCTGACAAGGTGTACTGTTAATTGTGTATATACTGATGCAATGGGTGAGTGTGAACATCAAATGACAAACGCGAATGGATGATAGTTCGACAAGTGCACAGATCACTCACTCCAATCACAGGTGGAAGTCAAGGATGGCTGGACTACTGTGGTCGTTTCATATTATTTAATAAGACGTACACATGGACAGTACGAGCATCGTTACAGGAACACAAGTCGACATAAACAGCATAGTGTTGATCAGTGGTCTACCATCATAAATTAGCATTCATGTTGAATAAACATTGCAATGGAGCATCTGTATACAAGCACTTAGATTTCCATTGTTTATAAATACAATCATCAGGCCTTACTGACCGAGCATGTCAGTTAAACAATAGGCCTACTGTTCAAACTTGACTCCTAAACAGGACCTCTTTCTAGCGACGATTCCGTTAGGTAAATTACAGCAAATCTCTGTGAAGAAAAGGTTAACCCACTAGTATTGGGGTTTTCTTCATACCTGTGATCTCTTAATCATCACCTGATAATAAGGGGGGCATTCCTGTTCTCTGGTTGATGATCGGCAATAAGTAGGGTTACCAAATAAATAGAATTCCAAAATGGCTGCTGGTTCCCTGTTGAGCATCGCTCACTATACAGATGTATAGCAAATCTTCAATCGAAGCTTTGTTCATCAACAATAAATGATTCTATAAGAATCAGCATATTCTGTCCTCATAATTGCTGCATATAAACATATTCAGTGTTGCTAGATAACATGTCGTCCCGACATATACATAGGTAAATTCATATCGACATCTGCTCCTCTGAGCCTAGGAATGAAAAGGTTCAGTGAACAGTTCTTTACCTTGCCATACGAAATATACTAGCAAACACAAACACTCTCCTGGCGTTACTGAATTAACACTGGGGAACTCATGGATTTAACAATCCTAGAAGAAACTATCTTCGTCCCCATAATCAATCGAAGAGATCACAAACTTTGGACAGGTCTAAGATGACGTCGTGCCAGGCTCCTTCATCACCAAAGAACCCTCTAACCTATCTCCCTGCGCCGAAAGCACCTGACCCCAAAGTACAGTACAAGGAAAAATAGTTCCACTTAAACATACCAAGATATAAAAATATAAGACATACTCGTCCTACATAGACCAGAACTACACATAGATTCGGGCCATAGATATTCTGAAGCAAGAACAATCTATTCCCAACCAAACACAGAATAGATCGCTGTAAACCTAAATTCCTACGCCTAGTTCGATCTTCAGGAAAGATATAAGAACCGATAACTCACAGAATGAATACCCATCGCCTAATCTGAGTTCTGTCCCTTTAGACTGAAAATCGTGAATTCAAAGATAAATATATATTTATCAGACATATAAATACATTTTACATTTGTATGCATATTTACAGTAATTTGTGCGCCACACAAAAGAATATGTGCGCAACAGATGCATTCGTCATGTATACAACCAGCGAGCTACAGGAACAGTTAGCATTTACACTCTTCGACATATACTGAGGGAGACTGAGCACCTGTGGGTTTGCCCAGAGTGCAGTTGTGTCAATTCTGTTCAACAGTAACAATTGTTGCAGTTTGTGCCCAGTATACAGAGTCATTGAAATGTCACTTCCTATTTTTATATTGTTATTTCTTCACTCCTGTCTATCACACAAGCCTTTATAAACTAGCTAAGGTGAAGGGAGAAATAAGGTGCTAGCTACCTTCCCTTTCACCGCTAAGGCTATACCACTGTTGTCCTAAATAACTTGTATCAAGAACTGCACATAGGCTCGTATTGCCAGAGGCATGACACAACAACAGTGGGTGACATATGACAAACGCTTATGAACAGCTTATATCCCGTTTATTCAATTAAACACATGACCACACATGGCCTGATGAAAATACAACATTACGACTATATACGTGCCACAACAGGGAATGCATGTACTAATATCAATCTACAGAACGGGTAATCTGGCTACCACAATCCTAAAATGAACATCGCGCCATCACGCAAGAAAAACCTACATAGTAACACTGACTATGAAAATGCACGACAGTAACTTAGCATGTACCAAACTCAACGCTAAGTAAATAACCCCTTCCCTGGAATCCTTAATAGCAGAAATAGCTAACGTTAGAAATAAGGCTTAAATGGCGGGCACCGCGTCACTCTTAGATATCACAGACAGCCAAAGCTGGCATACCAGAAAACTACCTCCGCCATGGATGGCAGTCAAATCTCTACTGACTAAAATTGCACCAGACTTGCGCATTCCGTTACTTCCGCTGATCACATGACTCTAATGATAACATGACTATCAGGGCGGTTTTGGACCGTCTAACAACATAGAAATACGGCCTAGAAATATGCCGTGACACTATCCAATAATTTATTTGAAACATACGTCAAAATAAAGAAAATTAACTGCCATTTCGTGACATAAAATGCTATGCCCCATTAATATTACAACTCAGCTTGAGATTCTGTTTGTTGTACACATGATTTCCTAGAGGACAGCAATTATAGGCTATCTGTTGTATAATAATAATAGCCCCTTCAGTCATAACTGACTATGGGAATGCACCCCTGAGGTGATAGTCCTTCAGTCATAACTGACTATGGGAATGCACCCCTGCGGTGATAGCCCTTCAGTCATAACTGACTATGGTAATGCACCCCTGAGGTGATAGCCCTTCAGTCATAACTGACTGGGAATGCACCCCTGCGGTGATAGCCCTTCAGTCATAACTGACTATGGGAATGCACCCCTGAGGTGATCTTCAGACATAACTGACTATGGGAATGCACCCCTGAGGTGATCTTCAGACATAACTGACTATGGGAATGCACCCCTGAGGTGATCTTCAGACATAACTGACTATGGGAATGCACCCCTGAGGTGATAGCCCTCAGCTGCTTTTGTTCCTGGTGTTTCTTTCGACGTTTTCTCCTCTCTTCTACTTGCCATGAGAGCTTCTTTTTGCTCAATCTGAGGTGGCGCCGTAGAGAGCATTGCCACTTGGTGCGATCGTCATACATCATCATTCCTTTTCGTTCCCTGTGGAACATAGGGCAGAAACAGTTACTCTCCATCGATTTCTATTCTGGGCTGTCTTTTTCAGCTGTGCCCAAGTCATTCCAATTTCCCTAGCCTCCTTTTCTTGAGCAGACGTCACCCCTCCTTTGTCAATGTTACTCCCCAGATATGTAAAGCTTTCTACTTCTTCAATGACTTGATCATTGATCTTCATCGAGTCCATCTGCCTATTATTTATTCTCATTTCTTTTGTTTTATTTACATTTGTGTGTAGTCCCATCTTTGCTGCTTCTGTTACTTATCTGTTTTCTCCTGCATATCTTGCTGTCTATGTGATAGAAGGCACAAATCATCTGCAAAGTCTAGATCCTCTAGTTGTTTGTTAAATGTCCACTGGATTCCAGTTTTATCTCTCTTTGGGAGCCGCGCTGGTGTAATGGTTACTACACTGCGCTGGCGATTGGGTGATCCAGGTTCGAGCTCTGGCGAAGACATTTGAAGTAGTGTCGTTGACCAGGACTTGGACTGGAATAATTCGAGCCCTGGTGAAGACATTTGAAGCAGTGTCATCGACCAGGGACTGGAATAGCCTGAACAGCTCCTGAGCCAACCCAGCTCTAATGGGTACCTTCAAAATCGGCGAGTATCTGCCTGAATGACGAGAGACAGAGAAAATAGGGATACTCACGTAAAATCAGTCTCAGGTTAGACATATTAACCGTAGATTTCGCCTTGAGTAATAGCGGGTGTACGTTAAAAAAAAAATCTCCCTCTGTTGTCCATCTCAAAACCCAATCTATAGACCATGAGAAAAATAGTTGGTGATAGCAGACATCCCTGTCTGACCCCACTGTGAACTGTGAATGCTATGATAGTTTTCCTTTGTGTACTTACTTAGCATGAGGCCTCCTGGTAGAAATCTTGGATGATTTTAATGAATTTCTCTGGGATTCCATAATGTCTCGGGATTTTCCATATCACAGTACGGTCTATACTGTCGAAAGCTTTTTCGAAGTCCACAAAATTTATATACAAGGGGGTCTGCCACTCATTTGATTGTTTCTATGATGATTCTAAGTGTTGCTGTCTGGTCTGTGCATGATCTTCCTGCACGAAATCCTGCCTGTTCCTCTCTGAGTTTGTCATCCACCGCCTTCCTAATACGGTCAAACAAAACTCTGATCAAAATTTTTCCAGCCACTGCTAGTCTTGTTATACTCCTCCATTTGCTACATACAGTCAAGTTTCCTTTCTTTGGCAGCTTGATAATGTGGCCTTCCTTCCAGCTCTTTTGGATGGCCTCTTTTTCCCAGATTTTCTTGAAGAGCTGGTGTAGCAACTCTGTAGTGTATGGTATTTCTGCCTTCAGGGCTTCTGGCAGTAATCCATCTGGTCCTGCAGCCTTCCCATTTTTTTCAACTGTTTTATTGCCAGAGAGATCTCTTGTTTAGTGGGTGGGTTCATGTTGCACTGTAGTGGCTCTTCTGCTGGTTCTATGATGGGTTGCTGTATTGGTTGGATTCAGTTTAGGATTTCCTTAAAATATTCAGCCCATCTGGCCCTTTGTTTCTCTTCATTGCTAATGTTTTGTCCTTCTCTGCTCTTCACTGTTGTGTTGTGGTTTAGCTGTTTCTTAGATAAAGTTCTAGTAATATTATGTAATGTTTTCAAGTCTCCTTTTTTTTGTCGCAGTCTTGGCTTACTCTGTAAGTTTTTTGATAAATTCTCTTTTATCTTGCCTGGCACTCTTTTTCACTTTCCTGTTTAGCTCCCAATATATTGTGAGCAGTTGTGTTTTCTGTTCTGCCTCTTTACAGTTGTTTACTTGCTGTTTGATGTCTCTCCTTTCTCTTATAAGGTTCCATGTGTTTTCTGTGTGCCATTCCTTCTGTTGTTTATTTCTTTTCTCAAGAACTTCTTCACATGTATTCCTGTATGCTTCCTGAATTGTGCACCAATGGTTATCTATACTTTCCTCTTCCAGGTTCTCCAGTACTTCAAATCTATTTCTCAACTTTAGGTTGAACTGAACTCTTTTGTCTTTGTTCATAAGGTTCTGGGTATTATACTTTAGGCTTGCTCTTGCTGCTCTGTCTTTGTGCGCCTCAGTTTTATCCTCAGTGACCAGTGAATACAAGTGAGGATATAAAAATTTCAGTCACCCTTTACATTACTCATATGTCTAGTCAGTCCTATTGTATGGCTGTGAAACATGAGAATGACAAAACAACAACCAAGTTACAGGCTTTGATAAGTGGGTGCTTCCATAGATAGAAGGATTGAAGTGGTATGACAAGGTCACCTGATGGCAGGAACCAGACTGGTGAAAGTGGAACAGGAGATGAGAAGAAGACACTGGCAATGGATAGGATACACACTGAGAAAACCTGTTGAATTCCTTACAAGGCAGTCCTTGTTCTGGACTCCCCAGGGTAAGAAAGGTAGAGGAGACCAAAAAATATCAGTAGAAGGGAACTGAAAGGTAATGATGATGTTAGATTATTAAGATTTAACTGACGTCTTTTTCCTAATAGCCCTAAGCTTTCTAAACTCTTTGAATAACCCTAGCTGCATTTTATTTCATAATAAATGTATTAGCACTGATGTAGGTGCTGTGGAGATTATATGAAAATTGATCTGAAATCTTTGTGTGTATTTGCTGTTATAGGCAGCAATTATCCTGTCAATGATGTTTCTATTTCGCGAGACACCTCTACTGAACGTCAGTCCATCATGGGTTTATCCTTTTGGCAAAATTATGGCATTTCCAACTGGGATTCCTGGTGAGTCTGATTGTTATTGTTGATCAGAATCGACAGCTTTGCACTTTAGGCAAACCCATAGGTGCTCAGTCTCCCTCAGCAAATGTTGAAGGTTATGAATGCTAATTATTCCTGTAGTGCGCTGGTTGTATACACACCACATGCATGCTACTGACACATCCATCCCTGCTAATCGTACATTTGATGCTAAAGTCCAGTAATCTTAACCTTGTTGATTAATTTATTGTAGCTCAGCAACAGATTATCATAAATTGTTCTTAATATCTCTCCCTTACCCATATCCCATGTCAACACAGTGAGTGCTCTTGAAGCTAGTCTGTCAGTTCTCATTGCTATGTACCCCTGCATGACTGAAGGAGCACTTAGCCAGATTACTTGTTCCTGTACAAGCTAACAACACAGAGAAATTCATTGAGCGTTGTCAGTTTATTTTGTGAAGAGAATTGACTGATTTTGTAATATATATAAAATCATTGTAAATTGGCTGAAGGATATATTCATGTGCTGTAATCCTATTTGCCCAGCGTAGATAAAAAGGTAAAGGATCCCGTTACACGCCTATTGATGCATATTGGGAATACGGTGTTGGGCCCGTATTTTCTTGACCAACGGCACACTAGGGGTGATGTGGTCAGCATCACCCCAGCTGCCTTAACCTTCCCAGAGTTGTCCTGGTACCCAACTCATGAGGCTGGGTCAACCCCGGAGCCGTTTGTGGTCTAAAAAATCCCACCTCAACTGGGGTTCGAACCATGGACCAGCGAGCTAGGAAGCCACTGCGCTACCACGGCTCCCCGATGACAAGGCTATCCTATTTATATTCACAGAACTTGGTGTTTTAGATTTCTTCAAATGCCACACATGACAGGCATAGGTGATCCTGCCTCTCTATAACATCAGGTTGCTGGTGGTTAATATCAGTTTTGTTTCTGTTCTTCGTAAAATTTATCCTTGATATTTGATTTTGCAGTGATTTTTGCTTTGCTTATATCTTCATGACACTTTTTAGCTGCCCAAGACTTTTGAAATTTTTTTCATAAAACACATTCACCTGCCCTCTGTAAAGTTCTTCTTTATTCAGTGTCTTTGATTTAAAAAAAAAAAAATTTTTTTAATGATAATATCAACTCCATGTAATGCAGAAGAAATTTTTTTTCTTATGTCCATTACATTAGATTTGTTTAAGATGTATTTTTTCCAATCATACCTATGCTGTCAGCAAATTGTGAGATTTTAAGTCTTCAAACCGTGACGTAGATCTTTAACACATTAACTACCGCAAGCCGCTGTCAGCGGCTCACAAAATAATCACATTTGGACCGCAAGCCGCTCATAGCGCCAATCTAATTTTAGTAATAAAACGAATGAAAAATGTACTGAAACACTCTCTGATCTGGTTCGAGATTTTAAGTTGCCACCGGAAAACAAATTCCCAAAGCATGGTTGTTGTAGAACACTGAAAAATTGATATTATGTTCATATTTTTCAGCGTTTTGGGTTAGTTACCAAATCGTGTAAAACTGTTTACCATGGCAACTAGTGATAGGACTACAAAAACTGCGTGTACATCTCGTCTAATGGCTGAATAGGATAGAAACGTGTTTCAACAATTGACTGATAGATCTAGCGACGAGGACAAGAGTGAAAACGGTGTGCACATTGATTGAAATTGTGATTTTGATAGAGATGGGGCGCAAGCAGTTATAATTGTGAAAATATTGCAAGTCCTCGGCCATCGGAGGGCCGTTAAATAACAACAACCTCTATTAGAGTTACAACCGGTGTTTATTGTAATAGTACATTCATTTATCTTTAAAATGCCGTGTAATTCATAAAAATCTGTAAACAATTACGAAAACTACAGCTTACTTTGTGAAAACACCTACAGGATGAAAATGGGAAAAAAATTTAATTCGGCCACAGTGTGTTTTTCAATTCGGTAGTTAATGTGTTAAATAACCTCTGTGGTACTTTCATTCCACTGTGCCATGACCCAGATTAAGATTTTCCTTGTGGCGTTGTATCTTTGAAAAGTTAAGGTATTTTGAAGAAAAAAATTCCATGTCCTAGAAAAGTCATGAATTAAAAAAAAATAAGAACATTCTTTGAATTTTGTGTTGTCAAGTTCCTAAAAATAAGTTATTGCTAACTTCTTGAAGCAGTGTTAAATATTTTGACCAAGTTTCTTAATGTTATTAATATGTATGTTCTGGGAATTTTACAGAATGGGCAAGGAAAAACTATAAAATTTGTTTTTTTTAAGTCTCTAGAGGCCCTACAGAGTTTTATAGACATCTCCCAAGGAGATAGAGGGGTCCTACACAGAGCCGCTTCTCAGCTCCCCCCTGCCCATCATGGGCCCATAGTGAGATCCTCTTGCATGCAGCCAACCAGGTAAAAAGCCAGAGTTACATCTGGGGCTCAAGTGACTCCTAGCTTGGTGTGCAGTGCTGGGTTCTCAACATCTTTTCCCAGGAAGTGTGTGGATGATTTCAAGAGTAAACGAGGGTGCAATTAGCCTCACAGACAGGTTCACTTCCACATTAGAATACTGTAGCATTGTACTTAGCTGGTGGTCATATAAGGATGAACCAGATATGCCTCCATGCATGAATCTCCAGGGTAAGAGAATTAGAGTGAGACTGACAAACACACGGAGAAGAGGACTGGAGATAGAAATGAAGGAGATCAAGAAGGCATGGGAAGATCTCGTGTGGATGGCACAGGATAAAAACCTGGCACAGGATAAGAACCTGGCACAGATTTGTTGAAAGCCTTTGATCTTTCAGGAGCTGAAGGGTAGTGAATGCCATTCAAATATTTTCTTACCTGAGCTAACAGCAAAGTTTAAGATAACAACATTTTCATCAACAGGTGCAGTTGGACTTGGCTGCTGGTGGCTTGTGTCAAATTCAGTCATTCACAGAGCTAAAACGCTGGCTAAACTGTTATAGGATATATCATGAGTTTGCTTGTATAGTACAACTTGGCCATAATGAGATTTTGATTATTACACCAGTATTTGTATGTTTTACTGCAATAAAATTTATATTTAAGCTAGTTTGTTTTTGTGTTTTTAATACTACCCCATCTGTATTGCTTTTATGCTTCCCACCTGTGATGAAAATGTTGTGGACGTAACATGGTGTAATGGCACCAATCTTAAACCAGCTAGTGTCATAGAGGTAGGAGTGGGCAGGACACAACCTGTGCTCCTTCTGTCAACCACTGCCACATCAATTGTAATCGTTTATCATAGTGGGATGTATCAATTATGGCTGGTTTTTCTCAATTGAAATTTTATTTCTGGTGGTTGTGACATGTTTTTATCTTGAAGGTTAGTTCAATGTTTGATAAGTTATCAATGATAACATACAATTATCCAACAAGATTAAACATACGAACAGTGAACTGTAAGCTGTAACAATAACAAAGAGTCATTGAACAAGTCATCAGCCATCTTGCCTTATCCAGAGGTTGTTTTAATTACAGAAAAAATGTGATGGACATTTTGTACAGATGTTATGAGCATCCAGAAAAAAAAACACATCTCAGTTTTCTCATACACATAATCTTATGAAGTGGAGCAATGAGAATAGCATGCAAATAAATATTAGTAAAACAAAATGTATGTTAATATCAACCAGACAAAAATTACAAAACTTGCAGAAAAATACACTTCAGCTCTACATTGAAACATCACATATTGAAAAAGTAAATGAACACAGAACTCTAGGTCTAACTGTTGACCAACACCTAAGTTGGAACTCGTATGTACATGCACTCACGAAGCTAACGGCACAGAAAGTTTACCAGTTAGCCAAAATTAAACATTTCCTGGATGAGGAGGCAAGGAAAATGTTCTATAGTTGCTGATAATCACCAAACACATTTTATAGATTTATATAATTATCTTCAAATATTACCCCTCAGAAAGCGCTACCTATTTAACAAAGTGAAATTTGTTCACACAATCCTGTCACAGAATACTCCAACGTATCTGTGTCCACTTTTAAAATACAATGAAAGAAGTAGTTAACGATTAAACAAATTGCAAGTACCCAAGCCCAGGCTAGACCTATTTAAGACTAGTTTGGCTTACTCATTGGAACAATCTTCCCAATGACCTGAAAAACTCGCACAGTCCCTACTCATAATCTCGTAGACTGTTTAAATACTTTATGAGTGCTGATTATATGCCGCCCTAACTGATTATGTTTCAAATTATTATACTTTATGAGTGCTGATTATATGCCGCCCTAACTGATTATGTTTCAAATTATTATCTAATATACCGTATGGAGACTCTGATGATCATTACAATATACTGTTAATGTATGCTGTTATACTACCTTGTAATGTTGCATTGCCCTTAAATTAATACTTTAAGTACACTGGAGAATGTTTGGATAACAGTAATAAGTAATGAGCGAGAGGAAGGACAGAAAACAAGAGGGACTGTGTGTCCGATTTTCAACCATTTGAAAATTAATTTCCTTCATATCTGTCCCAAACTATCTACCTAGTCTCTCTGATTCTGCTCTTGAGTTAGGGAAGGCAAAGACAGCGAGGAAAGGAACTGGTTACCCCGCCTCATGATGCTGGACCTAGTATTGTGAAGGCTTTAATAATTCACTCTTATGGCAGTATCTGCTATGGGAATCAAAGCCGCTCACCTCTGGTAAAATCTCTCGCATGCACTGGAAAACATGCCGAGTCCCTAGTCATTCAATAGCAGACTGTTAGAATATTTCACAAGTTCTTATAACACGCCATCCAAATCTGGTTATGTCTCAAATCATTGTCTAATTTACTGTATGAAGAGTTCGATTTTGGTCAGTCTATTTGTTTGTTTGTTTGGTTTTTTTTCATTAAATTTTTTTTTAAATTTATTTTAAAAACATACTTTGATTATGATGGATATTGCAAATGTATGATGTTATATAATACTTTATAATGATAATTGCCTAAATAATGCTTAAAGTAAATGTGAGGATGAAAGAATATAGTATGCATGATGAGAGAGAGAGGAAGGGCAGAATGTCAGATGGGCCTGCGTGCTCAATTCTTAACCCTTTTAAAGTTCTTTTAAGAGTAAATCAACCCTTAGGTTAATAAATAATGTGCCTGGAACAGGTTGCGATTTACTGCCTTTGCTTCTTTCTTCTACTTGCGATCGCATCTTTGATGTTTACACCGTCAGATGATATGAACTCAACCATTGTCTAGAGTTCCTCTTTAGCTCCATACAGCTTTGAGTTTAGTGTTGAGTCATTGGGCCAGTATATCTTTCTTAACTGGTCATACAGAGGGCAATCCCGTAGAACATGCTCAGCAGTTTGTTCGTTTAATCCACATGTGCACAGTGGTGAAGCAAACAATCGTAGCTTGTACATGTGTTTATTCAGTTTGTTATGCCCTGTCCTGAGGCGAAAAATGGTGATCTGTCCCTGCCAGTCAAGAGTGTGATAGTCGTCGTTGGGTTGATTCTGTTCTTTTCTGATAGTCTGGATAGCTTTCTTTTTTTCATAGTATGTGATTTCATTATCTTCTTGTTCACATTCTCCTCCCTTTTTTGCAAGTTTATCTGCCTTTTCATTTCCGGGCACACCACAATGGGATGGTACCCACTGAAGTATGGTTCGCTTTTTGGCAGCTACTTTGCTTAGTTCATTTCTCAGATACGGGAGTTTACCACTCTTGAGAGCTTGCAGTACAGACAGTGCATCTGTGAGGATGACTACCTGCTTCCTACTAAAAAGTCAAAATGCTCGTCTTGGAATAACATTCAGAATAGTGCTCCACAAACTATGTCAACGATTCAAAAGTGTTGTGATCCAATGGATCTCATCTCATTGTAACATCACCGGCAATGAAGAGGCTGACAGACTGGCAAAGGAAGGTGGAAATCTACCTCAGCCTGTTGCAAGTGTAATTTGCGAGGAGGCAAAGAATTTTATCAGAATCAGATACAGAAACAAATGGGATGTAGAGCAAACAGGTCACACACAAAATGGTGCATACTACCAGCTCAACAGAAGAGAACATGTGGTAATCTTCAGACTCCGCACTGGCTACAACAGATTGAGATACCATCTATTCAGCAAGCTAAAGATAGGAACTACCGATCACTAACTGTGGCACTGATAAAATGACTGCTAAACATTTGCTTTAAAGTTGCCCAACATATGCAGAACAGAGAAAGCGCATATGCATACATGCCACACCTCGGAGATGAAAAACCTGTACAAAAAATCCAACACCCTGTACAAAGACCTGCAAAACCTGTACAAAGACTGAAAAAAACATATCAAAAGAGTTAATTCGTGTAAATATATTTTCAATTACAGTGGGCTGCATTATAAATGAGGCACAGGGACTTTGCCTTTTAAAGCAGGTCTTCATTTATTTAAAAACCCAAACAATAAATGTCTGAGTTTATTTTACACTAAAAATAATGTGATGGTGTCATCATTTAGTCTATTTCTGTGCTTAATTATCACTAACAGACTGGGAAATCCTGTGTTCAATAGGACCTTATAAAAGAACTCTGAGACACAGTAATAAGGGGAATGGGTTAGAAAACCTGTACAGAAATTATGTACAGGGTGTACAAATCTGAAAACACAAACACCTTGTACAGATTATGGGTAAACCATAGCACGTGGCATGTATGCATATGGTCAACACCAGTACTATTCGTGGAAAAGCTCTATGGAGATTCAGATAGCCTCAAACTGACTACTGCTTTCTTTGAAAACATTAAAGTAGACATCTGAGAGTGTATGATGAAGAAGAAGGAATAACATAGTTCTACCGTTGTATTATTTTTCTCTTGTGTCTTAGGAAGACTTTCCCATTAATGGGCATTATTTTTCTCTTGTCTTAGGAAGACTTTCCCATTAATGGCCATTATTTTTCTCTTGTGTCTTAGGAAGACTTTCCCGTTAATGGGCATTATTTTTCTCTTGTCTTAGGAAGAATTTCCCGTTAATGGCCATTATTTTTCTCTTGTATCTTAGGAAGACTTTCCCATTAATGGGCATTATTTTTCTCTTGTGTTGTAGGAAGACTTTCCTGTTAATGGGCATTATTTTTCTCTAGTGTCTTAGGAAGACTGTCCCATTAATGGGCATTATTTTTCTCTTGTGTCTTAGGAAGACTCCCATTAATGGGAATTATTTTTCTCGTGTCGTAGGAAGACTTTCCTGTTAATGGGCATTATTTTTCTCTTGTATCTTAGGAAGATTGCCTCATTAATGGGCATTATTTTTCTCTCGTGTCTCATTTCTTTGGTAAACTTTGTAAATAAATAAATACAGTGAAATAATATAATATATACAAACTCCTGAATGTTTAAAATAATACTGTACTGAAATCTGAAACAATATATGAAACTTTAATGACAAAATAACTACAAAGAAATTATATACTCAACAAACATATACTAAGTTTTACAAGAGTTTTGAGTACAACAATTTTTGGTCAAACTATATTTAAAATAAAAGAATATTATTGCACTTAATTCATTCGTTGTTATAATACAAGTTCTTCAATTTCATCATCCAGATTGTCAACAGCTGTCAAAGATGGGTTGGTAGAAAAGGTGTTTTGAGTTTCGTTTAGGAAGACTGTCCCATTATTCAGCATTATTTTTCTCTTGAGTCTTAGTAAGACTTATTGATAGGCTGTGTTTTTCTGGCTTTTTAGTAAGACAATAGACAAAACTGGAGGAACAGACAATGTTATCAAAATAAGAATACAATTGGCAACAGAAGCTTTCATGGCATTGGAAGATACATGGAAATCAAATGAAAACAAGTCCGGCACAAAAATAAAAATTTTGAGATCAAATATCAAGGAAGTCATATTGTAAATGCTTTATCTTGATTATTGGTAACATGAACAGATGGACTTCGGTGTGGCTGTTAAACATAAAGAAAACAAAAACAACAAAAGTTACAGCCTTTCTTAAATATGCGCTTTCATAGAATTGAAGTATTGAAACAGTATGACAAGACCACTAATTTGGAACTGATGATGAGAATCAAACAAATCCTGGGTGGATCAAGAGGTTTGATGAAAATGCTGGCTTTGGATAGGGCATACATAGAGGAAATGTGGTGAGGATAGGGCATACATAGAGAAAATGTGGTGAGGATAGGGCATACATAGAGAAAATGTAGTGAGGATAGGGCATACATAGAGAAAATGTAGTGAGGATAGGGCATACATAGAGGACGTGGTGAGGATAGGGCATACATAGAGGACATGTGGTGAGGATAGGGCATACATAGAGGACATGTGGTGAGGATAGGGCATACATAGAGGAAATGTAGTGAGGATAGGGCATACATAGAGGATGTGGTGAGGATAGGGCATACATAGAGGACGTGGTGAGGATAGGGCATACATAGAGGAAATGTGGTGAGGATAGGGCATACATAGAGGAAATGTGGTGAGGATAGGGCATACATAGAGGAAATGTGGTGAGGATAGGGCATACATAGAGGAAATGTGGTGAGGATAGGGCATACATAGAGGAAATGTGAGGATAGGGCATACATAGAGGAAATGTGGTGAGGATAGGGCATACATAGAGGACATGTGAGGATAGGGCATACATAGAGAAAATGTGGTGAGAGGATAGGGCATACATAGAGGACATGTGGTGAGGATAGGGCATACATAGAGGACATGTGGTGAGGATAGGGCATACATAGAGGACATGTGGTGAGGATAGGGCATACATAGAGGACATGTGGTGAGGATAGGGCATACATAGAGGACATGTGGTGAGGATATGGCATACATAGAGGACATGTGGTGAGGATAGGGCATACATAGAGGACGTGGTGAGGATAGGGCATACATAGAGGATGTGGTGAGGATAGGGCATACATAGAGGACATGTGGTGAGGATATGGCATACATAGAGGATGTGGTGAGGATAGGGCATACGTAGAGAAAATGTGGTGAGGATAGGGCATACATAGAGGAAATGTGGTGAGGATAGGGCATACATAGAGGAAATGTAGTGAGGATAGGGCATACATAGAGGAAATGTGGTGAGGATAGGGCATACATAGAGGAAATGTGGTGAGGATAGGGCATACATAGAGGAAATGTGGTGAGGATAGGGCATACATAGAGGAAATGTAGTGAGGATAGGGCATACATAGAGGAAATGTGGTGAGGATAGGGCATACATAGAGGAAATGTGGTGAGGATAGGGCATACATAGAGGATGTGGTGAGGATAGGGCATACATAGAGGAAATGTGGTGAGGATAGGGCATACATAGAGGAAATGTGGGGAGGATAGGGCATACATAGAGGACATGTGGTGAGGATAGGGCATACATAGAGAAAATGTGGTGAGGATAGGGCATACATAGAGAAAATGTGGTGAGGATAGGGCATACATAGAGAAAATGTAGTGAGGATAGGGCATACATAGAGGACATGTGGTGAGGATAGGGCATACATAGAGGATGTGGTGAGGATAGGGCATACATAGAGAAAATGTGAGGATAGGGCATACATAGAGAAAATGTAGTGAGGATAGGGCATACATAGAGGAAATGTGGTGAGGATAGGGCATACATAGAGGATGTGGTGAGGATAGGGCATACATAGAGAAAATGTGGTGAGGATAGGGCATACATAGAGGAAATGTGGTGAGGATAGGGCATACATAGAGGAAATGTAGTGAGGATAGGGCATACATAGAGGACATGTGGTGAGGATAGGGCATACATAGAGGATGTGGTGAGGATAGGGCATACATAGAGGAAATGTGGTGAGGATAGGGCATACATAGAGAAAATGTGGCGAGGATAGGGCATACATAGAGGAAATGTGGTGAGGATAGGGCATACATAGAGGAAATGTAGTGAGGATAGGGCATACATAGAGGACATGTGGTGAGGATAGGGCATACATAGAGGAAATGTGGTGAGGATAGGGCATACATAGAAGACATGTGGTGAGGATAGGGCATACATAGAGAAAATGTGGTGAGGATAGGGCATACATAGAGAAAATGTGAGGATAAGGCATACATAGAGAAAATGTGGTGAGGATAGGGCATACATAGAGGAAATGTGGTGAGGATAGGGCATACATAGAGAAAATGTGGTGAGGATAGGGCATACATAGAGAAAATGTGAGGATAGGGCATACATAGAGGAAATGTGGTGAGGATAGGGCATACATAGAGGACATGTGGTGAGGATAGGGCATACATAGAGGAAATGTGGTGAGGATAGGGCATACATAGAGGAAATGTGGTGAGGATAGGGCATACACAGAGGACATGTGGTGAGGATAGGGCATACATAGAGGAAATGTGGTGATAGCATTACACACTGCAGTTCCTGTTCTGGCCTCCCCAGGGTATGAGGGGCAGACATATTCTGAAAAGTACATGGACTACTTAACTACAGAAGTGAAAGTAATAAGACATGGAAAGACCTGTGATGGATGGCACAGGACAGGAAGGCTTAAGTGTCAGTTTGTTGAAGCCTATGCTCCTTATAGAACTGTAGGGTAATGATGATCATTCTTGCCTCAGATTCTGTAACAATCCAGCTAAAACTGGAAATGACTTGGAAGGTCTACCCAGCAGCATTACAAGGAAGTGCTTATCAAATAATTGTAGCAATGTATTATGTTTTAAAAATTGGGAAACATCTTAGAATAATAATTTGGGCTTGCACAACTAGTCAAAATGTTGGAAGGGAATAATATAACATTCTCAACAAACACAACAAAGAACATGAAAAAATAAATAAAGAGAACCTAACATTGCATAGATACAAATGCAAAAAATATGTAAACTAAAGAAAGTTTTGTCCCCTCTGGAGCATCGAGCCACCAGTACAGCTGGTAACCTTGCAGGAAGTCTGCATCAGAGTATTCATGTCCTTAGCAGTTTGTTTTACATGATGAGGTTGCCAGAACCCCATAGACAAGCTCATACTAGTCACTTTATCTGGCATGTCTGAGGGAGCAGTCCTTGTCTTCTCAGACACCCTAGGGCATACACAGGCTGGTTTCATGTCCACATCCGTATATGTGAGTCCAGGAGCTGTGGTAGCACAGTGGTTAGTGCACTGGCTTCTCAGCTTGGCGGTCTGTGATTCGAACCCAGTTGAGGTGGGATTTTTTTAGACCACAAAATGGCTCCGAGGTCGACCCAGCCTAATGAATTGGATACCAGAGCAACTTTAAGGTTAAAGGCGGCCGGCATGATGCTAACCACATCACCCCTAGTGTGCAGAATGGTAAAGAAAATGTGGGCATAACACCATATTCCCAATAGGCATGTAACAGGATCCTTCTGTCCCACTTCTTCTGTTGATAGTATTACAAGGCAGTTTATTCTGGAAGCCCCAAGACAAGACAGGTAGTGAGATATCAAAATACACTAACAGAACTTGTAACAGAAATAATAAAGATGAAGTTAGGGACAGACCTTGAGCATATGGCACAGGCCTTGCCACAGATTTGTTGAAGGCCTATTCTCCTTGGGGAAAATAGAGGTAATTATGATGACGATGTCCCTCTTCTCCTTAAGTCTTCCCTTTCTCCTTATTCATTTCAGGTTCCTATCCCTGATGTTCTCGTGGTCATAACATAGGCAGTATTTTTGTTGTTGTTGCTTTGGCACAACTGCCCCACTACCTGTTTTCATTCACATACCCTGGAATTTCCAGAACTGTCTTGTGATGCTGTTAAATTATCACACTATAAGAGCGTCTGATAGGCAGAGCTCTTGTCTCTCGCTGCTAAGTTACCAAGTTCTGGGTTAGAAACCTGATACTGTCAAGCTCCAGTCTACCCAGATGTAAATGGGCACTTGGCTCTACTCTTCAGTTGGAGAAGGCAAAAGCAGGGAGGAAGGGAACAGGTCACCCCATCTCATAAAGCTGGACCTAGTATAGTGAAGCCCAATGGGCTGATCACCCGTTGGCTTGTCACACCGATTACGGAAACAGCGGCAGATGGATCTATCTGTTGTTGCCCTAAAGACGCCGCTAGGCGTGATGGGAAACTACAACAGAGAAAATCAATCTGCTGTTGCCCTTAAGACGCCACAAGGCGTGATGGCCTCTGACTGCTTGGTCGGTCTTTGGCTAAGGACGGAAGAAGAAGAAGAAGAAGTATAGTGAAGTCTCTAATACTTCCCTCCCCTAATGCAGTATCTGTTATGAGACTACCTTGACCTTTCATTATACCTCAGGTTTCATAAGATTTGTTCAATCATTTTCTTTTTTTAAATTTGTAGTAAACTGATTCTTGCTTCTTCCTCTCCAAATATTTTTATTCAGATATGGTCTTGCTTCTTCTTCTTGCGATCGCATCTTTGATGTTTACACCGTCAGACGGGTTCTCATGATGAACTCAACCATTGTCTGGAGTTCCTCTTTAGCTCCATACAGCTTTGAGTTTAGTGTTGAGTCATTGGGCCAGTATATCTTTCTTAACTGGTTGTACAGAGGACAATCCCGTAGAACATGCTCAGCAGTTTGTTCGTTTAATCCACATGTGCACAGTGGTGAAGCAGACAATCGTAGCTTGTACATGTGATTATTCAGTTTGTTATGCCCTGTCCTGAGGCGAAAAATGGTGATTTGTCCCTGCCGGTCAAGAGTGTGGTAGTCGTCGTTGGGTTGATTCTGTTATGGTCTTGCTAATTAATGTTAACATTCTTTCTTAAGCAGCTATTTATAAATGAACAAGTATCTCGCCAAAAATAAATTGACAGGAATGAATTATGGTGTGCTCTTTCTGCCGAATGTCCTGAAGATGGCAGTAATTCTCCTGTGGTCACTTCAGAGGCGTGTCTCAAGTATTTGGCACCTGGGGCGGATCATACCCTTGGCACCCACCCCCAATAAAAAAAGCACTTTTCAACAGTAAGTACTGTAATAATATGGCACCCCCCTTCCTGGCTGTCACCCGGGGCGGTCTGCCCCCCTCGCACCCCCCTTAGTACGCCACTGGGTCACTTTATTCCTTTCCATTCCATGTCAACTTCATCGAGTCTTTAGACTCAAATTTATCATGACTTATGGTCAATGCACCATGAACAAATTGAAAGGCATGCATATTCTTTTAATGGGTCTTCAGTTTAGCTTTTACATGCTGTTTCCGCATTGTCCCGGAAATGCACCATGAAAAGATGGCAAAGCATGCCTGTGCTTTTAATGGGTGTTAAATTTAGTTTCCATAGTGTAATGCTTGCATATTTTTTCTGAAAAGCAAGTCGGATTGTTTAACTGTTGGTAACAAACATTTCATTTAGACCATTAGCTTTATCGGGATGGAAGATTATTGAAAATAAATGCAAATTTGTAACACGTTACCTTTTATTTGAAAATAAGCACATAGAGACCACTTTTAAGAACCAGTGTGGAAAAAATAATACTAGAACTCTAACAACAACAAAAATCGGTCTTTTAAAAGAATAATAAATTAGGTTTATTTAAATTAAACATGCATGTTTATTAAATAAATTTGGCAAAAGTTCTTTGGTAAACTTTGTAAATAAATAAATGCAGTGAAGTAATATAATATATACAAACTCCTGAACGTTTAAAAAAAATACTGTACTGAAATCTGAAACAATATATGAAACTTTAATGACAAAATAACTACAAAGAAATTATATACCCAACAAACATATACTAAGTTTTACAAGAGTTTTGAGTACAACAATTTTTGGTCAAACTTTATTTAAAATAAATGAATATTTATGCACAATTCATTCGTTGTTATAATACAAGTTCTTCAATTTCATCATCCAGATTGTCAACAGCCGTCAAAGATGGTTTGGTAGAAAAGGTGTTTGAGTTTCGTTGTCTCTGGTGGTGAGCAGGAACTTTGCCAGCATGATCTAAAAGATTTGTGTTAATGAGACTAGGGCTTTCACCATATATAGTGGATTTTTTGTCAGAATCAAATGCGGATCTGTTCAACCTTGTGGGATCAGAGTTTTTGTCCCAGGGAAAGACTGAGTTGGTCACAGGTGTTGTTCGACTGTTTGTAAGTGGTGATTTGGTGGTCAAAAAGGTTTCATCTTCGTCCATTCTTTTAGTAGATGGGTTATTAGATGAGTTTACTTGAGGGCCGAACAAGTTTTCAAGAAGATTTGACTTCTGCCATGTTTTTATGTTTGGGGCTGCGTTATTTGTTATTTTGAAGGCAGGTTCATCATTGTCAAAGACAGCTGTAGGTTTGTTGCTGGAAGGTTTGTTCATGCCTCCTCTTGTGGGGCCAAAAGAGGGTTTGTATCCTCCATCATCACCTGGTGTTTGCCACTTTTTCTGGAATTCCACTTGTGGTTCTTTGACATCCTCATGAGATGGCTTGCTGTGGTGTAGACTGTTGATGGGTTCGGTGAAGGAATAGTCATCAAGTTCTCCAAACCCACTTGTCTGGTCTTTACTCTTTTTTAAGGACACTTGATTGACAGGATCAGTGGCTGTGCTGGTCTTCTCATCCATGGCCTGAAGTTTCTTCAGTAAATCATCCTTCTTCTCTGCACGGAGAACAAAGTCATTCTCGCTCTTTTCTGTATGCGGATGTTGCCTTTTTTCTTTGTCAGATTGTTCTTTCTCTCCCGTGTCCTGCTCTAACTTCTCCTTTATTTCTCTCTGCTCTTTTCTTTCACGTTCCTCTCTTCCTTTTCTTTCTCTTACCTCCTGTTCTTGCAGGTGCTCTTGTTCTCTTTTCTTCTTTCTATCTCTGTCTTCTCTCGCTAATCTATCCACATCTTGTTTTCCTCTTGTATGTAGCACCTGTTTAAAAAAAAAAAAAAATTAAACCTCTGTGTGTGTGTCGGGTGAATGTATGCATGTGTTTTTTTTTTATCATCATCATTCAACTCCAAGTAGCATAGGCTTCAACAAACTTATGACAAGTCGTCGTGACCTGTAGCATTAGTTCCAGGTCTTACCGTGTCTCCCTCATCATTATAATTTGAGTCTCCAGTTCTCTTCTCCATGATGTGGTATTTGATCTACCTCTGCACCTTTTACCATGGGGTTCCAGAATAAGGACTGCCTGTAATGTAACACTATGTGTGTCCCATCCATCATCAGGTCTACTTCTCATCTCTTGTTCCACTGGCACCTGTCTGATTCTTGTCACCAGTTCCACATTAGTGATTTTGTAATACAATTTCAATCCTTCTATGAGGGAAAGTCAAAAAGTAATGCCTCCTATTTTTTATGTATGTATATACTGCATCGGTGTGCAATTTGTAAATTTAGCAGGATTCCTCAAACACTCTTCTGCACTGTATAGCATTACCAACCTGTTTCAGTAACAGGTGGCACCACTGTAACAGTTTAAAAATGGCTGCCAAAGATGTTCGGTTAAAACAACGTTGTCATAGAATTCCTCAATGCTGAAGGCGAGACCCCAATTCGCATCCACGAACGTTTGAAGAATGTTTATGGAGATTCAACAGTGGATGTTAGCACTGTCCGACATTGGGTACATCGTTGTGATGAAGCTGAAGTAGGTCAATCCTCAATGGCTGACGCAAAGCGGACTGGCCGTCCGTCTACCGCAGTGACTCCACACAACATTCATTGAGTTGATGGCATCATTCATGGTGACCGTCGGGTAACACTGGATGAACTTTCTTCCATGTTGTCCATTAGTAAAGGCAGTGTCCAGAACATCATTAAAGACCTGGGTTATTCAAAAGTTTGTGCACGGTGGGTACCCAGAATGTTGACAGACAGACATAAAGAAACAAGGAAAACCATAGCCATCAACCTCCTGCACCATTACGAAACTGAAGGTGATGAGACTTGGGTTCATTTTTTCCATCTGTTTGGACCACTGAAAGAAGATTTTCGCAGACATCACTTTGAGGACACCGAGACCCTTAAACGCGTCGTACGCCAGGTGGTTTAGGAAAAAGGACACAAATTTTTACCGTGCGGGGATACATGCCCTTGTGAGAAGATGGACAAAAACTGTAACAAATAACGGAGACTACATTGAGAAATAAACTTTTGAAGTTCAGACTTGGGGCTACATTTCAATGTGAATTTTATCTGTTTTCTTGCCTATTGAATAAAATTAAAAATTACGAGGTATTACTTTTTGACCTTCCCTCGTATTTCACGCAGTCGCCAATTTACGAAAGCCTATAGTTTCTTAGTACTTGTTGTTGTCTTTCTTGTTCTCCATGTCTCAGAACCATACAATAGGACTGACTTGACATTTGAGTTGAAGATTCTGATGTTTTGTTTTTTGTACTTGATTTCTAAAAAAGGTAATTTTTCAAGACTTGAAGGTCTTTTATATTTGGACATGCGCCCTAATATAACCGACTAGGTTGAACGGCAAGTGCCTTGCCAAAACGAGGCAAAATTTTTTTTTTTTTTAAATCTTCATCTCCGTATACATTTCAAAGTGCAATGATCTTTCTATTGTAATGCACCAGTCAGCAGTTTTTGTTTGTTTAATGAAAGAACAATAGGTGGCTTTCAGACAATAAATAACCTTCAATGACACTGAAAGCAGAAAAATGATTGTAACATAAATAATAAGCACACAAAGACAAGCCCTGTGTGGTTCTTAGGACGTCTGATGAGACGAATAAAGAATATGACTACTGCTCCATTACGTATGTCGTATGAGGCAACTAATATGAAACTGTACAAGGACCTGGCAACCTTACCATCACTGCAACAGCACATGAATGCTTTCATGCAGGCTTCATGTAAGTAGAATGTCCGATTGGCAGAGTGGTTAGAGTGCTGGTCTCTCGCGGCAACCTAACTCTGCTCTTTGAGTTAGGGAAGGAAAAGGGCAGCAAGGAAGGGAACTGGTCACCCCACCTCTCGATGCTGAACCTACTATGGTGTAGTCTCTAACACATCACTCCCCTATGTCAATATCTGCTATGGGACTACCTTTACGTAAGTAGACCAGCAGAAGTGGTGGTTTCATAAGCAGTTAAAAGGTAAATAATGATGATAAGACAAAATAATTTCAGAATAATAACAAAATGAAAAAAAAAATGTTCAGGACAAATAAAATAATAACATGTAAGTATTAGATACATTTACTTGTTGTTGCCTTGGCAGTTCGTCCTTCTGCTGGTCTGTGACATCTTTGCCCCATTTAGATTTCTCATCTATGTCCTCAAGTGTTCTGTTAATGCTGCTAAACGAAAATTCTGGAGGACTCGCTGGTGGGGTATTCTTTTCCTTTTTTTCATCCTGATAATGCTTTTTCTGTTTCTCGTCTTCTTCCTTCAACTGAAAAAAAGATTTGTTAAATGTCTTCAGTGTAGTCAGTCATTCAATGTCTTCAGTGTAGTCATTCAATGTCTTCAGTGTAGTCATTCAATGCCTTCAGTGTAGTCATTCAATGCCTTCAGTGTAGTCATTCAATGCCTTCAGTGTAGTCATTCAATGTCTTCAGTGTAGTCATTCAATGTCTTCAGTGTAGTCATTCAATGTCTTCAGTGTAGTCATTCAATGTCTTCAGTGTAGTCATTCAATGTCTTCAGTGTAGTCATTCAATGTCTTCAGTGTAGTCATTCAATGTCTTCAGTGTAGTCATTCAATGTCTTCAGTTTAGTCATTCAATGTCTTCAGTGTAGTCATTCAATGTCTTCAGTGTAGTCATTCAATGTCTTCAGTGTAGTCATTCAATGTCTTCAGTGTAGTCATTTAATGTCTTCAGTGTAGTCATTCAATGATAGCATTACAAGGCAGTTCTTGTTCTGGAATCCCCAGGGTAAGAGAGGTAGAGGAAGACTAAAGAACACATGGAGAAGAGAACTGGAGGAAATAGAAGAGAACCTAAAGACATAAGAATAGAATTCACCGCTATACATTGGGTTCGTGGACTATGAACAGGCATTTGACAATGTAGACAGAATCGCTTTGGAAATTGATGAGGCATTATGGAGTTCCCATGAAGATCATTAACTTAATAAAGAAGACCTATGAAGACATGACATGCTCATTTCTTCATAAAGGACAACTTACAGAACCGTTTAGAATTAGAATGGGAGTGAGACAGGGATGCCTCTTGTCTCCATTTCTTTTCTTACTAGCAATAGATTGGGTTATGAAAACATCAACAACACACAACAGAAATGGAATCCAGTGGAATCTGACTAAACAGCTTGATGATCTGGATTTTGCAGATGACTTGGCTCTTCTGTCCCATAACCATAATCAGATGCAAGAGAAAATGAAAATTTTCCATGAGAGGTCACAAATGGGCCTGAAAATACATAAGGAAAAGACAAAGATTATGAGAATGCAAGAAATGATAACAAGGTCGAACTTGAAGAAACACCATTAAAAGATGTAGAATCGTACACATATCTTGGTAGTAATATAGACAAAGTTGGAGGGACAGACAGTGATATTAAAATAAGAATACAAAAAGCAAGAGGAGCTTTCATAGCATTGGGAAACACATGGAGAACAAGAGAAATCAAGTCCAACACGAAAATAAGAATCTTCAACTCAAATGTGAAGTCAGTCCTATTGTATGGCTCTGAGACATGGAGAACAACAAAAACAACAACCAAAAAGCTACAGACTTTTATAAACGGGTGCTTGCGTAGAATAGAAGGACTGAAATGGTATGACAAAGTCACAAATGTGGAACTGATGACAAGAACCAGACAAGTGCCAGTGGAATAAGAGTTGAGAAGAAGACCCTGGTGATGGATAGGACACACATTGAGGAAACCTGTTGATAGCATTACAAGGCAGTCCTTGTTCTGGAATCCCCAGGGTAAGAGAGGTAGAGGTAGACTAAAGAACACATGGAGAAGAGAACTGGAGACAGAAATTAAAAGGATAATGATGACATAGAAAAACCTTTAGTGAATGGCACATGACAGGATGACACATGACAGGATGGCAATGACAGGATGACATGGCATATTTGTTGATGACCTACAGACAGCTGAAAGGTATTGTTGATGATGTTGATACTTACTTACTTAGTCATTCCTCTTCTACCCTGAAGGGGTTGGAGTGGCTAAGAGGTATGGCGTCATCCTCACTCTTGACACTCACTCATGCAGTAAAACCATCAACAATTAATCTATGTTTGCATGTATCATCAATATGAAACTATATACAAACGCATTCTTGATTATATGCGTACATTCTGGAGGGAAATTATAAAAAAATTACTTTCTTACACACTTCTGTAGCAGTTATTAAAAATGTACTGTATATACTCAAGTATAAGTCGAGAAATCTTTTTCCTTTTTGCACCTTATAAAATGTACCCCGACTTGTATGCGAGTCAAAAAAATACAAGATTTATTAAATCAGTCAGTGTTGCCCTCTGCCCTTACTTCCTCACACTGGTATCCCTTGAGATATAAACTTGCTGTTTCATTAAATGTTTTTATCAAAATATCTTAAGTAATACAGTTTGAACTCCTATTAAGTCACAAATTTCAACTGGAGTACGCCTTGTTGACCAGCCTCCTTCATTTGATCAGCAAAACTATTGCTTCTTTCACTAGATTCAATTTCATCATAGTCTAAATCGGGCCCTTCTTCAATATCCACATCTGATTCAGCCGCACGGTTAGCATCCTGATAAAATAATAAGTCACTTTTCAGATCCCAAAGCAAATATTTGACTGCCCGGAAAACCTTATCTTTTAAAAAAAAGACATGAAAAATCATAATATCGATCGCCTCTGATAAAAGAAATTAAGAAAAACAGAAGCATTTTAATGTAACGGAAATCTATAACTTAGGTCTAGCTAAATACCGAGATCTTGTTGCTACTTAGCAAAGACTGACAACTTTCCGGAGCATGAAGTAACTTTTTTTCAAAGGGTTGAAAATCGGGCATGCAGGACCGTCTGACATTCTGCCCTTCCCTTCTCTTATACTGAATTCATTTATTCTCACATGCAATTTAAATATTAATGGGGCGATTTCAAGTGGGTTAAGCTGAAAGTGACAATAATTTACAGAAATTCCAAAACAATGCGGGAATTTGGGATCGTCAAAAAACTCATTTCACTTTTAATTGGGTCTTTCATTTTGGACGGTTTTTACATCTTAAAGTCTAGAAGTCAACTTATAGTCAGATAGACTTATACTCGAGTGTGTACGGTATATCTGCCTATTCTCATACACATCTTGATATTTTAAACAAACAATAAAATTACATAAATAACCAGCCCTATAGGTGACTTTATGCTTCATAAAGAGCACCAGTGAATGAATGAATAATTAAAATGATTTTAATTTCCAAGCATCAATTCACGCCCTTTTTTTTATTTCTCTCAGTACTGCTTTTCGACCTACCTCTTTGTGTTTATGAAGTTCTGCCCGTTGTTTCTCTGAATAAAATTTGGCTCTGTCCCTAGGGGTGAGCTCGGTCATTGAAGCTGCCTTCCTCTTTGTCTTCCTGGCAAGAATGCTGTCTGGTGAATTGTTTCTGGATGGCTTCCCATGACGTGGGTTGGTGTGAATGTTCTGGTAATCCAGTTCCTTTTCTTTCTCCTGAAACATATGCAGGATTTATGATAAAGAAGGACTGGAGTTGCATGACAAGATCATCAATGTGAAACTAATGACAAGAACCAGACAGGTGACAAGGAAAGATCTTGAACAGATGGCACAGGACAAGAGTGTATGAATTCATTGACAGCTTATGCTCCTTAGGAAACTGAAGAGGTATGATGATAAATATTATCCTATTGTATATCCGATTGACAGAGTGGTTAGAGCGCTGGTCTATTGTGGCAAAAGTGCCAGGTTCAGTTTAGGAATTGACACGCTCCAGTCTACCCAGCTGTAAATGGGTACCTGACTTTACTCTTGAGTCAGGGAAGGAAAAGGCAGTGAGGAAAGGAACTGGTCTCCCCACCTCTCGATGCTGGACCAGTATAGCAAAGTCTCTAACACTTCACTCCCCTATGGCAGTATCTGCTGTGGGACTACCTTGACCTTTATATTCGACATGTTCATCTGTTTGTTTGATCCCCAGTGATCGGATTTCTCACTCTGTACTGTTGCAGCATTTAGGGATAGGTTTTTAGGCGTTCTCACAACTCTCAGCGAGTTCAACATTGGGTGGAGGTCACACCAGACCAACTAACTAGCGGGTAAGGCAATGCCCTAGAGGGAGTTCCATGATAAATATTATCCTATTGTATATCTGACATGCTCGTTTGTTTGTTCAAACCCCAGGAGTTTGAGTTTTCACTCTTTCCTCTTGCAGCATTTGGGGATATGTTTTAGGAGTTTCTCACAACTCTCAGCGAGTTCAACATTGGGTGGAGGTCACACCAGACCCACTAACTAGCGGGTAAGGCAATGCCCTAGAGGGAGTTCCATGATAAATATTATCCTATTGTATATCTGACATGATCGTTTGTTCGTTCAAACTCCAGGAGTTTGAGTTTTCACTCTTTCCTCTTGCAGCATTTGGGGATAGGTTTTAGGAGTTTCTCACAACCCCCAGAGGACTTCCTCAACTCAGCAGGCTCAACATTGGTGGAGGTCACACCAGACCCATTAACTGGTGGGTGATACAATGCCACGAGTAGGATGGTACTCTACCCTAGAAAGAGGTGTGTATCCAACATGTGACAGCTGTATTCCCATAAGACATCTGGATCATGATTTCTCTGCCTTACAGTAAGCACAGTTTGAGTAAAGGTAAACGTATCCCCGTAGCACCTGCTACCATACGGGAGTGTTAAACACTTCATCTATAGCAGGTCTCAGCTTTTATGAGGTGAGGGTGACTAGTTCCCGTACTCACTGTCTTTGCCTTCCCTGACTCAACAGCAATCAGTTACCAATTTTTAAAGCTGGGTCGACAAGACAAAGACCTGGTTTTGAACTCAGCCCCTTTGCTTCGAGAAGCAAGCTCTAACCACTCTGTTAAACGGGTGTGACAATTTGAGTAGTGCTGCAAATTCTCAAAACTCCCTACTCAAAAATTACGTCACAAACATAAAACATATTGTACAGTAACTATAGATCAGTGGTTCTCATCGTGGGCCATCCCATATTTCTAGGGTGCCACAGTAAGATTGTAAAGTACCTTTTTTCTAGCTAAAAGGGGGGGGTGGGGGGGGGGGGGGTGGGGGGGGGGGGGGGGGGGGGGTGGGTGTGGGGGGGGGGGGGGGGGGTGGGGGTGGGCGGTGGGGTCCGTCCACAGAGGTAAAAGAGGCTCAGTAAGGGGGCCATGAGCAAAAAAAGGTTGAGAACCACTGCTATAAATAGATATGGTGAAGCCATGACTTGGTTATAAATTCAGATATTCTTCTTCGTTGTTTGCTCTCAAATAAACACATCTTTCTCTCTTATAAAGTTCTCTCTTATAAAGTTGGCCGTCCATCTCAGGTTTCTCTCACCACCATACAGTTTCTTCCTCAACTGGGTTGGAGAAGGCCACGCCGCCACTCTGCTCCTCTCATAGAGCTGACAGGTTGGAGTACATGTTCTATGTCTGTTTGTCCTCCCCACATTGACACAACATCTGTCTGTTTGTCCTCCCCACATTGACACAACATCTGTCTGTCCAATTTTCAGTTTCTTGAACAGGTGGTATCTGAGTCTGCAATGGCCAGTTCTCAGTCTGAAAAATTATCACTTGATCTCTTGTTGGTAATGTATAGTATGGTTCAGCATTACTGGACTCTGGATGTTCCTTCTGCCATATTTACATGCTTTTTATAACTTCACTTGTATGTCACTTTCATGTCACTTTCAAATCTTGCAATCGATTTTTCAATCACTTCCAGATGAGCAATAGCTCAAAAAGTGTGGGGCGCTGATTTTGCATGAAATTAACTTCTGCTTAATACTTCATTAGACACTTATGGATAAAATATATGATAAGCGCTTAAGTGCCCCACGCTTCTTGTCAATTTGATGTTACATTTTTTTTACTGCAAGCTATAAACTTCTTGAAAAATTATTTTTGGGTTTTTAGTGCATTAAAAGCGTGTTTAAAATATTTTTTTTTAATATTTTGTATTCCCTATAGTTATTTCTGATTATTGCTTTTATCTCTTCATGTTTAGCCCTGTCTTCTGTTTGGATTTTCTTTCCTCCTTCTTTGGCAAGTTTATCAGCCTTCTCATTTCCATATATCTTGTAGTGGACAGGGATCCTCTGTACTTTTACTTTTGTGAATTCCTAGATGGTTTCCATTAGTGCTTCTGCCAGGCTGTCTAATGTATCATTTGTATTGTTCTTTATTCAGGTATCATCTATTCCTCCCACCACCTGCTAATGGAGCATGGTACCACCATTATAGATGGGCCCACTTAAGAAAGAATACGCCAAAGCACTTTTAGAAAGGAGGAACATGTACTTTATTTTTAGGTCACTTGCCACGGAGCATAGAGCCACCACTAAATAGAAGCCTTCACTGAATATTTACTGCTTGACAGACAGAAGTGTACACTGATGGGTCTGTACTCCATGTTGAGAGATCGAGATGGGGCTTCTTAGCTACAATAAGGGGCACAGTTGTGACATGACAATAACCTCCAGCATGAGGATGGACACAGAAGCAACAACTGCAGCCCTGAGGTCGCTGTCTGAAACTCCTTTAATAAGGGCAGTTATTGTGTCGGACTCACAATCCATTCTTCAGAAGGTCGGAAATGGATGGCTGAGACATGAATGGAGATCATAATTAAGATCTCAAACCTTCAGGAATCTGTGTGAATCTACTGTGCTTATCATGCTGATGTACACAGCAATGAGAGAGCTAACTGACTAGCCTCGAGAGCACCCATAGTGAGGACACTGAATATGGATAAATAAGGGAGAGATTCTAAGGACAAGTAATGATCACCATTTAGCGAATGACACTGCAACTGATGAATCAACAAGGCTGAGTTTTCTGGAATTCGGCATCAAATATAAGACTCGCAGGGATGGACATAAGTGAAGGTGGATCAGGCATATATAAAACCACATGCTACAGGAACAATCAGTGTTCATGCCCTTCAACAACTGCTGAGGGAGACTTAGCAGCTGTGTGTCTGCCTGGAATGCTGTGATGTTGCTTCTGTACAACAATAACAATTGACAGTTATTTGGAACCTTTAACTTTCTTTTGAAAGGATTTTATACCTTGCTTTTTGCTCACTAATTGTTTGTTCATAGAAATCCCATGATGTGTTCAAAAGAAAATTGCCCATGATCTGAATAATTAATGGTACCTTTAACTGATTTTCAAGCTGTGAATTTTTCTCTTTCAGTTGATCCAGTTGTTTCTTCACATCTTTCTGTTTGGCTATCTCAACTCCCATTTCATGTCTGTGGCTCTTTTTCAGCACTTCTATGTGCCTCTGTAACTCCTGAAACATAACACAGCTGTAAACATGACAGCCAAACTGGGTCAGCCATACTTTCAGAAAGGCACAAGAAAATACAGGTAGGCAGGTATTAGAGTTAACAAGGAACAACAAGAGAAGGTACATGTTGGGAGTTCCGGAAAAAATGGTAACTGGTCAGCATATATAAGTTCGAGAAAAACACAAGCACCCTTTAATCTGATTTAAAATATCACAGAGTTTGACATGTTTACATTTTATGAAACTTCAGATTATGTGCTATCAAATGGTATAACGGTTACAACTACCAAAACTAATCTTAGATATATTTAACTCATAAAGGACGTGGTAGTTTTACCATACTTGATGCAAGGAATGTTCTGTCGCTTTGAGTTTTCATAGTGTTAAAGTTTAAGGGTTGGTTCTTTCATAGTTTCTTCTAAATTATGGTATTGTTATACATAGTTGTAAAGTAAACTGAATGAGGATTAATAAAAGAATATTAAATTGGGACATAACAAAACAAAAACTTTGTTCAAATATACTGGCCCCAAAAACTGGCCTTCTGTTATGAGAACCTGGGGGAAAAAAGGCCCCAAATACTGGGTTCTAGTCCTTGAAGAGTTACTGTGCACTTGAAAGCACTGACCCTTTCAGAAAAATTAATATGAAGCCAACTGTTAAACCAGTTTTTCTCTGAATTTCATGTCTCCGGAAAACTAACTTTGAACTCGCACTAAATTTTTACTTAATTTTCACAATTTGATATTTGTTGTCACCACCACATGGGTAATTGAAATAATTTTGTTGTGTTAGCAATACCTCAGTTTTACTTGACTTTTTCCTTCCACTATTGCCAAGAAGCGTAGCGTGGAACTGAAGTTTGTGTTCCAGAGCCAAGTGTGTCGCCTTGGCTGCTGTGAGCCTGTGTTGTTGTAGGATGTCTGTGATGTTGTCTGTCCATCTGCCTCTTGGTCTTCTCCATGCTCTGAACCTAGATCTTCTAGTGTTGTAGGCGAGTATGGTAATTTATCGGCCTCCATTCTCATGAGATGGCCAAATCACCTGATTTTCTATCTCTATATATTCTTTATGCAGAATGTTGTTCGTACAGTTTTTCTAATGTCCTAAACAATTAATTATTATTGACCATAATTGCCAAATTCTCTATCACAAACATGTAACATAGCAAATGCTCTCGCGTTTAAGTAAAACACATAAACATTGCTAAATATGAAATTAACATATGTTTTATCATTCATCGATTTAAAAAATTTTAACCAATTAATCAATCATTAAAGATCCCAGCTCTAAAAAAAACATTCAAAGCATCCTCTTCTGTTTTCATTTGTCCCTGTGCAATGTTACAAATGTCAGTTTTACATGGAACAATACAACAAATACAGGATGTTTTGGGGGAAACCCTTTTTCAACCGCAGTGACAAAGAAGAGACGCACAGCTGTTAAACAATTATAAACATGGGCTTCTTCTTCTTCTTTGATCCTTAGCCGCCGACCGTCAAAGCAGTCAGTGGCCATTACGCCTGGTGGCGTCTTGTAGGGCAACAACAAATTGATTCCACTTTGCTCGGTCGGCGGCCATCCTTCGTACAGTGCCCCAACTCTGGTTCATTCTTTGCATCTCAGCCTCCACAGTCCTCCGCCAAGTTGTTTTTGGTCGGCCTCTCTTTCGTTTTCCTTCAGGGGTCCATAGCATAGATGTTCTTGTGATGGCATCGGGGTCTCTTCTGAGGACATGGCCAACCCAGCTCCAGCGTCTGCCAGCTATGTGGTGTGCATGTCTTCTTGCTTGCTCCGAGTAAGCAGATCTTGGTTGGTGATGATATTCGGCCAAAAGATTCGGAGAATTTTTCTTAGGCATGTTGTGTGAAAAGAGGACAATTTCGACATTTCCTTCTCTGTAACTCTCCAGCTCTCCGCGCCATAGAGAAGAACAGAAAGCACACAGCTCTGATATAATAAACATGGGCTAAACATAGATAAATGTAGCAGACAAATAAAAAAAAATAAAAAAACAAGGTTTTCATCGTGTATGATACAGAAAAACAACAACAAAGCAGAAGTGGGATAATTTATCTAAGTGAATAAAATAAGACAGAAAACCACAATCAATTAATGGAAATGGTTTATACTTGAAAATCCATCATTACTTCCTTCTCTGCTCCCTACACATCATGGATCCACTTCTGCAACTGGTCCCATGAGAACTGCACCAAAGACGTCATGTGTTCTTGCAGAAGTAGTTTCTATAGCAGTTTTCTTTGCACACTCAAGTTTCCAGCCCCAGGTACAATCTCATATTACTGAGAGGGACCAAAGATGCAGCAAAAGAGATGAATGCAGTCAGCGACTCATAGCTTGACTGCTTGCGCTAGGGTCAGTGAACCAGAGCTGACCAAGACCCTACTCCACCTCCAAGTGGTGGTCCTGGAAACAGACTGCATCACTGCAGTCTGGCCGAGAGAGTAGGGATCGAAAAGGGAAGGCAAACCCAGTCCCAAAAAATGCCATGCGGAAGTCGGATGTGTTGGGCCGAAAGGCACAAATATCGCAGCTTCGCTGTAAACGGCAACTCAACGCAACCAACGTCCTTTTCAGGACAAACGAGGAAGAAGAAGAAGATATTACTGAGAGAGCAGTAGAACATTTATGTCTTTATCTTCTAAGAGACCCTCTTGAACTACTTACTTACTTACTTAGTCATTCCTCTTCTACCGTGAGGTGTAGAGGTTTGTAAGAGAGAGCACCATACTATTCTATCGGCTGTCTTCCTCCTGGCTTGGTTCCATTCTAGTCCTCGGTCCTTCAAAGATTGTCTAATGTTGTCCTCCCAGCGGACTTCCCTCTTGAACTACATGGGGTAATACTGTGTGAAATGAAAGTCTCATGGCGAGAGGTACCAAAAATAACAAACTAACAAACAAAACAAATCTACATTAAATATTTTAATTTTCTTGATGGTATAGGGCAGTGCTTCTTAGCCTTTTAAAATGTTTTGCACCCCTTTACAGCATCTTAAGAAGCCACACACTCCTTGACAGTGTCTTAAGAAGCCGCACACCCCTTTACAGCATCTTTAGAAGCCACACAACCCTTTACAGCATCTTTAGAAGCCACACACTCCTTAACAGTGTCTTACAAAGCCACGTACCCTTTTATAGCATCTTAAGAAGCCACACACCCCTTTACAGCATCTTTAAAAGCCACACACCGCTTTACAGCATCTTTAGAAGCCACACACCCCTTTACAGCATCTTTAGAAGCCACACAACCCTTTACAGCATCTTTAGAAGCCACACACTCCTTAACAGTGTCTTACGAAGCTATGCACCCCTTTATAGCATCTTAAGAAGCCACACACTCCTTAACAGTGTCTTAAGAAGTCGCGCACCCTTATATAGCATCTTAAGAAGCCTCGCACCCCATTATCATCGAGTCTGAGAAATATGCCAGAAATAAGACAAAGGGATAATAGTATGTTTTGAGAAAATGTTATTTACAAAATTTGACCACAGTTCACTATTTAATTTGTGTTGTTACTGTTCTATTTTGTACAAATACATTTGGGTTTTGTGTATTATAAGGTGTTTATAAAGAATCGCCGTTAAAAAAAATCTGTCATATCTTGAACCCCCAGAAGGTGAGTCTCGCACCTCTAAAGGGTGCATGCACCCCTGGTTAATAAACACGGGTTAAGGGTGTCTTATTGAAATGTAATAATATTATTTTTCATGGGACTTTTCAGGTAAACATGATGTAGTTACTAAATATAACTTCTTTTTTTAAATGACAGACAATGCTGGTTTATCATATACAATACATGCAAATATTAAGTCATAAATATAAGTATATAAACCAATAAAACGGTATTGAATCAGTTCTACAAATTAACGGTTCACATGAAACAAGGGACGTTTCGGGTTTTACCCTTCGTCAGCCACAGTTACAAACAGGTGACAAGGACAAGAATTACATATAGGTACTACAAAAACATACGATGATGAGAAACATACACCAAATGAGCGATACAAGCAGATGGAAAAAGTAAACAACCACAGTGATGAGCGAAAAAAGAACAATAATAATGCAAGAAAATCGTAAAACCTGAAAGAAATACCGAAACAAGAAAGTAAATAATCAACGAAACGAAATAAAGAGAATGAACAAAACTTTGGAACAAGTAAAAAGTCACTTAGCTAGATCCGTAAATGCTACTCCACCTCCAAGTGGTGGTCCTGGAAACAGGCTGCATCACTGCAGTCTGGCTGAGAGAGTAGGGATCGAAGAGGGAAGGCTAACCCGGTCCCAAAAAATGCCGTGCGGAAGTCGGATGTGTCGGCCAAAAGGCGCAAATATCGCAGCTCCGCTGTAAACGGGCACAAAGCAACCAACGTCCTTTTCAGGACGAACGAGGAAGAAGAAAAAGAAGATCCGTAGATGCGTGGAATAGAACTGAGGTAGCTTTTTTCTATTATTATTAAGTCACATGACCATACCTTAATTTTTGTCTCCTTCTCCTCCATTTCTTGCTCCACTTTTGCTAGTCTCCGGCTCAGCTCATCTCTTTCCATTAGTTCCTTATCCTCACACATTTCTTTGTATTTGTTCATTTTCTTCTTCACTTTTTCCAACTCATCCTCAGCATCTCTGAGGAAGCGGTCTGATTTTTCATACTTTTCTCTCAGACGTCTGTTTTGTTCCCTCAGTGCTCTGAATGCATGGATGCATACAAATTAATTCATGAATACAAAACTGTCTTCTTATGCAAAGGAGATCTTTCTAACACACACCAAGCACCTTTCTTAACAAATACACACAGTGATTTTTGTGAATATAAAAGATTCTTTATATCCAAGGGTTTTGCTTCTGATACATGCACACACACACACACATATACGAGAGGATATCTCTTAAAGAACGAGCAGCCACTACCTGGGTCAGTATTTCCAAGCACTCATGAATGCAGGCCAGTTTTCAGGGCCAGTATTTTTGAACCAAGTATTTTATTAAGTTTTGTCCCACTTAGAACTTTTAGATGACTGGGAAGTTGAAGTAAACCATTTTTTTTTCATTATTCAAAAGCAATAGTAGTTGACACGCTACTCTTGTGAGTATTTTAAACATGATGACCTCTACGACCTTGCAGCAAGTTTTATAAAAGTGTGTTATTTATTTTCAATGGTGACCAGTGAATTTTCATGCAAGCATTCTGCTGGTCTTAGTGCCCAGCAAGCTTTCAATGTGACAGGAAATTTCAGTGAAGACGAGGATGGGTACAGCAGCAGTGATTTCAGTGTGAGTTTGAGGCCTAGTTCAGCTTCCAGCGATATGGATTCTGTGTAATATGTCATGAAATATGGGCATGGTCCAATTACATGCCACTGATTCCTCTACATCACACTGAGTAAGGCCTAATTTAGATTTACAAGAAGTGGACAGGCACAATGATAAATGTGTCGGCAATGGAGAATGGCACAAGGCAAATGTGCAAGGAATAGTTTTAGATTCCTACCCAAAGACGGAAGAGCAGTGGGTGTGTCAGCAAATCAGAATGAAACATCTACCCCAATCCAGTTTTTTAAATGCCTTGTAATATCAGCTGTAAGGGAGGAAATTTTTAAAAGCATAAGTAGTTTAGCAGAAACTGAAGTGCAGAAACATACACCTTCACTGAAACGGTCAAGATATACTAGGTGGAATGCAATAATGATTATGAGCTGCTAAAAGTTTTTGCTCTTCTTCAAGCATTGGGTGTCAACAAAAGATTATCTTGTCTCGAGAGCCTTTGTTTCACATTATTCATGTTTCATATAAATTTACAAAACAAGTCCATTCAACATTTCCAATAAGGGGTTTCAATGAAAATACAATGAATACGTGAAACACTCGCACCCACACATCCTTTTACACACTCTTCCTTGCAGCCTGAAGTTACTAAGTGCAAAATTTTTGTAATAGTAATAGTGATTGAGAAAAAATTGTGTTGTCAACATTTCTAATAGAAGATTTAAATGAAAATACAATGAAATATGCATATAAAACAGTAGTGCACATACATGCACACATTTATAAACATTCTTTCTTGCATCCTTACATCTTACACTGCAACTTATAATAAAGATAGCAGTGATGGGGTACATAATTTTACATGTCAAAAGATGGGTAATTTGAAATCAGTTACATTTATATGTTTGGCAGGTAATTCGAATGCCAACGCTGCCATCTAACATTGCTAACGTATCTTACAATATTGGCCATGAAAATCTAAAGTGTGGCTGTGTTCATCATAAACACAAGTATTGGTGTCTTGAGAGCCTTTGACAGATGAGGAGAGGTAATTATGTAGATTAAGCAGAAAGGCGAACCATTTCTTTATCCCCGTCTGGGCGAGGAAGGAAGAATGTAATAGTCAAGGTAAGGGCTTTGAGTAGGGAAGAATACCACAGTTGAACAGCCAACTAGAAGCTAGCATACAGTGTTACAAAGAGACAGATACGGGAAGGCAGAGAAAGGGGGAGAGAGAGCAAAAGAGAAGGGGTAGTTTTACTATATTCAGATTACTCCTTAAAGTAAGTTAGTAAGTCAAGTATTGTTTGGAAGTACTATTTTTCCCGGGCAACTGGCCATGTGTTGTGTTGCTGGTACTTTATAAATTTAGGAAAGGCTTTCCCCTTATTTCACATTTCATATAAATATTAAAGAAAATGAATGATATCTTTTTTTTTTTATAGTTCTTTTCTTTTTGGCAACAGGTCATGAAACTCACCAGAACATGTGCATTAGGAATATAAAAATTAATGATACATATCTGTACATTAAAGTAATTATGCGTATATATGTATGCTTATAATTATATGTACATACACATATGTGTACTTAAATTCCGCCAAAACACACTCTTTTAAGCAGTACATTATACCTTGCAATTTACAATGAATATAAAGGAAATTCGGAACTACAGGTTGGTAACCCAGAATTCGAAATGCTCGGAGACGGCCCTGTTTCTGTTTTTGGATTTTTTCGGTTTTAGAATTTTGGCCAAAGTACCCCAAAAATCACCCAAAGTAGCCCGAAAATCGGTTTAAAATCATCCAAAAGTCGGTCAAATGAACTTTCGATTTTCGGAATATTTCTGTTTTCGGACGTTCAAATTCTGGGTTACCAACCCGTAAAATGAAAGGTGTGGTTACAGATTGCTTTATCGCAGGGTTCTTCTTTTAGTACTTGTAGTTAAACAGGAAAAGTAAACACAAGGCCTGGGTAGCTTTCTGAGAGGCTAGCACACATTAATACAAAGGGGAAGATTAGATACAGACTTGTGGAAGAGAACTAATCAATAGCTGATAAATAATATATTCTTACCAACTCTTTGCTATCAGTGTCAAACATGGTCACTGACCAAAGTACAGAAAGGGAAAAATCACATCCTGTGAGAAGAAATGGTTAAGAAAAACCACAAATGTTACCAGGAGGGACAGAATGAGAAATGATAACATGAGAAAAACTGTATGAACTACATCCTGCATATAAAGACACAGAAAATTGGGTGGTCTGGCCATCTCATGAGAATGGGGCTCAATAAATGACCTCTACATGCCTACAGAAGTAGAAGATTTGGTTTCAAGGTATAGAGAAGACCAAGAGGCAGGTGGATAGACAACATCACAAACATCCTACAACAATATGGACTGACATCAGCCAATGTGACACACTTGGCTCGAGAGCACAAACTTCAGCTTCACACTACACGTCATGGCAAGAGTGAAAGTAAAAGTAAGTGGAAGGAAAAGTTAAAGTAAGTGGAAGAAAAAAAGTAAAAGTAAGTGGAAGGAAAAATAAGTGAAAAAGAACCAGACTTCAACCAGAACAGCCGGAGATTACTGAGAAAAAGTGCAGCCTGGCAGGACACAATTAAAATGTATAACCTGACACACCTTTGACTGGAACCCACAGAGCAAGAAACAATAGGTAGAAGAGGAAGCAAAGGTTGGAGTTTTGTGGGAGGGCTGAAAAAAAAAGTTCTAAAATAGAAATCAATGGTCAGCTACACTTACAGCTTTATGTTTCTTATGGAACAAAAAAGAATGATCATGATCATAATACTAATCTATGATGTTGGAATATTACTTTTTCTTATCTGATATGACTGTATACATTTTATAACCTAAAAAATTAACATTTAAATGCAGAACAAATCAAAGAACCATACAATGAATTACTATTTAAAAAAAATTAATAAATTTAATAAAAAAAACAACCTGATTTCATTACTGTGTTTGTCCAATATCATGGGGAGATCATTCTCCTTATTCTCAAATGTTTTAATTGTCTTCTCCTGCCTAAACTGTGCCATCTTGTAATACTTATTCTCCTGTTCCAGATCTCTGATCTTTATTTTCAGCTCTTCAATCTGGAAGATAAAATTAAAAATATTTTTTAATTAAATAGTCAAACGGTGACAACAATATTTTTACTCTTTCTACCGTACAAGCCGTATGGTTCACTACAATATGGTACATTATTCTTCCAAGGGCCACCTTCCCATTATTTCTTTTGTTTCCCTTACAGAGCATGGGACCACAACTGTAGATGGTACCCTTATAGGAAGCCTGGACCAAGCAGTCACATACTCTTGCAGTAGTAGTTTGTGTGGCTATCTGCTTGACATGATGAGGTTGCCAGCCACGTGCACATCCTAACATCAATAACACACCTGAGGGTGCAGTAATTCTATTCTTTCTTTGCTGCTTCAGAGACCCCCATGTGCCACACCAGGAGGCTACCTGGTACGCCCATTCTGTTATAGTCAGATGTACTACGCCATAACTTAGCATGATATAAAACAAAATAATTTGCTATATATACTAGCAGCACTTCAAAACATTCTTTTGCCAATTTACAACAATTTGATGGAAACATTATTAGTTAGTACAGTTTCGTATCCTTGAATTCGAAAACTGAAATATTCCAAAAATAGAATCTTTTTTTACCGACTTTTGGGCCATTTTTGAACACATTTTGCGCGATTTTCTAACACATTTTGGCCGACATCTGGAAAACTAAAAACATCCAATTGCTGAAACACAGCTGTCACTGGGCATTTCGGAATCGAGGATACGAACCTGTATATTACCAATGTTGAACTAATGAGAAGAACCAGACACATGCCAGTGTAAAAAGAACGAACCAACGAACTTAAGTTTGAAAGGGTTAAGGATTGGGCCCACAGGCTTGTCTATCACGTTCTGCCCTTTATCTAGGCCCAGGATTCTTAAACTTGTATTGTGCCATGATCACCTTTGACTGTCTGATGAAGACTATATATGGACCCCTTTTATTGTCCAGTAAAGACTATGGACCCTTTCTTGGAAAAAAAATTTACTTAAAAGCATAATTTAAAATTTTACATTTTAAAATTTAGGTTATGAACACAGAACCCTTAGAATCCATTCGGGACCCAAAGATGCAGCAATAGAGAATGCAGTCAGCGACTCATAGCTTGACTGCTTGCATCAGGGTCAGCGAACCAGAGCTGACCAAGACCCTACTCCACCTCCACATGGTGGTCCTGGAAACAGGCTACATCACTGCAGTCTGGCTGAGAGAGTAGGGATCGAAGAGGGAAGGCAAACCCGGTCCCAAAAAATGCTGTGCTGAAGTCGGATGTGTCGGCCGAAAGGCGCAGATATCGCAGCTCTGGCATAAACAGACACAACGCAACCAACGTCCTTTTCAGGATGAACGAGGAAGGAAGAAGAAGAATCCATTCATAGACCCCTATGGGGTCTGTGGACCACAGGTTAAGAAACCCTGATTTAGACTTTCATTCTGAAAAATTACTTTCTAGCATACTCCTACAGCAGAATAATGTTTGAGAAGAAGACTTGGTATAGGACATGAGGACTTGGTACAGGACATGAGGACTTGGTACAGGACATGAGGACTTGGTACAGGACATGAGGACTTGGTACAGGACATGAGGACTTGGTACAGGACATGAGGACTTGGTATAGGACATGAGGACTTGGTACAGGACATGAGGACTTGGTACAGGACATGAGGACTTGGTACAGGACATGAGGACTTGGTACAGGACATGAGGACTTGGTACAGGACAGGAGGACTTGGTACAGGACAGGAGGACTTGGTACAGGACATGAGGACTTGGTACAGGACATGAGGACTTGGTACAGGACAGGAGGACTTGGTACAGGACAGGAGGACTTGGTATAGGACAGGAGGACTTGGTATAGGACAGGAGGACTTGGTATAAGTTTGTTGAAGGCCTACGCACCTTGGGGAGCTAAAGACTGATAGTGATGATGAGGAATTCATCAATTCCTGAATGAGTGTCATGTAATGAAGATTCAAACTGAATGTAACTAAGGCCAAAATTAGCTAACAACTTAAAGTAAATAAATGAACATACGCCATATAACACAACCTTATTTCTGAGCTCATTGATCCTGTTTCGACTGGCAGAAAGCAGTCTATTGCTGAAGCTGTCATGATTTTGCTTCATGTCTGCTGGTTCATTTGTTCGGCTATTTCCTCGACCATTACCTTGACCTTTGCGTAATCTCTGTCCTTGAACTTGACTTCTTGTAATTCCAAACCCTCTCCCTCGACCACGAACTGTGGGGGGAAAGTACCGTAATAATCACATAATACTGACTTATTCTGGAAAAAACCCAGACATAGAACGAGAGACAAAAAGAAAAAATGTGAGAAATGGAGAGACTGAATTATGGAGAGAAATGGAGAGAATGAGTTAGTTTAGTTATATTCATTCATCATCTTCTTGTGAGCTCCTTACGGAATATGCAGCCATCACTAAAGCTGACCCCCTGGTAAGAAACAAGCACATGCTGTTGTAGTTGTGGTTTCTGTGGAAATTTGTTTCAGATAATGATGCTGCCAGCCCAAATCTACAACTTCATTTGACGACGTGGGAGCCGCGCTAGCGTAGTGGTTACAACACCGCTCTGGCGACCGGGTGATACAGGATCAAACCCGGGCGACGGCATTTGAGGATTTTTCGTCGACCGGGATTTGGACTGGATTAACTCGAGACCTGGCGAGGACATTTGAAGGAGTGTCAACGACCAGGGACTGGCGGCTCCTGAGCCGACCCAGCTGCAATGGGAACCTCCGAAATCGGCGAGTATTTGCCTGAATGGCGAGGGACATTTGTCTCTGTACAAGAAATAAAGGGATACTCACGTAAAATCAATGTCAGGTTAGACATAAAAATAATAACCTGATATTTCGCCTCGAGTATTAGCGGGCGAACGCAAAAAAAAAAAAAAAAAAAAAAAAAAAAAATTTGACGACGTGCCATAGGGTGCTGTAGTCCTGTTCTTGATTTGCCTCTTCAGAGACCTCCCACCCCCTGGGAACAACATGGGGCAACTTAGCGATATAACTTTTTAACAACTGTTACATTATAACTCACTGACACAGGGGTGACAGGTTTAGTCACAGTAGTGGATGTGTGTGAAATAGTACAGTATATGCTGATTTGTGTCGTTGTCGTCTAGGTGTATGATTACAATCCCATCTAGATCATACGAAGTGTCCGATTGACAGAGTGGTTAGAGCGCTGGTCTCACGGCAAAGGTGCCAGGTTCAAATCACAATACCGACATGCTCTAGTCTACCCAGCTGTAAATGGGAACCTGACTCTGCTCTTTGAGCTAGGGAAGGAAAAGATAGAGAGGAAGGGAACTGGTCACTCCACTTCTTAATGCTGAACCTAGTATGGTGATGTCTCTAACACTTCAATCCCCTACGGGACTACCTTTTATAGATCATACAGCGGCCTAGGAAACACTAAAGGAAATCAGGAATTCACTCCCAACAAATACCGTAATAACATAGGTGTTCTGAACACCAGAATTGTTCTAATATTGTAGATAAAGCAGGTATTTGTCTAAATACTTAATACTCCAGTAATCAAATGAAGGGAGACGCAATGGCATTCCATATCTTGAATAATCACCACTGTATATCTCCCACTCAAGCTTTCAAACTTAAAATGCTATAATATAATTGAGCAAACTAAACCTTATCAAACATGCAGTGATAAGTTTTCTGTGCAGCACTAACAATCTAGAACAGGGAATACAGCTGCCTCTCTCAAAGCCCAAATTGCAACTGACTTAATCTATATTCTTTACAAAAACTAATTCACTAGTAAAGCTCATTCCATTGTAGGAAACCTGCATCAAAACACTGAAGTGATCCATAGCAATTTGTTTGACATGATGACGTTGCCAGCGCCATGCCCAACCTCATATTAGTTGTCTCTTATGACATGCATGTGGGATCAGTAGTCCTATTCTTGCTCTGTCTACTCAGACCATGAAGAACTTCACAGGGTCATTAATAATTAAACACCACGTAATAACTTCATTCTTTTTCTTTCACCTTTCAACTCCACAAGGAGTAAAGGATCACGTTAAACACCCATTGAGGCATATTGGGAATATGGTGTTAGGCCGATATTTTCTTGATCATCGGCACACTAGGGGTGATGTGGTCAGCATCACGCCGGCCACCTTAACCTTCCCAGAGTTGCTCTGGTACCCAATTCATGAGACTGGGTCGAACCTTGGACCACCGAGCTAGGAAGCCAGTGCACTAACCACTGCACTACACACGGCTCCAACTCCACAAAGAGCATAGGCTTTCAGCAAACTTATGCCAAGCTTCATGTCCCATGTCTGATGTCCCATGTCCCATGCTCAATGTCTTCTTCATCCTCTTCATGTTTGTCTCCAGTTCTTTTTTCCATGTGTTCTTTGGTCTGCCTCTACCTCTCTTACCCTGGGGATTCCAGAACATGGATGGGGATTCCAGAATATGGACTGTCTTGTAATGCTATCAGTAAGTTTTCTCAGAGTGTGTCCTATCCATCTCCAGCATCATCTTCTCATCTCTTGTTCCACTGGCACTTGTATAGTTCTTGTCATCTCTTGTTCCACTGGCGCTTGTATAGTTCTTGTCATCTCTTGTTCCACTGGCACTTGTATAGTTCTTGTCATCTCTTGTTCCACTGGCGCTTGTATAGTTCTTGTCATCTCTTGTTCCACTGGCGCTTGTATAGTTCTTGTCATCTCTTGTTCCACTGGCACTTGTATAGTTCTTGTCATCTCTTGTTCCACTGGCGCTTGTATAGTTCTTGTCATCTCTTGTTCCACTGGCGCTTGTATAGTTCTTGTCATCTCTTGTTCCACTGGCGCTTGTATAGTTCTACTCATCAGTAAAACCTTAGTGATCTTGTCATGACCAAGAGCCAAGGATCCAGACCTCCAGGACGATTTAGAGTTTGCTGGGAGGACAACATCAGACAACTTCTGGAGGACCAAGGACTGATCTGAACCCAGGCCTAAAGGATGACAGCCAATAGGATAGCATGGCCCTCTCTCTGGCAAACCTCTACACCCCAAAGTAGAAGAGGAACGACTAAGTAAGTAAACACAAGTTATACCATTTCAATTCTTCTATTCTACGCAAGCATCCATTAATCAAAGTTAAATAACCCAATACATTCCACTAAATTACCCAAATGGAAGAAAAAACACAAAAATCAAAACCATAATTTCAAAATGTGTAATAAGTAGACTAATATCAAAATTGATTGTAAAACTCACAAAGGCAGATATTACCACACAGATCGGTTTGGTGGGTGGTTTGGTGTTTAAGGACTATCTTCATTGCATGCAGACAACTCCATCAGTGCTCCGATCTCTTCCCTCAGATCAGCACAGTGCACAAACTCCATAGCACTGGCGAGGATCCCAGTGTGTGTATACAGGAATCACACATTCTAGAAATATTTTTGTGGTGGGTAGGTTTCCTAATTTTTACATTTTGCCAGGACAGTGGCCATATGGCCTACTCTTTACGATTTCCATCTGCTGAGGGGACTTTTAATGTGTGCAACTTGCACACTGGACCTCCTAGGCATCCCTGATCTCACTACCCAAACTGGTTCTAAAAAAAAAACTCCATTAATTATATTCCCTGTAAGTGAAACGAAACTGGCACCTTTAGAATTAAGCAGACTTCTTAACCACTCCAACCCCATTACACAAAGAATAATAAATAAATGTATCTTTCAGCTCCGCAAGGAGCACAGACCATTAACAAATTCATGGCAACTCCTCATGTTCTATGAGCACAGGCCATTAACAAATGCATGCCAACTCCTCATGTTCTATGAGCACAGGCCATTAACAAATTCATGGCAACTCCTCATGTTCTATGAGCACAGGCCATTAACAAATTCATGGCAACTCCTCATGTTCTATGAGCACAGGCCATTAACAAATTCATGGCAATTCCTCATGTTCTATGAGCACAGGCCATTAACAAATTCATGGCAACTCCTCATGTTCTATGAGCACAGGCCATTAACAAATTCATGGCAACTCCTCGTGTTCTATGAGCACAGGCCATTAACAAATTCATGGCAACTCCTCATGTTCTATGAGCACAGGCCATTAACAAATTCATGGCAACTCCTCATGTTCTATGAGCACAGACCATTAACAAATTCATGCCAACTCCTCATGTTCTATGAGCACAGACTATTAACAAATTCATGGCAACTCCTCATGTTCTATGAGCACAGACCATTAACAAATTCATGCCAACTCCTCATGTTCTATGAGCACAGGCCATTAACAAATTCATGGCAACTCCTCATGTTCTATGAGCACAGGCCATTAACAAATTCATGGCAACTCCTCATGTTCTATTAGCACAGGCCATTAACAAATTCATGGCAACTCCTCATGTTCTATGAGCACAGGCCATTAACAAATTCATGCCAACTCCTCATGTTCTATGAGCACAGACCATTAACAAATTCATGCCAACTCCTCATGTTCTATGAGCACAGACCATTAACAAATTCATGCCAACTCCTCATGTTCTATGAGCACAGGCCATTAACAAATTCATGACAACTCCTCATGTTCTATGAGCACAGGCCATTAACAAATTCATGGCAACTCCTCATGTTCTATGAGCACAGACCATTAACAAATTCATGCCAACTCCTCATGTTCTATGAGCACAGACCATTAACAAATTCATGCCAACTCCTCATGTTCTATGAGCACAGGCCATTAACAAATTCATGGCAACTCCTCATGTTCTATGAGCACAGGCCATTAACAAATTCATGCCAACTCCTCATGTTCTATGAGCACAGACCATTAACAAATTCATGCCAACTCCTCATGTTCTATGAGCACAGACCATTAACAAATTCATGCCAACTCCTCATGTTCTATGAGCACAGGCCATTAACAAATTCATGACAACTCCTCATGTTCTATGAGCACAGGCCATTAACAAATTCATGGCAACTCCTCATGTTCTATGAGCACAGACCATTAACAAATTCATGCCAACTCCTCATGTTCTATGAGCACAGACCATTAACAAATTCATGCCAACTCCTCATGTTCTATGAGCACAGACCATTAACAAATTCATGCCAACTCCTCATGTTCTATGAGCACAGACCATTAACAAATTCATGCCAACTCCTCATGTTCTATGAGCACAGACCATTAACAAATTCATGCCAACTCCTCATGTTCTATGAGCACAGACCATTAACAAATTCATGCCAACTCCTCATGTTCTATGAGCACAGACCATTAACAAATTCATGACAACTCCTCATGTTCTATGAGCACAGACCATTAACAAATTCATGACAACTCCTCATGTTCTATGAGCACAGACCATTAACAAATTCATGACAACTCCTCATGTTCTATGAGCACAGACCATTAACAAATTCATGCCAACTCCTCATGTTCTATGAGCACAGACCATTAACAAATTCATGACAACTCCTCATGTTCTATGAGCACAGACCATTAACAAATTCATGCCAACTCCTCATGTTCTATGAGCACAGACCATTAACAAATTCATGCCAACTCCTCATGTTCTATGAGCACAGACCATTAACAAATTCATGACAACTCCTCATGTTCTATGAGCACAGACCATTAACAAATTCATGCCAACTCCTCATGTTCTATGAGCACAGACCATTAACAAATTCATGCCAACTCCTCATGTTCTATGAGCACAGACCATTAACAAATTCATGCCAACTCCTCATGTTCTATGAGCACAGACCATTAACAAATTCATGACAACTCCTCATGTTCTATGAGCACAGACCATTAACAAATCATCATGCCAACTCCTCATGTTCTATGAGCACAGACCATTAACAAATTCATGACAACTCCTCATGTTCTATGAGCACAGACCATTAACAAATTCATGCCAACTCCTCATGTTCTATGAGCACAGACCATTAACAAATTCATGCCAACTCCTCATGTTCTATGAGCACAGGCCATTAACAAATTCATGCCAACTCCTCATGTTCTATGAGCACAGACCATTAACAAATTCATGCCAACTCCTCATGTTCTATGAGCACAGACCATTAACAAATTCATGCCAACTCCTCATGTTCTATGAGCACAGACCATTAACAAATTCATGACAACTCCTCATGTTCTATGAGCACAGACCATTAACAAATTCATGACAACTCCTCATGTTCTATGAGCACAGACCATTAACAAATTCATGCCAACTCCTCATGTTCTATGAGCACAGGCCATTAACAAATTCATGCCAACTCCTCATGTTCTATGAGCACAGACCATTAACAAATTCATGCCAACTCCTCATGTTCTATGAGCACAGACCATTAACAAATTCATGCCAACTCCTCATGTTCTATGAGCACAGACCATTAACAAATTCATGCCAACTCCTCATGTTCTATGAGCACAGACCATTAACAAATTCATGGCAACTCCTCATGTTCTATGAGCACAGACCATTAACAAATTCATGCCAACTCCTCATGTTCTATGAGCACAGGCCATTAACAAATTCATGACAACTCCTCATGTTCTATGAGCACAGACCATTAACAAATTCATGCCAACTCCTCATGTTCTATGAGCACAGACCATTAACAAATTCATGGCAACTCCTCATGTTCTATGAGCACAGACCATTAACAAATTCATGCCAACTCCTCATGTTCTATGAGCACAGGCCATTAACAAATTCATGCCAACTCCTCATGTTCTATGAGCACAGACCATTAACAAATTCATGGCAACTCCTCATGTTCTATGAGCACAGACCATTAACAAATTCATGCCAACTCCTCATGTTCTATGAGCACAGACCATTAACAAATTCATGCCAACTCCTCATGTTCTATGAGCACAGGCCATTAACAAATTCATGGCAACTCCTCATGTTCTATGAGCACAGACCATTAACAAATTCATGGCAACTCCTCATGTTCTATGAGCACAGACCATTAACAAATTCATGCCAACTCCTCATGTTCTATGAGCACAGACCATTAACAAATTCATGACAACTCCTCATGTTCTATGCCATCAGCTCAAGGGTTTTCCTCGTCTTCTTTATCCCTTTCATTTCTGTCCCCAGTTCTCTCCTTCATGTCAGTTTTAGTCTCTCTCTACAAGGACTGCCTTGTAATGCTATCAACAGGTTTCCTCAATGTGTGTCCTATCTATTGCGAGCATCTTCATCTCATCTCTTGTTCAACTACACCTACCTGGTTCTTGTATTAAATTCCACATTGTTGATCTTGTCATACCATTTCAAAAATAAACTCGGTATTTACCACAAAAAACTATGCTACGAATATCAAACCTGGACACTAACCAAAGAACAGGAATGAAACAAACCACACAATTATCAAGATGCCTCAGAGATGCAGAAAGTAAAGGCTGAAAAGAAACCTACAAAGAAATGAAAAGAACTAACTCAAACAGCACACACTGAACAATCACTCTGCAGTTCCCGACAGGTTCATTAGCCCTGTGTAGATCCAAGGAGTCTCTGATGAGACAAAGAAAGAATAGGCATGTCATGCAAGTGAGCTAACATGAGGTTGTGCAACCTCATCATGTCAAACAAATTGTTACAGAAACCACCACTGTAAGAGCATGTGACATCTTGGTTCAGGTCTCTTGCGAGGGGACCAGCTGTAGTAGTGGCTCCATGAGGAGCAAACAGGAAAGTCATGATAAGTTCATTAATTAAAAAAAGGAGGACAATGATAAGTTCATTAATCAACAAAGGAGGACAATGATAAGTTCATTAACCAACAAAGGAGGACAATGATAAGTTCATTAATTAAAAAAGGAGGACAATGATAAGTTCATTAATCAACAAAGGAGGACAATGATAAGTTCATTAATTAAAAAAGGAGTACAATGATAAGTTCATTAACCAACAAAGGAGGACAATGATAAGTTCATTAACCAACAAAGGAGGACAATGATAAGTTCATTAATCAACAAAGGAGGATAATGATAAGTTCATTAATCAACAAAGGAGGACAATGATAAGTTCATTAATAAAAAAAAAGGTGAACAATGATAAGTTCATTAATCAACAAAGGAGAACAATGATAAGTTCATTAATCAAAAACTGAAAACGAATAAGTTCATTAATCAAAAACTGAAAACGAATGATAAGTTCATTAATCAAAAACTGAAAACGAATGATAAATTCATTAATCAAAAAAGGAAAACATATGAAGACATGCTAGAAAGACAACTTAAAGAACCCTCTGAGATATGAATTGGATAGTGGCAGCAATGTCTCTTGTCACAATTTTTATTTATTCAAGCTGCAGACTGATGAAAACAACAGCAACCTTCAGAAATGGAATGAAGTGGACAAAACATTCAAATGGTAAATTTTTTGCTGACGACCTTGCCCTATCCCATAATCAAAATCAGATACAAGAAAAAATGAGAATACTGGTTGGGAAGTCAAAGCAATTGTGTTAAAAAATATACAGAGAAAGACAATGAAATTGAGAATATATGCATCACATGATAGCCAGATGATGACTGCAAGAACTCTGCAAGATGTGGACTTAAACATATATCTTGGCAGCAGTCTAGAAACAAGTTGGAGGAATATAAATAAAAACACAGAAGATGGGCTTTAACTGCAATGGAAAATATATGGATATTCAAAGAAATCAAGGCCAACAAAAAATTAGAATGTTCATCACAAAAGTGAAAGCAAGTCTAATGCATGGCTCTGGTACATGGGGTTTTAATTGGCTGTACATCCTTTCACAGCAAGGCGCTGGTGCCATTTGAATCGTCCTTGGTTCAATTCCCAATAAGCCTATCACATATTTCTTTTCTGTCATCCGGTGTCCTCCTTACTGTCCAACGAGTTCTTATTAATTTCCTGTATTTATTTATTTACCATTCACAAGGCTCAGGTTTCCTTCAATATTTATGTAAATGGAAAACAAGAGAAATAACTCAGAAGGGTGCTTGTGCAGGATCGAAGGATTAAAATAGTATGACAGGATCACCAATGCTGACAGAAAGAAGCAGATGAGTACCAGCCGAACAAGAGGTGAAGAAAAGATATTGGATATGACAAACATTGTGAAATGTCTACTGGCAGCATTACAAGGCAGTCTTTGTTATGGAAACCTCAAGGTAAAAAAAAATAAAGGGAGATATAAAAACACACTGAGCAGGGAAATGCAGACAGAGTTTAAAAGGATAAAGAAAACAAGAAAAGAACCTGAACAGACAGCACAAGACAAGTGAACTTGGTGTGACCTGACTGAAGGTCTATGTTCCACTGGCAGCTAAAGGGTGACGATGATAATAATGATGTTGATGACATACAGATCAATACTTCAAAGCCAACCTGGCAAACAAGGTCTTGCACTTCTGGTAATTAATTTGAAAAGCACTTCAGAGTAGCATTAACCCTAAGGGTTTACTGTTGCCATAGAAACATGGATCATGGCTTGAAAGGATTGGGTTGTAATCGGTAGAGGGGAGGAAACACACAAATATGGACAGACTGAGAGAGAGAAAGATAAAAATAATAGAGAAGAGACAGAGAAAGAGAGGCAGGAAATACAATAGAAGACTTGATAAGAAAAAAGACAACAAATACAATAACGTGTGTAAATAATAACTCTTTCATTTACTTTTTTGGCTCTTTAAGAAGGTGCCACCCCTACAGCTGGTACCCTTATAGTAAGCCTGCACCAAAGCATTCATATGTTGTTGTTGTTTTTGTTGCTCTCCATGTCTCACAGCCATACAATAGGACTGTCATGACATCTGAGTTGAAGATTCTTATTTTCGTGTTGGACAACCAATAAGCTACAGACTTTTATAAACAGGTGCTTGCATTGAATAGAAGGACTGAAATGGTATGACAAAGTCACAAATGTGGAATTGATGACAAGAGCCAGACAAGTGCCAGTGGAACAAGAGTTGAGAAGAAGACGCTGGCGATGGATAGGACACACATTGAGGAGACCTGTTGATTGCATTACAAGGCAATCCTTGTTCTGGAATCCACAGGGAACGAGAGGCAGAGGTAGACCCAAAAACACACGGAGAATAGAACTGGATACAGAGGTGAAAATGATGAGGAAAACATGGAAAGAACTTGAGCAGATGGCACAGGACAGGAAGACTTGGCATGTGTTTGTGGAAGGCCTATACTCCTCGGGGAGCTAAAGGGTATTGACTGATTGAAAGCATTCATATGCTCTTGTAGTAGTGGCTACACCAGCAACATGTTTTACATGAGGGTGTTGCCAGCCCCATGAAAAACATCATTTTAATCACCTCTTCTTGTCTGGGCAAACAGTCGTCTTTTTCTTTCTCATCAGAGTCTTCGCCGATCAATAATAATAATAATAATAATAATAAAGTGGGCGCTGTAAAACTGGAAGTTAAAGCAAACAAGTTAATAAAAATTAAAACTGAGTCAGTTTTACAAAAGAACAATCACTCAAAACTTGAGATGTTTTACGGTTTACCCTTCATCAGATGGCTAGTGAGATTGGATGCCTTGCCTTCTCAGATAAGGGCAAAAAAAATAGGAGGTCCCGTGCGCAAGTTATGCACATTTGCACATTAAAACTCCCATGGCAGTTCGAAATCGTAAAGAGTAGGCCATAAGGCTGCTGCCTTGGCAACATTTAAAAATTAGAAACCTGCCCAGCACAAAAATATTTATAGAATATGTGATTCCTGTATACATACACTGAGATTCTCATGGGTGCTATGGAGTTTGTGCACTGTGCTGAGATCCTCCTTGTGTGATCTAAGGGAGGAGATAGGAGCATTGATAGTGTTGTCCGTGTGCAATGAAGATAGTCCTCAAAATCCAAACCTTCGTCAACCACAGTAACTAACAGGAGACATACATAGTAGTTCGTCACTATGATGAGAATTTAGGTTTGACTGCTAGAATCAAGAATACAAAGAATTCTGTCACTGAATAACTAAGAATTATTGAACACCAATATTACATCAGCAGCATCAGAGGCTGCCCAATGACATTTCAACAAATCAATTGATCAAACATGAACACTGAATCACACAATAAAACTGTGAAAACACACAGCAATATGATAGAATCTTGCACTGATCAATTGTATGTAATCATTCAACTGTTCCCTGTAACGAACGGGGGAAACAAAAATTCAATGTTCACACATGAATACCAAATCATACTGTGGAACAATGAAGGAAAGAGGCAGGATGGAAAGATAACTGGAGTGAGTGAAAGAGTAGAATAGAGACCAATTAATCATCACTGTTACATGAGTGACTGAAAGAGTAGAAAAGAGACCAATTAATAATCACTATTGTTACAGGAGTGACTGAAAGAGAACTCCGCCTAGGTCGGTCCCAAGCCCAGCTGAAAAAGGAGGAGGGCGGCCTGCATGGAGGCAGCCCCTCCACCATGCAAATGTACAACAGGCCAATCACCTGTTTGCTTTAAACTTTTGATTACAAGAACTACAAGAGAGAAAACCGGACTGATTCCAAAGGCGACGAACTGGAACGGACTACGACTTATGGAACTTGGAACACAAGGAGTATAAATGGGAAAGAAGAGGAGCTGGTGGAAGAGATGAGGAAAGCAAAACTAGAAATCCTGGCTATAACGGAAAAAAAGGACAAGGAGTCATGGATCTCGATGGCAACACGCTGCTCTACAGTGGTGTACCCACATCTGAAAGAGCTAAAGGGGGCGTGGGTTGCATTGTGGCCAAAAACCAAAAAGATAGTATCAAGGGATGGAACTCGGAGCGCATTATGGTTGTAAAACTAAAAGAAGGAGAAACCATAGTCAACCTGGTCATAGTGCATGGGCCAAATGAGGATGAGAGAGCAGAGGTCAAGGAGGAATTCTTCGAGCTGCTTCAAAGGACAGTGGATGACTGCCTAGATGAAATTATCATGCTAGGAGATTTCAATGCCAGAGTTGGAAATGACCATGCTAGATGGGTGGGAGCCGCAGTAGCATATTGGTTAATGCACTGGCTTCCTAGCTAAGTGGTCTATGGTTCGATCCCCAGATGAGGTGGGATTTTTTTTAGGCCACAAACGGCTCCTGGGTCAACCCAGCCCCAAATGGGTACCAGAGCAACTCTGGGAAGGTTAAGGCGGACGGCATGATGCTGACCACATCACCCCTAGTGTGCCGACGGTCAAGAAAATATGGGCCTAACACCATATTCCCAATGTGCCTCAATGGGCGTGTAACAGGATCCTTTACCTAGATAGGGTGGAGTTATCGGAAGATATGGAGAAGATACTCTCAATAACAATGGAAAGCGACTCCTTAGATTCTGCAGTGAGCAGATTCTGATCATTACAAACACAAAGTTCCTTCATAAGCGCATACATGCATACACTAGTGAACCAACAAAGAATGAGAAGTCAGTGATCAACTATGCCATTGTTAAGAGGAGCTCATTCAAATATGTCCGGGATGCTAGAGTCCGGAGGGGGCCAAAGATTGGAAGTGATCACTACCTGCTTACAATCAAAAGAACAACTGAAAGAGTTGCTCAGCCTAGGAACTGCCCAACATCACGCAAGAAACTAAGTAAACGATTGGGAGAAATGAGCATTAAGACCTACAAGCTGAGAGAGCCAGAAATTAAGACCAGATATCAGGGGCTTATTGCTACAGCGGTGAGCAACACAGAAGAACAACCTGATGACTTGGAAACCCTCTGGCTTAAATTCAAGGACATCATAAAGACAGCTGCTGCAGAAGCATGTGGTGAAGTCCGACTTGGGAACAAGAGAAAGAGGACACCTTGGTGGACAGAGGAAGTCAAAGAGAAAATAAGAGAGAAGAAAATGGCATGGAAACAATACTTAGGAGCTAAAAACACAACAGGACAAATGGAGAAATATAGAGAATATATGACACTCAGAACAGAAGCAAAGAACAAGGTGCTAGCAGCAAAACAGAAGTCCTGGGAAGAATTTGGAGAAAAGCTAGAAAAAGATGCGCAAGAAAACCAGAAATTGTTCTATAAGACCCTAAAGAACTTGAGGAAGGAAAAATGATGCCCTCTCAAATTTATAAAGGACAAGCAAGGCAAATTGCTTACTGCCCCATAGGGAAAGATGGAAAGAATATTTCTCAGAACTCCTGGATGGTGAAGCATCAGAAATGATAACCACTAGCACAGAAGAGAAAACCAATGATGGTGAAGATGACATAAAGATGGAAGAACTGAAGGCAGCACTGAAGAAAATCAAGATGGGCAAAGCAACAGGCCATGATGGTATAACACCAGAAATGGTTAAGTACATGGGAGCATCAGGTGACCTATTACTCTTAAGGGTCCTACAGGCCGCGTGGCGCAACAAGACCATACCAAAGGATTGGAAGATTGCCATCATAACACCAATTTTCAAAAAGGGTGACAATCGACAATGTGGAAACCATAGAGGCATATCCCTTCTCAGTGTCCCTGGTAAAATCTACTCTAGAATCCTATCTTTCATACTCCTCATGGATGATGTCATCAAGGCATGTAAGGAGAGAACAAGAAAGTATTTAGTGGGGTACTGGAAGATGAGACAGGTCTGTATTTCGGAGCTGGCATTTGCTGATGATGTTGCCCTGATTGCTAAATCAGAGGCACATCTCCAATCCAACCTGCAAGCCTGGAAGGAAGCGCTGGAGAAGAGAGGGATGGTCATTAGCAGCTCTAAAACAAAATCCATGGTGATATCACGGGAAGAAAGAAGACATCAGATTAAGCTGGGAGAACAGGTCCTGGAGCAAGTCGACCATTTTAAATACCTCGGAGCTATTATAGACCGAAAAGGAGGCATCAAAGAAGAGTTAGCCACTCGAAAAGCAGCAGCTGGGAGACTTTTTCAGGCCATAAATCGAGGATTCCTCAGCAAGAGAGAGGTTGGTAAGAAAACGAAGATGGCTTTATACCGCTCCACCTATGTCCCAGTCTTGACATATGGATGCGAGTCATGAGCAATGACTACAACCCACAAAAGCCAGATCCAAACCTCAGAAATGAGGTATCTGAGGAAGGTGGTTGAAGTAACAAGAAGAGACATGGTACGCAACCAGACGATACGTCAAGGCCTTAAATCCCACCCCATGCAGACCCAAGTAGAACAGTCCCAACTAAGATGGTTTGGCCATGTCTGCAGAATGGGAGAAGATCGGCTACCACGACAAGCATGGGAAACAAAGAGCCAGGGATCCAGACCCTCAGGACGACCCAGAGTCCGCTGGGAGGACAACTTTAGACAATCTTTGAAGGACCGAGGACTAGACTCTGTATTATGGGGATTCCTGAATAAGAACTGCCTTGTAATGCTACCAACAGGTTTCCTCAATACATCTCACATATCGCCCATGTCTTATTCTTATCCCTAGTTCCACTGGAATCTGGAGATTCATCTTAAAAGTCGTCTCGCTGGCATTAGTGATCATGTCGCAGCACAGTTTCTTGTCACGTGCTGTTTATCAATATTTATATCTTTCCATGCCAGGATTGTCCAGTATCTTCTGTCTCTGTTGATCTATGTCTTTTTTTCCTGTGAGTTTTCCTGTTGTTGCAATACATTCTAACTTTCCTCTTCTCATTTCATGCCTAACGAAACTGAAAATTTTGCTGACTTATTTATGGACTCTACAGGATTCTGACAAGGGATGAAGTGTGTCAGAGAATAACAAAGGTGTACACAATCTAGAATAGGGAGTGCCACGATTGTAAATAAATCACAATGGAATGAAGAGGTGAACAAAAATAGGTAACAAGGAGTCTTATCTGAACACATAACAAAAATACAACCCACATTATGACCACGAATTCTTCATCAGGGAACGGATATAAATAAAAAAGTTACATAAAGTGTAAGCTAATCTATAAGCATATAAAAATAGAAGACAACTTAACAGAAAAAGAACTTGGATACAATCAATATAGATCAATCTGAATAAATGATGTTATCATAGCGGAGGGGCATAATGTGTTAAAATTAAATGCAGAATGTCACAGAATAATCTGTACCAAAATGGAATGAAGAGTGTCACAAATGTACTTTGTGTTAAAATGAAATGCAGAGTGTCACAGGTGTAAATGGTGTTAAAATGAAATGCAGAGTGTCATAGGTGTAAATGGTGTTAAAATGAAGAGTGTTACATATATAACTGGTGTTAAACTGAAGCGTGTCATAGATGTAATTTGTGTCCAAATAGAACAAAGCATGTCACAGATATAACTGATGTTAAAATGAAGAGTGTTACAGATGTAACTGGTGTCAAAATGAACAGTGTCATAGTTGTAATTTGTGTCAAAATGAAACGAAGAGTGTCACAAATGTACTCTGTGTTAAAATGAAATGAAGAGTGTCACAGATGTAATAGGTGTTACAATGAACTGAAGAGCATCACATATCTAATTTGTGTCAAAACGTCGTACAGTATCAATCATCATTATTTTCCTTTCTGCTCCTAATGGAGCATGCAGCACCAAAGCAGTAAAATACTCATTCAGTGATTGTTTCTGTAGCAAGCTATTTTACATGAGGAGGTTGCCAGACGTATGCACAGCTTCATTTCAGCCATCTCTTATGGTACGCCTGACGGAGCAGAACTTCTATTCTTTCTTTGTCTCCTCAGAGACTCCCAGGTACTACAAAGGGCCACAGCATTAATGACTATTCTGTATTAGTAACCACCCCTGCAAGAGCACACGAAGTACACTGGCACAGGCTTCCAAATAAGCAGACCAACTGCAATGGTCGCCCTGTGCTCCTTATGAGGCAAAGAAAAGTTTTTTAAAAAAGTTTGAGGAAACCTGTTGATAGCATTACAAGGCAGTCCTTGTTCTGGAATCCACAGGGAAAGAGAGGCAGAGGTAGACCCAAAAAACACATGGAGAAGAGAACTGGAAACAGAGGTGAAAATGATGAGGAAAACATGGAAAGAACTTGAGCAGATGGCACAGGACAGGAAGACTTGGCATGTGTTTGTTGAAGGCCTATGCTCCTTGGGGAGCTAAAGGGTATTGATTGTATCATCTAGTTGCGGACCATGTCTCTTCTTGTCTTCTTGTTACTTCCACCACGTTCCTATATACCTTATTTCAGAGGTATGGATCTGGCTTTTGTGGGTTGTAGTCATTGTGGATATATATAAGAATGGGGCGTATCTCATGGAGAGAGAAGAAAACAAATAAGGAGGTCCTAGAATATCTAGGTTTGAACAGAGAACTAATGAAGGAGATCAAAATTTGGCAGCTAAAATATTTTGGCCACATAAAAAGGCATAACACCTTGCAGAAGACCATAATGGAAGGGAGAGTTGAAGGCAAATGTGCAAGGGGAAGACAGCGCTAAAAGTGGGAAGATAACATCAAGAGATGGACAGGAAAGAGTCTATCAGAATGCATCATCAAGACAAGAAACAGAAGACGGAGATCCATTACAGTCAACATTCATTGTGGAGATGGCAGCTGATGATGAGTCACTGCCCATGACTCGCATCCATAAGTCAAAACTGGGACATAGGTGGAGCAGTATACAGCCATCTTCGTCTTCTTACCAACTTCTCTCTTGCTGAGGAATCCTCGATTTGTGGCCTGAAATAGTCTTCCAAGTGCTGCTCTTTGGGTAGCCAACTCTTCTTTGATGCCTTCCTTCTGGTCTATGACAGCTCTATTTAAAGTGGCTGACCTGCTCCAGGACCTGTTCTCCAAGCTTAATCTGATGCCTTCTTTCCTCTTGTGATATCATGATGGTTTTTGTTTTAGAGCTGCTTATGACCATCCCTCTCTTCTCCAGCTCTTCCTTCCAGACTTTCAGGTTGGATTGAAGATGTATCTCTGATTTAGCAATCATCAGCAAATGCCAGCTCTGAAATACAGACCTGTCACATCTTCCAGTACCTCACTGAATACTTTCTTGTCCTGTCCTTATATGCCTTGATGACATCATCCATGAGAAGTACGAAAAGATAAGGTGACAGGACATCACCTTGTCTTACACCAGTGGTGGTCCTGAACTATTCTGACTCATGGTTTACCGTCCTCACATAATTTCTGCAAGACTTGTAGAAGCTCTGTATTGCATGAATCAGAGGTGCTGGAATGTTCTTCCTTGCCAAACAGTCCCAAAGTTTGCTCCAGGGGACCTTGTCAAACACCTTTTCCAGATCTAAGAAACAAAGATGGATCTCACTCTTAGACTCGAGGGCTTTTTCACTCAGCTGTCTGAGTGTGAAGATTAGGTCTTTGCTCAGAAGCCACACTGGACCTCATCCATTTGTGGCTCAGCTAGACATCTGAGTCTCTGCTCCAGGATTCTGGAGTAGATTTTACCAGGGACACTGAGAAGGGATATGCCTCTATGGTTTCCACATTGTCTATTGTTACCCTTTTTGAAAATCAGTGTTATGATGGCAATCTCCCAATCCTTTGGTATGGTCTTGTTGCACCACGCTGCCTGTAGGACCCTCAGGAGTAATAGGTCGCCTGCTGCTCCCATGTACTTAACCATTTCTGGCGTTATTCCATCATGCCCTGCTGCTTTGTCCATCTTGATTTTCTCCAGTGCTGCCTTCAGTTTGTCCATCTTTATGCCATCTTCACAACAATTGGTTTCCTCTTCTGTGCTAGTGGTTATCATTTCTGATGCTTGACCTTGCTCACCATCAAGGAGTTCTGAGAAATATTCTTTCCATTACTTCCTTTGGGGCAGTAAGCAATTTGCCTTGCTTGTCCTTTATAAATTTAAGAGGGCATTGTTTTTTCCTTCCTCATGTTCTTTAGGGTCTTGTAGAACAATTTCTGGTTTTCTTTTTCTAGCTTTTCTCCAAATTCTTCCCATGACTTCTGTTTTGCTGCTAGCACCTTGTTCTTTGCTTCTGTTCTGAGTATCACATATTCTCTTTATTGCTCTGTTTTTCCTGCTGTGTTTTTTAGCTCCCAAGTATTGTTTCCATGCCTTTTTGTTCTCTCTTATTTTCTCTTTAACTTCCTCTGTCCACCAAGGTGTCCTCTTTCTCTTCTTCCCAAGTCAGACTTCACCACATGCTTCTGTTGCAGCTGTCTTTATGATGTCCTTGAATTTAAGCCACAGGGTTTCCAAGTCATCAGGTTGTTCTTCTGTGTTTCTCACTGCTGTAGCAATAAGCCCCTGATATCTGGTCTTAACTTTTGGCTCTCTCAGCTTGTAGGTCTTAATGCTAATTTCTCCTATTCGTTTACTTAGCTCTTGCGTGATGTTAGGCAATTCCTAGGCCGAGTAACTCTTTCTGTTGTTCTTTTAATTGTTAGCAGGTAGTGATCACTTCCAATATCTGGCCCCCTCCAGACTCTAGCATCCCGGACATACTTGAATAAGCTCTTCCTATCTATGGCATAGTCGATCACTGATTTCTCGTTCTTTGTTGGTTCATATCTTGTGTTTGTGCTTATGGGGGAACTTTGTGTTTGTAATGATCAGATTTTGCTCAGTGCAGAACCAAAGGAGTCGCTTTCCATTATCATTAAGAGTATCTTCTCCATATCTTCTCATAACTCCACCCCATCTAGCATGGTCATTTCCACATCTGGCATTGAAATCTCAGAGCAAGATAATTTCATCTAGGCAGTCATCCACTGTCCTTTGAAGCAGCTCGAAAAATTCCTCCTTGACCTCTGCTCGCTCATCTTCATTTGGCCCATACACAATGACAAGGTTGACTATGGTTTCTCCTTCTTTTAGTTTTAGGACAATAATGTGTTCCGAGACAAAGTTCCATCCCTTGATACTATCCTTTTGGTTTTTTTGCCACAATACAACCCACACCTCCTTTAGCTCTTTCAGGTGTGGGAACACCACTGTAGAGCAGTGTGTCGCCATTGAGATCCATAACGCCTTGTCCCTTTTTCTTCATTTCCGTGAAAGCCAGGATTTCTAGTTTTGCTTTCCTCATCTCTTCCACTAGCCCCTCTTCCTTCCCATTGTTACTCTTTGTATTGCATATTCCATAAGTCGTAGTCCATTCCAGTTCATCGCCTTTAGAATCAGTCCGGTTTTCTCTCTTGCATTTCTTGTAATCATTTTAGGAAATATTCGGAACAGTAAAGAGACAAGGGTCCAATGTGATTCCCAGGGGTCTCTGGGAAGACAATAGAACTATGCACCCTGAGGCATGTTGTAAGAGGCAACTAGGTACTTGTGTGATATTTCACCGCTAAAATAAAATTTTCTAAATTTATTACCAAAACTGACAACCGTACTCTTTCCTTACAATTTGTTCTTTTTTTTTCCGCCTGCGCGGCTTTTTTTTTCGCCTGCGCGGGATTAGTCCATTTAACAGGTAGGGGCTGTGGGTTAGTATTATTATGTATTTATTTTTTTTAATGTAAAATTTTTGCCTCGTCTTTGTGTTCAACCTAGCTTTCATATTTCACCGCTAAAATAAAATTTTCTAAATTTATTACCAAAACTGACAACCGTACTCTTTCCTTACAATTTGTTCTTTTTTTTTCCGCCTGCGCGGCTTTTTTTTTCGCCTGCGCGGGATTAGTCCATTTAACAGGTAGGGGCTGTGGGTTAGTATTATTATGTATTTATTTTTTTTAATGTAAAATTTTTGCCTCGTCTTGGCGGGGCGCGTCCCGTTCAACCTAGTCATCATCATCATCATCAGCTTTCAAGTCCCTAAGGAGCATTTGCTTTATACCAAGTCTTCCTGTCCTGTGCCATCAGCTCAAGGTCGTTCCATAATTTCTTCATCCTCTTCTTGTCTGTCATCAGTTCTCTTCTCCGTGTATTCCTTGGTCTTCCTCTGCCTCTCTTACCCTGGGGGTTCCAGACCAAGGACTGCCTGGTAAAGCTATAAGCAAGTTTGCTCAGTGTGTATCCTATCCATCTTCAGCGTCTTCTTCTCATGTCTCGTTCTTCTGGCACTTGCCTGGTTCGTGTCATCAGTTGCACATTAGTGATCTTGTCATACCACTACAATCCTTCTATGTTAGACAAGCAACCATTTATGAGGGCGTCCGTGGTTTCAGCGCAGGCTTCTCTCGACAAAGGTAGTGGGCTGGAGACATGGTGGCGTCACGCTACAATCTACCCAGCTGTAAGTGGATGGATACCTGACTCTGCTCTGAAAGGTAAAGGCAGCCAGGAGGGGAGCTGGTTATAGCACTACTCTGAGATCATCCAGGTCTGTATTATTTTGGCTTTTCAATGCCGCAATTACTGACTGTGCATCAGAAAAGAAAGCAACCCTTCTCTCTGCGCTTTCTTCTGTCAATATAACCTCTGCTACAGTTTTCAGGGCCTCTGCCTCTGCTCTGAAGTTGTTGGAGAATCGTCCTGTCGCCACTGACAGCATTTTTTCTGCACCAGTGCTTAAGGTCAGAAAGACGCCCCCACCTCCATTTTCTGTTGCATTTGTTTCTGATCCATCTGTGTATGCATGGGTCCAGGTGTTGCGTGGATAATGTTTCTGTATGTATTTTGTAAACGACTGTGACTGACGAAGGAATCCAAATACATCATTCAACTTTTGATAAGCTTTCTGGCGTTTTGACAAGGTAGCAAGCTATCAATAAGGACAAGAAATGTTCGGCTTTTAAACTGCTGAGAAGGCGTTTGAGATTCATCAATTGTGCTGGAACCACTGAAATCATCATACTCTCGATTTCGTTTGTGTTTCCTTCGAGTTTGTTCTTGATAATGTTCACACTCAGTCACATCCTTGGCCTTTTGCTCTATGTCTGCAAAAGTAGACCGCATAGCTTGAATATACCCCCGCAGGGATTCATAGAGTGCACAAGCCGTATTCAAATCTTGGTCAGAAGATTGCAAAGAAGCACTGGTCATTTGAAAACGGTGTAATACTTGATCCCACAGTATGATCATTATTCCTGTTTCTAACTTCATCATGGTTGAAAGTAGACAACGAGCCTGTTGAGGATACTCTGCCTTCTGATCATTGTTATCTGAAATATCATCCAAGACTTGTTTTATTGCAGAAAAGCTGTGTAAAAGTGCTTTTGTCACATCTGCCCAAGCGGACCATTTCACAAAGGGCAAATGGGACTTATTATGACTACCGCCAGCACATAATGCAGTAGAAAGGAGACCCCACCGGTAGGTAGAAGCAGAAAAGAAGGTGTACAGACTTTCAACAAATCCAAAGAAAATGACTGCTTCTGTCCGCAAACAGTTAAGATAAAAATAATGAAGAGTCACACTAAGTCACCCTGTTATGCTCTTTCTCTCACAATTTCGTGACATCAAATGAAAAGGCGCTAAAGATGGCATACATCACAAGATCATTGGTTTAACGCTCGTATTAGAAAATGACCAAAAAATGATGTACATATTTATTGGCGCGGGGCCCTAAAAGCGCGGGACTCGTAGCAAATGCTACTTTTGCTACTACGTTAATCCGGCTCTGATTAGGTAAATATTTGACAAGGATCAGTGCATAGTGAGGGAGGGGGACCAACTTCCCACCCAGCCCTCTCCACCCAGCGGTGAGGTTTTTTTTTTTAAAGTTTTGTCTCGTTTTGGCGAGGCGCGTCCCGTTCAATCTAGTCGGTTATATTAGGGCGCATGTCCAAATATAAGACCCTTAAGTCTAGGGAATTGCTAGTCATCGTAATCATCATCATCATCAGCTTTCAAGTCCCTATCAGAGTCAGGTACCCATTTACAGCTGGTTAGACTGATGCGTGACACCTGTTCCCGTCCTCATTGCTGTTGCCTTCTCTAACTCAAGATCAGAGTCAGGTACCCATTTACAGCTGGTTAGACTCTACCAAGCTTTGAACCAGAAACCCGGTAACTTATCGCGGTAGTGGATCACTGTTGACGCATCTAAGGTCCCAATTCAATACCGTTTTATTGCTTATAAACTTAAAATACCGGGGGGGGGGGGGGGGGGGGGGGGGGGTGGGGGGGGGGGGTGTCGTAAGCGTGTCAACTATGAATGCACGACGAACTTGCCCTCCCAAATCACAATGTGAAATCAACCTTTTCCAGTCAAGAAAAAGTATGGTTGTCAGTTTTGGTAATAAATTTGGAAAATTTTATTTTAGCGGTGAAATATCACACAAGTACCGGCAACTAATATGAGGTTGTGCCGGGGACTGGCAGCCTCATCATGTAAAACAAATTGCTTCAGAGACCACTGCTACAAGAGCAAATGAATTCTTTAAGGCAGGCTTCCTGTAAGAACAGCAACTGCACTGGTCGCCCCATACTCCATAAAGGGAAACAAATGAATGCAAGTGATAAGAAATATTAATCAGAAAGATAAACAGTAAAGACCAAGTTCACGTGACCCTTAATACTCACATTTATCCTGATAGTACTTATGGCCAGAATTTTTCCTTGGGGTAGGTAAATCTTTCTGTTTTGAGGTCTTTTTGTCATCATCGCTGACAAAGTCATCACTGTATCTGTCAGGTGAGTGCATGCCTTCATCCGAATATGCTTGCTTTGCACTCATTCTTCAAATGACCTGCACAGATATCTCAGCTTTCAGGGCTGCTCTTGTCCTGGTTGTGGCTTTGTCCACAAGCATCAAGCAAGAAAAATGTAACAAGACAATAATGCAAGTAAATTGAGCTGAGGGTACAAATTATGGAATTGAGTACTGGGTCACATTCCAGGCTTTTAGCACCCTAGGTTGGACATGATATGTTCATACCAAGCAAACAATTTTCACATTTTGGGTAAGTTTTGTACTTAATTTGAACCTTCATTTTCAGACACATTAAACATATCTTAAATTATACAGTATAAATCTGAATTATAACCAATCAGAAGTTGAACGAGATGTTTGCCTTCATAAATTAAAAAGGGAGGTATAAGAAATATCAGAAAGGAAAAAAAAGGGACACTTAAAAACTAAGAAAAACTGTGAACAATTTGCAGCAAAGAATCTAACTCTTTGACTCCAGAACAACGCTCAGAGCGTTGCAAAATTGTAACTGCCATGCCGCCTTAACGCTCAAAGCGTTGTTTTTAGTTCATCACAAATAAACCCCAAAAATCGACCGTTTAATGCAGTTCATATTTTAAAACTTGTAGAATGACTAACGCTACTATTTAAACAACTAATTTGAGTGTAGTTAAGCATCACCAGTTTGTTGTCAAATAACAGAATCGGTGCAGAAAAGCTAGACACATTAGATTTAGTTGATAAGTAGGCATAGTACTATTCTTGCTGATCGAACAGGCAACAAAACCAGAAGTACAGTAACATCTAATTACTAGTCCTAGGTAGAAGATGAAGCTAGGGATACTATTAAAACATTAAACAAATGTAAAAAGTTTGTATATGATGTTATTCTTCTTTATTTGTTTGAAAATTACGTAATGCAATAGGCCTATTGCATAATTTATTTTATTCTTATAAGAGACCACAGTAAAAACTAGTGTGAATAACACTAAATGTACTAACTGTGGCCATAATCAATGTTTTTTTACTTCGTAAATGGACTACCTTGATGTTTGAAGACTAAAAAGAAAGTTTTATTATCTACAACAGTAATTTTTCTTTGGTAAGCTCGTATTCTACAGTTAACTTTTTAGTGTTTTTCAATTTTAAATGCAAAATGTTTTAAGTATACCGAACGTACTTGTGTTAATACTACCAAAGACACTATATAGGCCTAGGCCTATTACAATTCTCTATCTAGTTCCATAGTTTGGTATATTATAAGTAGGGCCTACATGTTCACAGAAAAGATTAACATAAAATTTACACTAAAAGATAGTACACTTCACCGTTTAGAATTCTTCAAAAAATAATTACGGCACTGGGTGGAAATTAATTACGGAGTCAAAGAGTTAATTAAAGCAAAAATAATAATTAGGCCTAAACCTAGCGTTAAATATTGTTGGTAACACTTACGCTAACATGCTATACAAGTGTGGAATAAAGTCAAAACTGTGACACCATAAAATAAATTGTGTCTATATCTACAACTCATTGCCCATGCCGATGATCTGACTTGCCATTATACATTCTGTCAATATGCTGCGGTTGTATGCAGTATCCGATATGTTTACATACCCCAGCAACGAGAAACAATCTTAACCTGTTTGAGATAAACGTCATTATTTTATGTGTTGTGGATGGATAAAAGAACTCTTCAGTGATGTATAAACACAACAGGCTAAAGTTGCAGAACTTCCTAATTGGGTAAAGACGTCTGCGTCTAGTGCCAAGATTGTGCATTTTAAGTTTACTTTGTTTTTCGAGTTTTATTTTTCGTCTATGACAGACCTGAATCCACGCGTCAGTCATCTGGACTCACGAAAATGACCATCAGAGTGTATATCAGCAACTCCGCCTTTAGCTATGAGGTAAATAAAGTACATTTGGTATTTCAGTTGCAAGATTGATTAGCCTAAACCGAACAACCTCGTATTATGCGCTGTTTCTGTCTTTGAACTTTTAATTCGGTATTGTACAGTTGATCAGCATACATCTTGTCTTGACCTATGGTTAAATCGCTGTACCGTAACATAATAGTCATTTGTGTAGTTATGGCAGGAGCCTTCAGACTCTTGTGTGCCAAGTTCTCATTTCTGACACACGGTTGAAACGAAGCAGTGGGACGCCTTCTTCGATGACTTCCCAGTAAGTCCCCAACGTCATTAGGAACCCTAACCCTTAGCCCCCTGACACATAATAGTAAAAGACCCTAGACATGATTCGGACATGCAGCTAAAAGCGCAATACTCAAACTCAATGAGGATTTAGATATCATTTCCCTTTTCACTCCTTATGGAGCATGGGGACATTACTGTATCTGGTCTTTATGCAGGAAGTCTGCACCATAAGTCATATGCACCTGCAGCGATGATTTCTGTATTGATTTGTTTTACATAATGATGATGCCAACCCCATGAACTACCTCATATTAGCTATGAGTTCTGATTACATGCCTCCCTAATCGGATTATCTTTTCTTATAATATCAGCTGCAGGTTTTAATGACGATGTTTGTACTTTGCAACATATTTTATGTCATGCTTATAAGTACTTAATGTTAATATGAGTTTGCTATTTTATTTTACTTAAATTAGAACGTTGAATTCCTTGAAATTGATATGTAAAATGCATGTGAGAATAAATGAATCCAGTATGAAAGGTGAGAGAAAGGAAGGGCAGAATGTTAGATGGGCCTGCATACCCAATTCTCAACCCTTTGAAAATAAAGTTTGTTTGTTCGTTCGTTCATACGTCTTATGACATACCTGAATGAGCAGTAGTCCTCTTCTTTCATTGTTTCCTCAGATACTCAGGAACTACATGGTGCTTCTGAAAGACTTACTCTATTTGTTTTCATTCATCTTTCCACTTTTATTATACTTACTTAGTCATTCCCCTTCTACCTTATTATACCATTTTTTTTCACGATACAGGTAAATTACCTGCAGAGGTAAATTCCCTACACTCATAACATAAATTTTAAGATCTCAAGTACCATGTCTAGTGATCATTTCACTCCGTCGCTTCCTGTCTCCAGTTCTGTTTACCAGTTCTGTTGCTAACTTCTTTCCATTCCATGATACCAGACTGTAGAGTATCTTCTTTCCTTGTCATCTATCTTCTTTCCTTGTCATCCTCTATCTCTTTTTCCTTCAAATTATGAGATATGCTGTTTTATGTTTAAAAATAGATTTATCATTTCTGAAGCAACCAGCAAGACATAATGTCTATCTGAATTGAAAGACTCAGGGCTTATCACACAGCTTCCTCATTTTAGTGGCATTTTTGGCACGCCTGAGGGAGAATTAGTTCTTTTCTTTCTTTGTCTCATCAAAGACCCCAGGGAACTAATCATGGTAGAATTTTGATATGTTTGGTTTTATATACACTGCAGTTTACTTAAGCAGAACTCACTAAGTCAAATTTTGCTTAAGTAGAAGCACTTCTGAAGGTCCCAGCCAAATGTCTTCTTTGTTAAAAAAAATTCAGGTTAAGTCGAATTCTGATAACTAGAATTTTTGGATAAGTCAAGGTAATTTGTCAGTCACAACTCAAATTTGGACTTGAATAAGTTCTGCCATCATTGCCTAAGTTACAGTACAACGTGGCTATACATATTTTTTTTTTCTGGTGACAGGCAATATCTTATTTTATCTTATTTTTATGTTAATTATTTTATATAATAAAAATCTTAGCATCCGGCAAAACAGTACAAAACTAACATTCATTAAACCAAGAAGCACATGATCGTCAGGCAGACTGGGCGAACATTGGTTCACCTCACGTTGAGAAAAAAAGGCATTCACTAAACACTGACAGCAATGGAACTATGCATTTGAGAAATAGAATTAACAATGAGTGAAACCCGAAGCCTGTGAATAGTAAATAATAAACATAAACCAGTATTTGGCAGGTACTTGTAAGAAGGAAGGAAGGAAAACACTAGAGAACAGGTAACTCTTACGTAGGCTTACTTGTCTTGCAATGGTTAACGCTAACAGACCGTGCGAAAATACCAAGCCAAACAGGCGATTTGAATGTTTTTACACTTTCTACTATGCTACCAGCAATTAATGTGACAGTAGATTTTAGGCTTTACTAAACTGCTTTTGAAAACTTTAAAAGATGCAGGAATGAACAATTAAAAATCAAAATACATGTTTCTGAATGGTTGAAATAATTGCTTCATGCTTTACCTCTTATTCTGACGTAAATGTCGATCTTTGAGCAGAAGTCTGATAAGTAGAATTTAGGACAAGTCGACGTTCCCAGAAACGTCTACTTATCCGGACTGCACTGCAGTAGTTGAAACTTAATGACAATAAAAATTGTCTAGCAATCACTGCAGTTAACTGACTTGTTCAGAATGATGACTAATCTCCCAGTATATCATCATTTCCCTTTTTGCTTCTTATAGAGCATGGCGCTGTCACTGCAGGTGAACCCCTTGCATGAAGTCTGCACCAAAGCATTCACTTGCTCTTGTAACAGTTATCTCAGTGGCAATTAGTTTTACATGATGAGGTTACTAGCCCCATATACAGCCTCATGTTAGTCACCTTTTACAATATGGTCTCCTTACATATGCTTGATTATTAATAGTGGTCAAGAGAAGAAGAATACTAGCTAACTGCATTGCTATTGATCTGGTGCAAATCCTGGGGTCTCAGGGGGCAAAGAATGAATAGGACTACTGTTGCCTCAGGCATGTCATATGAGGTGACCAGTGTACGATTGTGCAAGAGCACATATACTTTTGATGCAGGCTTCTTGCAAAGGGGCCAGCTGCTGTGGTGGCAAAATGCTCCTTAAGGAGTGATAAAGGGAAAAGAAGATAGAAGCATTGCTGTTGATGTCCCATGTTTGTACATGCATTTAATTACCTTTTTTTCAGTTTAATAGTAAACATTGTAGGCTAATGATTACACAGTGTTTCTATAGTAAAATTATTGCTAGTTCTGAAGTGGTCACTGTGCGGCTACACTACAAAATTAACGTATTTTCAAAACCTGCATTTTCCCAGGTTAGAAAGAAACAGTTGCACATACTGGACATCCTTAATGCCCTGCATATTGAACATGAATGCATCGATGTCCTAGATCCTCGGAATGATGAGCAGCTAAAGTTTATGCATTCAAACAGCATACCAAAAAAACCAGGGCAGAAGCCCACTCCACCACAAATTTTCAACAGAGATGAATATTGTGGGGTGAGTTTGTCTTAGTATGCAGTGTTTGCATTTGAGGTCAGAAAAATAATATTTTTGTGCTTATTTTTGTGTACCGGTTTAACAGGTACTTCATGTGCAGTTTACCAAATTACCTTATTAATCTGCTATGCTGTTTTGTGACATATTATATATTTTTATTTGTTTCTTTATATTTAACAGGACTACGAAAAGTTTGCTGAAGCATTAGAGTGGGATCAGCTCTATGAATTTCTTAAATTAGAAAACCCTAATAAAACTTCCAAAGCTTCAGTGAAAATCACAGGGGTAAGGCTTGCTATTACATACAAACTTAGTTGTTCCTCTTCTACCACGAGGTGTGGAAGTAAGGCTTGCTATTATTATAAAACTTAAAATAATAATGTCTATAGTAAGCACCACATTTAAAGTTGAATTACACCACAATGGTCATATGTGTTAATATAGAGGTTATATATTTTTTAAAATTATACTGAATTTGTAGTTTTTTTTTTTTTTAACTTTCGTTCTACTTTAAACATTTTATCATTATGGCTTATTTAAGGGTCTTGTTTTGTTTAAGTTGAAATATGTTTCTTCATTTTGTCCATTCTTTTTTCTCATGAAACAGTACTGTATTCTCAATGTCATTGGCAATATTTTTTTATAAACTTTAGGAAGAAGAAGAAGACAAGGAAAAAGAGGATCAGGTAGAAGTGTTGAATGTAGCGTGTAGTTCATTTTATTTTTATTTCATCCTCAGCGTCATTAGCTTAACATCATTACCATCAACATTAACTTTGGTGTTTCTTCCCCTATAAAAACTAACATTCTTTTAAACCCTTAAGCCATTTGTAACTTTACCCCAACAAGAAGGCCGGGGTAAATGAAATAAATAGGTAATGTGTCTTTCTAGGACAAAGGGCAAAGAGAATTGCCAGAATTCTCAGATAGGTAAACCATTTCAATCCTTCTAGTTATGAAAGTCAGCACTTCTTGATTGTTGTTTTTGATTTTATTGCTAATTTCTGCTTTATACAGTCTTCTTATCTGTGTCTATGAAGTTCTTTTTGCTTTGCATTTGTTCTCATTCATTCTTTTTTCATTTCTCCTTGGCCTTCCTACATTTCTCTTCCCCTCTGGGTTTCAGTCAGAGGTGCACTTGATTATCATAGTTGTTTCTTGAAGGTGTGTCCTATCCATCATCACTTTCTCTGACCTATGCATCTGCACTTTCTGTCTTTAATCTCCAGCTTTGTTAGCTTGTTGTTTGGTTATATTCCACAATTCTGTGTTTATTATTACGTCAGTCTTTTACAGTTTGGGAACGTCTCAAGTTTGGATGTGACACGTTGGTGACATTCTGTGTCCAAGAGCAAGACACCTTTAGCACATTTTATTTTCCTAGGAAAAAACTGCATAATTTCATACTGGTCATAGAGAGAGAGAGTTGAAGGCAGATCTGTTTATTTATCTTGGTTTGTTCCTCCTTCTTTGTCGATACTACGTCCCAAGCAGGTAAAGATGTGCACCATTGATCCTTATTGGACCTGTTGGCTTATTCTCAATTTCTTTGTTTTATTTTCACTGATATGTTGCCCTGTTGTGGCTGCTTCTCCTCATAGCCTATTTGTCTTTTCCTGCCTGACTTGTTATTTATGTTACAGAAGATGCAAGTCATCTGTAAAATGAAGATCTTCTTGCATTTTGTCAAATGGTATTGTATTTTTGTTTTCTTTCCTTTTTAGTCTGTCATTACTCAGTTCAAGATGCCTGGTTATATATGTGAGTTTTTTCATGAGGATATGTCTTATTCACCATGTCCCTTTAATTTCTAGTTGTATTTGCTGTATTTTATGAGTTTCCACAGTTGTCAGCGTAGGATGCAAATAATTACAGCATTTTTATTGATGTACAGTCAACTGAAAGACTGCTGGATTTCTCCTCACATCAAGGTAGAGGATCTATGAATATAAAGAATTTCTATTGTCATTTTTCTACCGTCTTATTTCATTGCTTAATTCCATAACTAAGTTAGTTTGTAGGAGCTCCACATAGCATTGTTGTCTTTCCTGTCTTGAATCAGTTTTGTTATCTTGGTAAAAGTTGTTCCTTTCGTAATACACATTTCCTCCAAGAACTCTTATGCTGAAGGAATTTTGAGCCCAGCACATGCTGACACTGAGGAAAGGGAGCCACTAGTTTAAGAGCTATTGACATTGAGGGAATAGGTCTGGTAGTTTAAAGGTTACTGGCTCACATGGAATGTGGTCAGTAATGCCAGGGTTAACTGACTACTGAGGAAATGAGGCCGGTAGCTTGAGGATCACCAAAACTGGAGGAAAAGAAGTGGTAATTTAAGGGTTACTGACACTGAGGGCAGGTAGTTTTAATGGGTACAAAACATTTTTTGGCTACTTAGAATCTCTCTTATAATATCCCCCTTCCACAGTTTTTCTTTCTTCAACTTCTTCAGTGTTTTGAATTTTTCAGGCTTGATTTCCTCCAGTAAAGTTATTCTTGACAGACTTCTTGACTTCAACATTTTTTATTCCTGGCTGACTTCTCCAGAACTTTATTTTTGTCTAATGCAGGGGTTCCTAATCTTTTTAGGTCCACGTACGCCGCTAGCTTATGCATGGAGGCATATCTGGAGTCATCCTTATATGACCATCAGCTATGCACAGTGCTATAGTATGTAAATTTCGATGTGAACCTCTGTCTGTGCAGCTAATTACACCCTCATTGAAATCTTTAAATCATCCACACATTTCCAGGGATTCCTTCTTTGGTGAAACATGTTGAGAACCCAGCATTGCACTCTAAGCTTGGAGGAGCCACTTGTGCCCCAGACATAACTCTGGCTTTTACCAGGCTGCCTGCATGCAGGAGGATCTCACTATGGACCCCATGATAGGCAGGGGAAGCTGAGAAGTGGTTCTGTAGAGGACCTAACGATTCCTTGGGAGAGCCCAGAACCAGAGCACAATATTTTAGCTCTTCAACTTTGTATTTGCTGCAAGAGAGCAAAAATCTTAGCAGCCCTGTTTCAACACCCCCTTGGCTTCTAGTTAACCATCCCGTTCTCCCTATTCAGTATGACAGGATATAAATTCTAGGGTTTACCATTACTATGCACATAAGGAAATAAATAAACAGAAGTAATTAATTTTTCACAAAGATTTTTTTTTAAATTTGATATATAATAACTTTTTTTTCCCCATAAAGTTGTTAAACATTTATCAAATCACAGTGAAATAAATTAGTGAGAACCTTGATTCTGTTTCCTGTAAACCAACAATTTTATTCTTGGTTCATGTTTTTTTTAAACATATGCTCACATATCATATTCAGCCTTCAGTTTGTTTCTTGCTTTGGATTTGATCGAAAGCAGGACTTGCTGATCTCTCACCAATCCACAACTTTTTTTTTCACCAGTAACACTTCTGGAATATTTCACTAGTATAATATAGTTATTTACCAAATATTCCTCGTACCTACTTGACAGGCTTCTCGTACCTACTTGACAGGCTTCTCGTACCTACTTGACAGGCTTCTCATACCTACTTGACAGGCTTTTCGTACCTACTTGACAGGCTTCTCGTACCCATGGTGGTTATGTGTACACCAGGTTAGGAATCCCTGGTCTTCTGTCTCAGATTGAACTGACTTCTTCAAAATAATTTCCAACTCTAGACTGACATTCTCAGAATTATTTATCCTTGTTGAATGTCAAAACCTTCTCTTATTTTTTCATTTATATCATGTCTCTGGTTTGTCGGTTCTTCTTTCTGGCTGTTTAAAACTTACGCCTTTCGAATGTCTTCTTTTTAGCTCTCCGTTTCCAAGATTTTGATTTCTTTACACTGATGATCAGTCAGAACATTATATATTTTGTTGTGCTATTTATTTATTGTTTAAATTTTTATTATTTTATTTTATCTCCATATTACTAATTGTCTAAGTGAAACATCTTGTAACCAAACAATGAAAAAAAATCTTGCCAGCTTTTCAGAAAAAAAATGGGAAAGGTGTGCATTGCACCGTAAAACTAAATTGAACACCCATTTAAGAATGCCTGCAGGCCATTCAGTTTTTTCATGGTCACTGACCATAAGTCATGACAAGTTTTACTACAAAAATCCAATGAAGATGGAAAGGAAATGACCACAGGACATGCAGCAGTAAGAGCACAACGTTAATTATTTCCCATCATGTTTTGGTGGTTTACTTGCTTGTCTTATTCCTAATTTTCAGAAACATGTACCTTTCTCCTTCTTTCAGATACATATCTGTCCATCCATTACCTCTGTGGCCATTCTCTATTTTTTTCTTATTTACCGTAATATATATATATTTATATACATACCTGCTAAAAAAAACTTTATTGCTTGAGTTTTTAGTTACTGCATTTGTGTCATGATGTGTGATAAAGATAAGCCATTTATTATTCATTTGTGTCATGATGTGTGATAAAGATAAGCCATTTATTATTCATTTGTTTTATGATGTATGATAAAGATAAGACATATATATATTTATTACTAGTAGTCAGTTCAATTTTTCGAACTTTGATGGAATTGAAGATTTTTTTATTTTAAGTTTTATTACCTTGTTACTAATGCTGCTAACTAAAAGAGGTGGCCTTTTTTTTATAACCAAAACGTAATTTCTAATTTTAGCTTTATCATCATCATGCTGGCAGAGTATCTGCCTTCCTTTCTTCTTTGAACTCTTTTAGTACAGTATTATTTTCTCTTGCTTGTTCTTTCATCAGACTGTGCCATTCTCTTTCTACACTCCTTTTACTATCTTTTTAGCAATTTATAAAAATTCATAGTGTGTAATTTTTCTCTTTTTTATCTCTTTGAGCAATGTTTTTTTCATAAGAGTTTAACTATTAGTAACTTGATGATATAATTTTTTTAAGATAATTAATATTTAATTAAATAAAATTCATAATTCTGTTACCTCGGAAAATGTCAAATTGGCATGCGATATATAATAATGGCCCTGGGGGTCTCGAGACAAACGAAGGAACAGGAGTACTGCACCATCAGGGCATGTCGTACAAGACGGCTAATATGAAGTTGTGCATGAGGCCGGCAACCTCATCATATAAAACCAATTCCTACAGAAACCACCACTTCAAGAACATGTGACTGCTTGGTGCAGGGTTATTAGCAGCAGTGGTGGCACCACGGTCCATAGGGAACAAAAAGGGAAGTGATGATGATGTAATAGTAGTAAAAATACATTTGAGAAGTTTTAGACACATTAAGTTGCCATTTATAGCTATTTTCAAGAATGATCAATTATATCCTTTACGTTATTATCCAGTCTGAAAAGGACAAGGAAGCTGCAGATGTAACAGGTGAAGCCAAAGAGGAAGAAGGAGGTGAAGTTGAGGAAGGAAAAGAGAAAGAAGACACAGAGAAGAAAGAAGCTACTGAGGAAGATGATAGTAAAGAAAAAAAAGAGGAAGAACCTGCATCAGCATTCAAGAACAGATTCAAGAAACCTCGTGATGAAGATGAAGAGGAAGGGTTAGATTTTGGGGCTTTTGAGGAGGAAGAAAAGAAAGAAGAGGAAAAGAAGGAAGATGCTGCAGCAGCTTTCAAGAACAGATTCAAGAAAGATGAGGATGAGGAAGAGGAAGGGTTAGACTTTGGGGCGTTTGAGGAGAAAGAGGAAGAAAAGAAAGAAGAGGAAAAAGAAGAGCAGAAAGAAGGAGAAAAAGAAGAAAAGAAAGAAGAGGAAAAAGAAGACAAGATAGAAGGGGGAAAAGAAGGAAAGAAAGAAGATCCTGCAGCAGCGTTCAAGAACAGATTCAAGAAAGCTGAAGAAGAAGAAGAGGAAGGGTTAGACTTTGGGGAGGTTGAGGAGAAGGAGGAAGAAAAGAAAGAGGAGAAAGAAAATCCTGCGGCAGCGTTCAAAAACAGATTCAAGAAAACCCAGGAGGATGAAGAGGAAGGGTTAGATTTTGGGACTTTTGAGGGGAAGGAGGAAGAAAAGAAAGAAGAGCAGGAAGAAGAAAAGAAAGAAGATCCTTCAGCAGCATTCAAGAAAAAATTCAAGAAAGCTGTTGACGAAGAAGAAGAAGGCTTAGACTTTGGGGAGGTTGAGGAGAAGGAAAAGAAAGAAGAAAAAGCAGAGGTAGACAATACGGAAGAGAAACGAGTGAATGAAAAGAAAACTGAAGAAACAGCTACATCTTTCAAGAATAGATTCAAAAAAGCATATGATGATGAGGAAGAAGAAGGACTTGATCTTAGTACATTTGAAAAGGAGGAAGAAAAGACAGAAGAGAAGAAGGAAGAAAATAAGAAAGTAGACCATGCTGAAGAAAAGGAAGAAAGTAAGGAGGAGGAAAAGGAAGAGAAGAAGGAAGAAAAGAAGGAGGAGAAGGAAGAAAAGAAGGAGGAGAAGGAAGAAAATAAGAAAGTAGACCATGCTGAAGAAAAGGAAGAAAGTAAGGAGGAGGAAAAGGAAGAAAATAAGAAAGTAGACCGTGCTGAAGAAAAGGAAGAAAGTAAGAAGGAGGAAAAGGAAGAGAAGAAGGAAGAAAATAAGAAAGTAGACCAGGCTGAAGAAAAGAAAGAAAGTAAGAAGGAGGAAAAGGAAGAGAAGAAGGAAGACTCAGCTGCTGCATTTAAGAATAGATTTAAGAAAACATTTGAAGATGAGGAAGAAGGTCTTGACCTGGATGGTTTTGAACAGAAGGAAGAAGACAAGGAACAAAATAAAGAAGATAAGAAAGAAGGAAAAGGTGAAGAGGCTGTGAAAGAGGAAGCAAAGGAGGTGGAAGATAAAAAGGAAGATGCTCCTGCAGCTGTCAGAAACCGCTTCAAGAAACCTTATGATGATGATGCAGAGGAACTTGACTTAAGTGGTAGAGACAAGGAGGAAGATAAAATAGGAGAGACGAACGAAGAGGAGAAGAAGGAAAAGAAAAGTGATGACCCAGCATTGGCTGTTAAGAGTCGTTTCAAGAAGTCAGCTGAAGATGAGGAGGAGCAACTAGAACTTGGAGGTGCTGAAGATGCTGACGACAAGAAGGAACAAGAGGGTAAAGTTGAAACAGAAGAACAAAAAGAGGAGAAGAAAGAAGAAGAAGAAACAAAAAAGATAGAACAGAAAGAAGCAGAACAGGAAGAAAAGAAGGAAAGAAGGGCAAGACGACATCGTGGAGGTGATGAGGTGGAAAAGAAAGATGATGTAGACAAGAAAGAACAGAAAGATGTAGCAGAAAAAGAAGAGGAGAAACAGCTAGAAGAAAACAAGGAAGAAAACAAAGTTGAGAAAACAGATGAGAAGGAAGATACAAAATCAGAAGAAAAGAAAGATAATGTGAATGAAAAGAAGGATAATGATGAACCGGCTGCAAGTTTTGCTCAACGTAGAAGAAAGAAAGTTGAAGAGGAAGAGGAAACTCCTCTGATTGATAAAGGTGATTCCAGTACACACAGTGACAAGAAGGAGGAGAAAAAAGAAGAGGTACCTGCTGCTGAGGAGAAACAAGTTCCTGAAGAGGATGACAGGGAGGCCAAGAGAAGGCGAAGGAGAGAGGAAAAAGAAAAAGAAGCTGCTCCCGTGGAAGAAGATGACAGAGAGGCACGGAGAAGACGCAGACGAGAGGAGAAAGAAGTTGCACCCGCTGAGGAGGCTGACGACCGTGCAACCAGACGGGCCAGACGGCATCGTGGAGGCGATGAGTGATGGACAGGAGGAGGTAACTGATGAGTGTTCAGCATGGAGTGAAGACCCCTAAACCTTTGTCATGGCTTTCAAGCATGGAGAGTTAACTTTTCAGTTTGATTCATCCTGCCTTATGACTCATCGTAACAAATTTTTCTGCTGGCCTAACAATGCCCATTTGATACTAAAGAATGTGTCATTTTCAACATTTGATTTGTTTCTGTTTATTTCCTTTTTGTTTTGTTTTTTTGTTAGCAGAAAAAAAGGTGTAACTTGAACTAATAAAATGTAGATGTGGCGGTAGATACTTGCATGATGTGGTGGAATGTTTGAGTGTGTTTGCTGTATTCTTGAACGTGTTGTGGTCTTGGATTTATACTTGACACATTATCCAGTGGGGAATTATCTGTATGACTGGTACAGAATCAGCACTCACAAATACACATACATATAAATAAAATAACTCAAGACAATGGGTTTAGTCTCCAGTAATCTTAATATTACAGAATCATACATCATAACAGTTCCGCCTTTGCAAGCGATGAACTTTCAATATACTTCTGAACTATCTGTCTGGCAAAACTCAACTTCTCACCCAAAAGTGCCAGTGAATTGGTTGTTGTAGCAAGAATTCTTGTCTTGGACTCAACAATCTTCCCCTAGCAGAATATATCAGAACACTCTAGACAAGGCATACTCTACTCCCTCAGATCAATTAAAACACAACTTGTCAGTTCAGCATCCAACTCTCAGATAATTGATCCACTGACCATCTCAACTCTTCCATCTCCAAAACTGATCACTTCTCAAACATCCCTAACTAATAATAAAAAAATGTTCACACAAACACAGTCTCACTGCATAAATCAAGTAAGTATGTTCTTCATGTAACAAATATGAACACTTTTTATAAATTCACTCAGTGCTGACCCATCACAACAGTCATCAACTCCCCACGGAGCACAGGTTTTCCGTGACAATACCGCGTGTCCTGACCTACTCAGAACATCCCTACATACTTATGGCTTTTTTGTTTTGTTGCTGGTTAATTACTGTTAGTTGTATCCATTTTTGTTTTAATTAATACTTAAACAGTGTTTCTTAAACTTCATGCATTCATGTATCACCTTTACAACTTCTGCTGTATCCTCATACAATCAGTCATATTTTTCACTTTCTTTTTCTACAAAAATGTATTAGATGTGTAACTATAGCACCTATTTTCTATCAGGAGCCCTAACCACAGATCTTATTACGATTTTCTTTCTTATTTTATTCAACTTAGATTAGTTAGTCTTTTCAATTTTTGTGCTGTTGAGTGTGGTCTATCCCTAACAAAGACCTTGTGGTCATAACATAAAACTGTGTTGTGTGTGGTTGTATGCATATATAACTGTTACAGATGTTCAAATCACACAGTGTTGACATTAAGGGACAGTTTTGTTATACAGTAGTGATAAAGACATTTTAGGAACCATTGCTGTCATCGAGGATAAGACAAGGGAATGTTGTAGAAGTGGATAACAGATTAAAATAATAACAGTCAATGAGCAGAAGAACTGATGTAGCTTTTTTTTTTTTTTACATTGAAGTCTTGGGTGAGGCACGCCTCGTTCAGCCTAGACACAAGTTCATCAGGTATGTTAGGATGCATGTCCAAATATAGAAGACACTTGTAGTATAGGTATATAATGTCTCAAGTTAAAAAATTTTATAGAACGCTAATAAGATTGGTAAAATAAATGAATATAAACATAAAACGTAAGACTCGGCTCACTGTGTTAAAAAAACAGTCGGGTGGATAAAGGCCGAATTCATAACATTGTTATCAGTAACGCACTCATGTGCATTAGCCGCAGTTATCCCTGTTTTAGTTACATAAAGAAGTTTATCTTAATATTAAAATGCCATACAGTAATAAGATATCTCTTTAAAATAAATCCCTGTACTTTAGAGTACCTTCTTTATTGTTGATTATGTTATCATCTAACATCTCACACATTATGTGCACAGGATAAATTTAAAGGTTATTTTGCATTGCGTCTATACTGCAAATAGTCCAATAGCCAGGAGATAACATTACTATTATTAGGAAGATAACAGTGCTGTTAATAGGAAGATGACATGATGAGTTTTTATGGCTTAAAGTTTCTACAGGATGGGATTGCCAGCATCACATGGTGGTCCTTGTACTGGAGTCCCCAGGGTAAGAGAGGTGGAAGGAGACAGGAACACATGGAGAGGAGAGCTGGAGGTAGAAATGAAAGGAATTGGGAGACCATGATTGGATGGTGTAGGACAGGAGGACTACATCAATTTGTTGAAGGTCTATGCTCCTTGGGGAGCTGAAGGTAATGTAATGAACATCAAGAGGTGGACAAGAAAAACCCTGATTAGAATGTACCACCAAAATAAGAGACAGAAGACATTGGAGATCCACTGCCGCTGACCTTTGATTTAGAGAAGACAAGATTTGTTCCTGTAATCATCTTGAAAGTTGTGAATCCATTGATCAGCTGACAGTTCTGAATCAAGTGATGAGCTTATTCATGTCAGTCAAATGCTCATCTTACCAGATACAGCATCTTTCACTTTCTGACTATAAATAGCTTACATTTTTAAACAGTCATTTAAAACCAATCAGCGTTTACTTTCTCAAAGTTGAAGCCATCTTGTGGGATACAGAGAGAATGCAGGGTGATTGAAAAATCATTCCATATTTATACATTTATATTTCTTCACTCCTTCTCAACTAGTTTAATATGAAAGCCAAAATAAAGAGAATTAACTGTTATCTTATTACATAAAATGGTTTCTTTTACACATCTATATTTCTTGTCCTTGTTGCCTGTTTGTAGCTGTGGCTGACGAAGGGTGAAATCCGAAACATCCCATGTTTCCTGTGTACCGTTAATTTGTAAAACTGATTCAATACCAAGCCCGGCTGAAAAAGGAGGATGGAGGCCATAAGGAGGCAGCCCCTCCACCATGCAAAGGCACAACAGGCCAATCACCTGTTTGCTTTAAACTATGATTACGAGTAATATAAGAGAGAAAACCGGACTGATTCTAAGGGCGACGAACTGGAACGGACTACGACTTATGGAACTTGGAACACAAGAAGTATAAATGAGAAAAAAGAGGAGCTGGTGGAAGAGATGAAAGCAAAACTAGAAATCCTGGCTATTACGGAAACAAAGAAAAAGGGACAAGGAGTCATGGATCTTGATGGCAACACGCTGCTATACAGTGGTGTACCCACATCTGAAAGAGCTAAAGGGGGCGTGGGTTGCATTGTGGCCAAAAACCAGAAAGATAGTATCAAGGGATGGAACTTTGTCTCGGAGCGCATTATGGTTGTAAAACTAAAAGAAGGAGAAACCGTAGTCGACCTGGTCATAGTGTATGGGCCAAATGAGGATGAGAGAGCAGAGGTCTTTGAGCTGCTTCAAAGGACAGTGGATGACTGCCTAGATGAAATTATCATGCTCGGAGATTTCAATGCCAGAGTTGGAAATGACCATGCTAGATGGGGTGGAGTTATCGGAAGATATGGAGAAGATACTCTCAATGACAATGGAAAGCGACTCCTTAGATTCTGCAGTGAGCAGAATCTGATCATTACCAACACAAAATTCCCCCATAAGCGCATACATGCATACACTAGGTGTGAACCAACAAAGAATGAGAAGTCAGTGATCGACTATGCCATTGTTAGGAGGAACTCATTCAAATATGTCTGGGATGCTAGAGTCTGGAGGGGGCCAGAGATTGGAAGGGATCACTACCTGCTTACAATCAAAAGAACAACTGAAAGAGTTGCTCAGCCTAGGAACTGCCCAGCATCACGCAAGAAACCAAGTAAACGAACGGAAGAAATGAGCATTAAGACCTACAAGCTGAGAGAGCCAGAAATTAAGACCAGATATGAAAAGACGCAGCAATAGAGAACGCAGTCAGCGACTCATAGCTTGACTGCCTGCGTCAGGACCAGCGAATCAGAGCTGGTCAAGACCGCACTCCACCTCCACGTTGTGGTCCTGGAAACAGTCTGCAGCAGTGCAGTCTGGCTGAGCGAGTGTGGATCGCAATGGGAAGGCAAACCCGGTCCTAAAAAATGCCGTGCAGAAGTCGGATGTGTCGACCGAAAGGTGCAGATATCACAGCTTAGGCGTAAACAGACACAACGCAACCACCGTCCTTTTCAGGACGAACGAGGAAGAAGAAGAAGACCAGATATCAGGGACTTATTGCTGCAGCGGTGAGAAACACAGAAGAACAACCTGATGACTTGGAAACCCTCTGGCTTAAATTCAAGGACATCATAAAGACAGCTGCTGCAGAAGCATGTGGTGAAGTCCGACTTGGGAACAAGAGAAAGAGGACACCTTGGTGGACAGAGGAAGTCAAAGAGAAAATGGCATGGAAACAATAATTAGGAGCTAAAAACACAGCACCACAGAGAGGCATATCCCTTCTCAGTGTCCCTGGTAAAATCTACTCTAGAATCCTAGAGCAGAGACTCCGACGCCTAGCTGAGCCACAATTGGATGAGGTCCAGTGCGGATTCCGAGCAAACCGAAGTACTCAAGACCTAATCTGCACACTCAGACAGCTGAGTGAAAAGGCCCTTGAGTATAAGAGTGAGATCCATCTTTGTTTCATAGATCTGGAAAAGGCGTTTGACAGGGTCCCCTGGAGCAAACTTTGGGACTGTTTGGCAAGGAAGAACATTCCACGACCTCTGATTCATGCTATACAGAGCTTCTACAAGTCTTGCAGAAATTATGTGAGGACAGCAAACCATAAGTCAGAAGAGTTCAGGACCACCACTGGTGTAAGACAAGGTGATATCCTGTCACCTTATCTTTTCATACTCCTCATGGACGATGTTATCAAGTCATGTAAGGAGAGAACAAGAAAGTATTCAGTGGGGTACTGGAAGATGACAGGTATGTATTTCAGAGCTGGCATTTGCTGATGATGTTGCCCTGATTGCTAAATCAGAGGCACATCTCCAATCCAACCTGCAAGTCTGGAAGGAAGAGCTGGAGAAGAGAGGGATGGTCATAAGTAGCTCTAAAACAAAATCCATGGTGATATCATGAGAAGAAAGAAGATTAAGCTGGGAGAACAGGTCCTGGAGCAGGTCGACCACTTTAAATATCTCGCAGCTATTATAGACCGAAAGGGAGGCATCAAAGAAGAGTTGGCCACTCGAAAAGCAACAGCTGGGAGACTTTTTCAGGCCATAAATCGAGGATTCCTCAGCAAGAGAGAGGTTGGTAAGAAAACGAAGATGGCTGTATACCGCTCCACCTATATCCCAGTCTTGACATATGGATGAGAGTCATGGGCAGTGACTACAACCCATAAAAGCCAGATCCAAACCTGAGAAATGAGGTATCTGAGGAAGGTGGTTCAGACGATACATCAAGGCCTGAAATCCCACCCCGGAGGACAACATTAGACAATTTTCGAAGGACTGAGGATTAGAATGGAACCAGGCCAGGAGGAAGACAGCCGATAAGATAGTCTGGCGCTCTCTCTTCTAAACCTCTACACCTCATGGTAGAAGGGGAACGATTAAGTAAGTAAGATTCAATACCGTTTTATTTGTTAATAATAATATGACACATTAGCATGACAGCTCAACGTGAGATCCAGCCTCTTCAAATCATAGCAGGCATCAGTTTTTGCTCTTTTTTTGTAGTCATTTTAGGTTGTTTTTTTTTTTTCCTTAGAAATACTTTTGTATTATTTATATCCCATAGATCACAGCAATCAAAGGGTTAAAGAATGGAAAAGCTCCTGGCCATGATAACTTAAATGCAGAGCTATTTAAGACAGACCCTGAGCTAGCAGCAGAACTATTAGAACCGCTATTTGCACAAGTCTGGAAAACAGGGACAACACCAACAGAGTGGAACAAAGGAATAATTGTCAAATTGCCCAAGAAGGGAAATCTTGCAGACTGCAATAATTGGAGAGGAATCACTCTTCTCTCAGTTCCCAGCAAAATACTAGGCAGGATAATTATACAGAGAATTTCAAAAGCAGTAGACCACAAACTGAGGAAAGAACAAGCAGGATTTAGAAAGAACAGATGTGTAGATCATATATATATTTTTTTTATGTAAAACTTTTGCCTCGTATTGGCGAGGCGCGTCCCGTTCAACCTAGTCGGTTATATTAGGGCGCATGTCCAAATATAAAAGACCCTTAAGTCTGGGGGCTATATTTACTCTCAGGAACATTATAGAGCAGTGCTCAGAATGGCAAAAACAGCTGTACATTAATTTTGTTGATTTTGAAAAGGCTTTTGACAGTATACATAGGGACAGTTTATGGAAAATACTGAGGGCTTATGGAATTCCAAGCTGCATAGTGTCAATCATAAAAAGCCTCTATGCCAACTTTACGTGTAGTGTTGGGCAGAGCAACCTAACCTTTGAGGTGAAGACAGGAGTACGACAGGGATGCCCTTTATCAACCACTCTATTTTTAACAGTCATAGACTGGGTGATGCACCAGACAACAGAGGGCAGTCCAAGAGGAATAAGATGGACTACATTTTTTACATTGGAAGATCTGGAATATGCAGATGACATTGCACTGCAAACACATTCACATCAACACATCCAGGAAAAAACAGATAGACTTAATAAGTATAGCCAGCAGGTGGGCTTGAACATCAATTTAAAGAAGTCAGAGGTCATGACACTCAATGTGAGCAACCCTGAGCCAATATCAGTAAGGAATCAGCAACTGGTACAGACAGACACCTTCACATACCTAGGATGCATAGTAACACCAGACGGCGGGGCAAGCAAAGACATCAACAACAGAATGAACAAAGCAAGAACAGCCTTTTTTAGCCTAAACAACATCTGGAAGTCCTCTCAATACAGCACAAGCACAAAATTAAGATTATATCAGAGCTGTGTGCTTTCTGTGCTTCTCTATAGTGCGGAAAACTGGAGAGTTACAGAGAAGGAAACGTCGAAATTGTCCTCTTTTTCACACAACATGCCTAAGAAAAATTCACTGAATCTTTTGGCCGAATACCATCACCAACCAAGATCTGCTTACTCGGAGCAAGCAAGAGGACATGCACACCATCATAGCTGGCAGACGCTGGAGCTGGGTTGGCCATGTCCTCAGAAGAGACCCTGATGCCATCACAAGAACAGCTATGCTATGGACCCCTGAAGGAAAACGAAAGAGAGAGGCCGACCAAAAACAACTTGGCGGAGGACTGTGGAGGCTGAGATGCAAAGAATGAACCAGAGTTGGGGCACTGTACAAAGGATGGCCACCGACCGAGCAAAGTGGAATCGATTTGTTGTTGCCCTACAAGACTCCACTATGCGTGATGGCCACTGACTGCTTTGACGGTCGGTGGCTAAAGATCAAAGAAGAAGAAGATAGATACAAATGATGATATAAACATGTTAAAATAGTGACTTTTCAGTCAGCCTTTATATTAAATCATGCATATTTTTTATTTGTGTACATTTCTTTTGGGTAGTTTTTATACTATATTTCCTTGTTGCTCATTTCCATGTTTTAGCATAAGTAAACGTTGATTCTAACATTGTGGCTGATTACAGTGGCTGAATTGTGTGGCTACTGATATTGACAGGCATAAGTTTTGTTCACTGTTGTCCAGTCAGCATTTTGAGCTCGGTTGAATGATTTGTTTGCTTTGGTTTCATCTTTTTAAATAGCAGAGTCCAAATATTGAGAAGATGAGAGAGAAATAGTTGCTATATGTTCTTATGAGCCCCGTGTAGTCTGATGAGATAAAGAAAGATTGTGACTGCTGCTCACTGAGGCATGTCATGCAAGGCAACTAATATGAGGCTGGCAGATGATGTAGCATTCTTAAGTTCAACACCAAGACAATCCCAAGAAGCAATAAATAATTTGTGTCATCTCTCGGTTAAAATAGGTCTCCAAATAAATGCCTCTAAAACTAAAGCTATGAACTTTTCTAACGAGACCTTTGATATCATCTTGAACGGGGAAAAACTACAGAAAGTTGAATGTTTCAATTATTTAGGCAGTAAAATGACTCAGGATGGTGACACAACAAGAGAAATCCATACTAGAATTGCTTTGGCAGCTAGCGCCTTCAATAGATTATCTAACATTTGGAAATTACGATCAGTGAATATACATACCAAGCTTCGTCTGTTTAATTCAAATGTTATCTCAGTGTTAACATACGGCTGTGAGAGTTGGAAAATAACAAAATCATTGGAGAACAAGCTGAATACATTCGAGAACAAATGTCTTAGAAAACTCATGAACATCAGTTGGAAAGAATTCAAGACTAATCGACAAATAAGAGAAGACTCTAGGCAGAAATATGTCTCCGACTGTATAAGGAAAAGACGATGGTCATATATCGGTCATGTCCTACGAATGCAAAACAACAGAATACCACTACAGGCGCTCACTTGGGTTCCTGAGGGTAAGAGGAAAAAAGGAAGACCAAAAGAAACACTCAGAAGAACAATAATAAGAGAAGGAAGAACGTTGGGCCTAAATAATGTGCAAGAGCTAAGAGGAGTGGCGTCACAACGAACAACCTGGAGAGCACTGGTTTCTGCCTTATGCGCCGTGTTTGGTGCTTAAAGAATTTATTATTATTATTATTAACCTCGTCATATAAAACAAGTTGTTGCAGAAACCACCGCTACAAGAACATGTGTATGCTTGGTTCCGGCTTCCTATAAGGGGGACCATAAGTCGTGAACAGGAAAATAATAATGATGACCTTCTCTTGGTATTTGTAATGTGACCTAAAATAAAGAATTTATGCTTACATGTGTTCTTTACAAGTATTACAGCACTCGTCAAGTCCATCCATGCTTTACAAAAATGATGCATGATTTGTCGGCTGTTTTTTTATTTCTTATATATTAAACACTGACATGTTTCTTGACCCAAATGTAAATTAGTTTTTTGTCATTACAGTTTTTCAATGTAAAAGTTATCATTGCTAAAGGGATATTCCTTTGTGCATCATTTTAATGACTTAACATTGTATTGACTTGACAGAACAGATATGGGGACAGACATTTACTTTCATCATGGTTTCCCTTATTGCTGCTAATGGAGCATGAAGTCACCACTGCAGTTGGTCCCCAGAAAGCCTGCAGTAAAACATTCATGTGCTCTTGTAGTGGTTGTTTCTATAGCAATATGTTTTACATGAGGAGGTGGCTGACTTCTTGCACAAACTTATATTAGCAGCCTCTTATGACATGCCTGAGGGTACAGTAGTCATATTCTTTCTTCGTCTCCTCAGAGATCGTCGTAAAACGTACAGTGCTAGATATTCTCTAACACTCAAGATACAGAATACATATAAACAGCAAAAGAGAAATGATTGAACTATTGAGAGAGAAAACAATCTACCAGCCCAATGTTTTTATAAATGTTTCTCCTCTGATTCAAAGCCTTGTTTTTTTTTTTTTAAACAATTGTTTACATTTGCCAGTTTTCTTTAAAAACCTGTGTATTCTTTTATATGTTTTGGGTAAATGTTACTGCAAGTTTCATTGAAAATAAGACCTCAGATTGATATTGAAATGTCTGTAAATATAGTCTGACATTCTGTTATGAGTTTATGGTAAGAACTTTGCTATATGTACAATGTTTCTGGTGAGATAATTAACCCTTATGAAGGTGTTTGGTATGTGATACATCTGTGTTAGGTTAACTCATGAAACCTCAGTTTTGATAGCAGGGTGAAGAATGGTTGTTTGGGTGTGAGTGGTTTTATTTGTATGTCATCAACATCGTTTTCCTTTGCATCCATAGAGCCACCAATGTAGCTGGACCCACAGGAAGCCTGCACCAAACATTTACATGCTTCAGCAGCTGTGGTTTCTTTATCATGATCAGGTTGTCAGCCCTCATACTTACTTATTCGTTCCTCTTCTACCATGAGGTATAGAGGTTTGTAAGAGAGAGCACCATACTATTCTATCGGCTGTCTTCCTCCAGGCTTGATTCCATTGGAGTCCTCAGTCCTTCAAAGATTGTCTAATGTTGTCAGCCCCCGTACACAGCCACATATTAGTCACCTTGTACGTGCCAAATAATGCATTAGTCCTATCTTTGTCTCTTGGCCCCCCCCCCCCCCCCCCCCCCCTCCCCTCCCTGGGAACTACACGGGGCTTGGCATCATAGGTAGATGCACTTTAACAACTATTAGTTATTAGAGAGTTCTTGGATTGGGTTATCTGAGACGACACTGAATAAATGATAGAGATGTGTGAGCACGTGGAGTGTGTAGTGACTGATTCATATACATGATTTTTATTATTGTTTTTTTCTCTCTCTTTGTTCGCAGTCTGCACACGTGTATGAAGAGAATACAAACTAACACTCAGCTCATCTTTTGTAAGTCAATCAACCCTACATATTGTTAATGTTTTTATTTATGTTGAAAGTACATCTTTTTTTATTTGATAGTGTTGTTTTTTTTTTTTTTTCATGTTATTTTAAACATCAGGAATTTGTGTCCTTGTTGTTCTTGATTATTGCCCTCTTGAGTTTATAAGGGCCTCTGATGGAACAAACAAGTAATATGAGTACTGCTTCCTCTATGTGTCATAAGATATGAGTGAATTGAGTTTGTTCACTGGACTGGCAACTTCATCATGTAGATACAGATAATTACAGAAACTGCCATTGCCACGAACACATGAATTCTGTAGTGTAGGCTTTCAAAGGGACCAGCTGTTGTGGTGGCTCGTTGCTCCATAAGGAGCAGATCTGTTGTGAGAAATTGTTGCTATATGTTCTTATGACACCCCCCCCCCCCCCCGTAGTTCTTAGAGGTCTCTGATGAGATGAAGAAAGAATGGGACGACTGCTCCTGAGGCATGTCATTCAAGGCAACTAATATGAGGCTGGCAATCTCATCACGTAAAACAAATTAGTGCGGAAACCACCGCTGCAAGATCATGTGAAAGTTTAGTGCAGGCTTCCCGTAAGGAGCAAAAAAGGGGAAAAGTAATGCTTATTAATTTCCTTAATTTTAGCGACGAACACATGAAAGTTCTCTGCTCTTAGAGTGCTACAGTTGTGCCTGTTGCACAATAATGTAAATATATTTATTATATAAAAAAAGGTAAAGATAGTCATAAAGCAGAAACTGCAGTAGGGGAGGGAAGTTTTAGAGACTTCACTATACTAGGTCTCAGCTTTATGAGGTGGGGTTACCATTTTACTTATTTGCTGCCTTTGCCTTTTCCCTAACTCATCAGTCAGGTACCCGTTTACAGCTGGGTAAGCTGGAGCTGGATGCTTCCAGGTTTGAACCTCTCAGCTTTGCCTTGAGAGGCAAGCATTAACCACTCTGTGGCCAAGTGAAATATAATTATAACACATGAAATATTTACATTAAACATAACTAACAGATGCTGCAATTAAAATGTTATACCAGTTTTTTTTTAAACTGACAAGTTCTACCCAGTGAAATGTTACATCATCCTCATACATTACCTATCAGTTCCCTATGGAGCATAGGTCTTTAACAGTCTATACAATCTGTACCCAGTCTACCTGTCCTGAGCTATCTGTTCAGATCTATCTTTTATATAAATATATATCTTTTTCATGTTAGTCCTTGAGCTGACTACTGCCTTTATTAGAGCCATTAATGTAGAAGTCTGAGGGTGAACAAGGTTAAGGGTAGAAAAAGAAATACAACCACTGAATTCTGCCAGACAAAAATTATTTTATAATATATAAAACATTAACAAACAAAAATCAGGGATTGCTGTGAAGATTAATACCCTACTGTGGACAATAATTCCATAGCTTGCTTGTTGGTAGACTGCTTACTCAGATGTTAACTCAACTTTCTGTTTTCAGATTTAAGCCAATCAAGTTGTACGTCACAGTTGCTGTTGCTGATCTGCACCTGCTTTTCTTCTTTATACAGTTACTATTATCATGAAATGGATTTTGACATTTTTATAAGACAGCTGGTGAATTTGTATCTGTAAAGTTAAGAAATTTCTTTCATTTAGAACTAATATTTATTGGAGCATGGTGTCTGTCAAGAATATTATATTCTGTGGGTTTTTATTCTAGCTGTTTAAATGATATTTGTTGAGTAGCCATGCTTTAGATTTAAATTAAATATTTAAAATGCTCAATTTTAGGAGAATGTTACATGTGTGTTGTAACACATTTGAAGTGAGGCATGTAACACGAAGTAGCTAGCATATTCTTTATATATCCCCCCCCTCCCCCGCCCTCCTTTTTTTGCATATCACTGTGAAAATCTTTATTAGTCAAATGGTAAGAATGTTTCTGTCTGGTAAAGTGTTTCTTTGCTGTTACTATCTAGTGTGATAGGTCGCATGATTGTTTAGTGGCGCGTATCATGTGAGAGGACTTCTGCTATTTTTATTTGCCCACCTAAAAATCAGCACAGCCTTGCTTTTTTGTGAGGGATAGATTCCTTTGGTCACTGAATAATTAACATAGCTAATGGCACTCTGGTAATAGATATATTGAACATTTTTATCACTTCCTAATCTGCACACGGTTTTCCAGTACTAGCGCATTTTACACCACTATTGAAAAATATTATAAAATACATTGAGATATTATATTAAAGATGGAGTGTTTACTGATGTAATTATTGTGTGCCATATATTAGATTGCTTTATAAATTGGCGCAGTTTATTGTAATCTTAATACACCTAATCCACTCATCTGTTCTGAATTATGAGTGGGAAATTTTCCTTTGGTTAAATATTCTATAATTGTTTGATAGAAAGAGCACTGTTGCATATTATGAGCTTTCATTTCACATTTTTTATATTAATTGTGAATTTATAGTGCTGTAGACTAAATCAGCCAAAATGGACTTGTTATTGAGGTATCTACTGTAATCTCAATAAAATCCATCATGACCTGCACTTGTAAAAGTTCTGTTTATTTTGCTTTATTGTGTGAGTTGCAGAAGTGAGTTTGAGTTTTTAAGTGATTCAGTTTTGTTAAAGAAGTATACATTTAATTATTTCATTTACCATTATGGCACTGCTTGTAATACAATATATTTAACAGTTGTAATACATATAGAAGGGAGCAGTTTTATTTACTCTAATTTTTTATTCTCTCATGTTTCTATTAAACAAAATGTGGTGCTTCTTCAGGACAGTGAGTGCTGCCTTCCATGACGTTCTCAAAGATGGCAGTCTCTACTGCGCTTGAAGCAAACAAAATCTATGAGTTGAACCTAGAGGTTTAGTTGCTTTTGCACTGTGCCCTCCCCTCTTTTGACTTGATTCATCATCATCACCAATCAGCTGCTCAAAAAGCATAGGCCTTCAACAAATTCATGCCAAGTTTGTAAATCCTGTGCCATCCACTCTAGGTCTTTTCATGTCTCTGTCCCTTTCATGTCTGTGGGAAAATCATGCTAAGAGTGATGATAGTAACAAGATTCTGTTGTATATTACTGTATCTGTTAATTTGAAAATTATTGAAAAATTATTATTTTTTACAGTCAGTACTATTGAAAAGCTCACATGCATTTTCACGAGAGCATCTCCAGTTACTGCCTCGTACGGTTTATATAATTTATATTTTATGTATTTTACTTAGTTCTCACTTTCTTTCTCATCTGTTGTGATTCTTTCATACCTGATGAAGACCTTGTAGCTGTAACATAGGCAGTTCTTTTTGTCCTTTGTCCAAGTAAGGCGTATTACATATTTTTGTGTGTACCCTGCTGCTGAACTGTTATTGGTATGCCATCATTATCCTTTGCGCTCCTCATGGAGCATGGAAGCACCACTGTGGTGGAACCCCTTGCAGGAAGCCTTCACATGTTCTTGCAGCTGTGGTTTCTGTGACAGTTTTGCATGACGAGGTTGCCAATCCGCCTGCACAACCTCATATTAATCGGCTAGCCCAACATGCTTGAGTTTTTTGTTTATGTCCTGTATGAAAATAGCAACAGAGTTTGTTGTTAACCAGAAAAATATCTCAGATATTAAAGTTTGTTATTGAATAGCATAAGAGGAAGCCTGCTTCAAAGTGCTGTCTTTGTTCTTTCTGTAATCATTTCTATAGCAATGTGTTTTACTTCTAGAAGCCACACTGCTAAATTTTCTAATGGGAACATGTTGTGAAGAGTGATCTGCAGATACTGCAGCATTTTTCCAAGGGCATGGTCTTCACAGAAAGTTGAAAAGCAGTTCTCTGACCTGCACTGGTCTGAACACTTCTAAAATTCCCTACTACTAGTGCTGTATGCAGGTTTTACTGCTCCTTGTTACAAATCTCAACTAGCATGTGCATGTTTTGCATTTCACTGCCAAGAAGAGGATTTCTTTTACACCATGGTGAAATTAAATACCATTATCTATGAGTCCTGTTGAAAATCACATGAATCTGTTATTATTGAAATGGATATTTTCAAGGTTATTAAATTAGGGCTGCCTTCACATGCTTCTATTGTGATAATCATGTTCACACAAAAATGTGGTGTGTTAATTGTAGATAGTGTTAATTAAATTTATTCCTTTACTCATGTTTGAAAAGTTTAACCCTTTAGCATGCCACTTCCTTGCACTGTTTACTTCTTAGAATTCTCCCTCCTGAGGGACATGGCAACAAAATCAGGTAGTTGTGGAAATGTCTCAATAACTTTCTTATTTTGACACATAGATTGACAAAACCATACATTTTCTCGAAGAAAATGGAATGATCTTAACAATGACAGATGTTTTTGTTTTAAAATATGAAATTTTCAATTTAAAAAATTAAAGAAATTTGAGAAAATAAAGAAAAAAAGTGAAAAATTTCATGTTTACCTTGATTTATTCTTTGTCATCATTTTTGCCTATAACCTCATTTTTTCAGGTACAGCATCAATGGCGCATAGTAATCAGCAATATGAAGTCATAAAATCCAATAATTTGAAGAAAAACACACATAATTCAAAAAGGAAAATTTTAAAAATAAAAATGAAATTGTCAATCTACACATGTCTTTGCCACCACAAATGTCTCATACTGTAATGTTACACTCTAGTTTCTATTCACTTCTATGCTACAAAATCATCTGAATAGAACTTTTAAAAATAATTGATAGGTTTATATCCCGCTGGCAGTGGATTCTGAGTCTCTGGCATCAAAATTTGGTATTGGGTTTGGTCGTGGTGTGAGAAGGTTCGTCCAATTATTAGTAATATTGAGCTTGGTAACATCGTTATCACTAGTGTCAATGTCTTGTTCCGAATCTTGTTCATCACTACTATCATCCCTGCTTTCCAATTCTCGCTCATTTCCATTAAAAATAGAAGTCCATGAGTCCTCGCTACCTGACATATCAACATCGTCTTCGTCAAAAATTTCAATCTTGCACAATTCGTATGAAAAAATTCACAAAAAAATCAATTATGGCGTCTATCAGCGTCAAACCTCATGTGACGGAAGTGCAATCAAAGTTTTTAACAGGAGGTATTCATTATACAGAAATATACGGGGAGCAACCATTATTTTTCAAAGTACTGTGAGCTCTCATAGCTAGTATTGCGCATTCCTGACAAATACTTCTAGCTGTGTCATACTGTTCAGGATTGTGCAGGTTATATTAAGTTGGAACCAATTTTCACCTATCAGCACAGGGTTTTAGAGTATCAAGATAAAGATATCAGCAGATAATTCAAAGTCAATGCTAACGTTAATATTAAATATTACAACAATTTACATAACACCAACATACGTGTAACTTCACCATTAATATAGTTTCACATACTCTTCAGACACAGTATTACGGATCTGAGCTTATCATTTGTGCAAGTCTGCTCACAAGCAGGTCAGCTTTTCTTTTCTCAGTTGTGGCCGGTGATTATATGGCTTCGACAAGCATTGTCAGTTGGCTGGACGTCTTTTCAGCCATGAGTAAAAGTTAGAGCCCAGAAATGAATTTAAGTGGGCTTATATATCCAACCTAAATCTTACCTTTTCCCTCTTGGAGGTCCGAGCTTGAGTTCACTTTTCTGCTGGTAACTTTTTTTTTTGGGGGGGGGGGGGGGGGGGGGGGGGGGGGGGGGGGGGGGGGGGGGGGGGGGGGGGGGGGGGGGGGGGGGGGGGGGGGGAATTTCAGACAAAATCCCGATTTCTTCGTCAATTACCAAAGATAATGATTTACTACTGCCATAATTACATGTATTTCTAGTTGCTGTTCAATTCCCATAAAGAATTAATTCGTTCGGAGCACTAATCATAAAGTTATAGTAGAATTACTGGTGTGCAATTCATAATATATTCTTAGTTTACATGGCAATTCCAGAGTGTCTTGCCTGTGTCGCTACAAGTGGCAATACAAAAATTGATACATAAGCTTGTACTCCACCAGTCATTTAGTACTCAAACTGCCAGTGTGATCTCTCATCTGTCATATCTAACCTTCTTGCATCTGGTTTCGGTGTACTAGAGCAGAACTGAAAATTGGCAAAACATGATAATAAAGATTACAGAACAAGGAATATGAACAGAATATGTGCACATTGTCTAGGAAACCACAGTTCACATTTCCTAGGATGTCCACATTACCATCAGCAAAGACTAGCTCTAATCAAGTCAATTAAAACTGACACACCATTTAAAGTAGTGCTACAGTAACACCATTCTTCAGTCCCTACATTTTCAACTCCGCCAATAACAAAAATTACAGTAAATACTAAAAATGCTGAAATAACCCAAAGGAAAAATTAAGTTCGAAAAGCACTGATAAGAGATTGCAATCTACCACACATAAGAGAAATAAGCAAACCATCAGTAACAGAAGATACAGTGAGAAAAGTAGTAGAAGTCATGAAAACCATTCAAGTTATTCAGTATCAGGTAGCTAAATATGTTGCCGAATTAGCAGAACTCAAAGAGGAGTGTGAAGATCTACTGAAAAGGATTGAGTCAAAATGTCATAAGGATTGGGCAAAAACAAACAGATAAACACCAACAAGAAGAAGGAATGTGGAATGAAGAAATGGCAGATTTACAAAAACTAATTGATTCTATATCAAACATTGTGAAAGCCTTTATACTGAATCTTCAGAGTGAAATACTGCACTTTGGACAAACCCATAGGTGCTTAGTCTCCTTCGGCAAATTTCTAAGGGTGTGAATGCTAATTGTTTCTGTTGCATGCATATTGTATACACGCCTGATGCATCCTCTCGTACATCCGTTCCTGATGGTCTTACGTTTGATGCCAAATTCCAGCAATGTTAGCCTTGGTGGTTCATCGATTACAGTATCATTCTCTAACAACAGGCAATCATTAATTGCCTTCAGTATCTCTCCCTTATCCATATCGAAAATATCTTCTATGGGTGCTCTCAAAGCTAGTCTGTCAGCTCTTTCATTGCAGCGCAGCTCTGCATGATCAGGACAGCAGATCCACACCAGTTCCTGAAGATTCAAGGCTTCTATAGTCGTTTTCCATTCATGCCGGAGCCATCCACTTTGGACCTTCCGAAGCATGGATTGTGAGTGATACAATAACTGCCTTTGTTAATGAAGTTTCAGACAGCCACCTTATATACAACGATGGGACAGAGAATATGATGCTAGTTTCGGATATCGGCAATTTTTCATATTATTTGAACTTGAAAACACTATATATCATAATTTGGACCCTTTAGGGGTTGAACGGGATATTTTTCATCATCAAATTAAAAAAAAAAATTTGCATCACTGGCTTTTGCTGTCAGTTTTTCTTTCTTATTTTTTTTTTCTGCCTTCGCCAACATGTATGGAATCGATACTTGCCAATTTTACATATGTGTAACCTCCCTAGCACACCAAGGGAAGTTACTAACAATAATTTATGTGACCACTATAATTCACTATAATTAAAAAGGCTAGTGAGAACCTTTACCGACTTGACAAAGAATCATTTTGTGTGATAAATATAATTTACTGATCATTCATCTAAGAGATCTTTAACCGGGAAGGGGAAATCGCCACATTCAAAATTATTGTTTTTTTAAATTTAATGATGAAAAATAACCCGTTCAGCATCTGATGAGTTATAATTAGGATATATTTTGTTTCCAATTCCAAACAATATGAATAACTGCCAATATGGGAAAGTAGCACCACACCTGTCAAATCATTGTAAATAGGGCAAATCAAAATTATCAGTTTTGCGAGTGTTTAAAAAAACCAAACAAACAAAATCAAGATAAAACAAAAATGATATTCAAGGGGAGGGGTGTAAAGGCTTTGTGTTTCCAGTTAGATATTTAATTGACTTTCACTTGCCATATGTATTGTAAGAATATCATCAGACCTCCACCTTCCCAATTACTACATCCCAGGTCTCAAATCCTGACAATGAGAATGCTGTGGCCATTTCTCTATCTCCATTACTGTCTTCTCTGACAATGGCAACTTTTGATGGTTAAGCTAAAGGCTTTGGATATGCATTAAAGTATCTAGAAGATATAATGAAAGTATCTACAGGATATACATGAAAGTATCTATATGATATACATGAAAACTACACGGTACACATGAAAGTACTTACAGGATATACATGAAACAAATGCCAAACCAGGGAGCAGTAACTGCTATTTGACTTATAAGGACTATGGGGATGATGCACAACATAAGGCTCACAATGTCTCTGAGCCTCTCATGCTCAAGCCTACCTCACCTACAAGTGGCGGACCCTGTTCTCCCCAGTAATCCAGCTGAAAGTTGGGGTTTCAATCCCTAGTGGGAAGCTGGATGGGACAGCAGATGAGGTTCAGGCGAAATCATTTTCCCAGCCAGTTGGGACAGGGATGAGCCCACTCTCCCATTGAAGAGGTGCTGGAGTCGTCGATACTGGGCCAGAAGGTGCACCGGAAACCACAGTATCACGCAACTCGCTCTTTTTTATGGATGAGTACATGGTCAAATAAACCTCGTAATGGTGCTTGCCCTGTGGATGGAGCTCCACCAGGCAAGTGCAGTGCCGGGCTCTGAGCCTCGACAGAGCCCACCCTAAGCTACTGGAGGATCCTCTATACCATCTTGTGGAGTCAGGAGACAGCTGAGGAGAGCTACTGACCAAAACCAAACAGAAAGAGAGAAACCCAGAGTGCCACTTGTCATAATGCACTGGAATGCAGAGGGAGTGAACAGCAAGCAGGCCGGAAACAGCAAAAAGACAGAGTTGGAAAACATCTTGTATGAGAAGCAAGTCAGTGTTTGCTGTATCAAAGAGACTCACTTGAAAGCAGATCAAACCTTTAAAATAAGGGGATACCAATGCTTCAGATCCGACAGACAAGATAGACGAAAAGGAGGAGTACTTACTCTTGTAAGGAATAACATTCCTGCACACGAAAGGAAAACCTTCATGGATGGAGCAGAATATCAGCTGCTGCAGATAAAGGTAGACAAGATGGAAATAGAACTCCTGAACTATTACTGTCCAAACAACAAACCCCTGAGTCTCAGCTCTATACAGGTACCAGCCACCAACTTTATAGCAGTTGGAGACTTTAATAGCCACTCCCGGAGTTGGGGCTACAACCATCTAGATCACAGGGGTGAAGAGGTTGAAACATGGCAAGATGACCACTCCCTAATCCTAGTCAATACTGCCACAAATACTCCTACCTTCCACTCCAGAGGATGGCACACAACTTAAACTCCAGATCTTGCCTTCGCCACGCCAGATTTAGCTGGACTCATAAGTAGAGAAGTAGGAGACCAACTAGGAGGAAGCGACCATCGCCCTATCTTTCTTACTGTCCAGAGTGTAACTCTCAATACAGGCCCAGCCATTACAAGATGGAATTACAAAAAAGCCAACTGGTTTTTATTCAGGCATCGGGTGAATATGCTGCTGTCTGACCTCAAGGTGCAGACCAGAGACATTAATGAAGTGGTAACATGATAAGATGAATCCAGTCATATTTGAACAACAGGAGAACTAGAGTCACCCTTGATGGTCTGCAGGGCAGAAAAGTGTTGCTCTATCGGGGGGTAACCTCAATGAGAGTAATTTCTCCAACACTCTTCCTTGTTTACATCAATGACCTGGCAAAAGATCTCCCCGCTGGAGTGAAAGCTGCCCTATTTACAGACGACCTAGTACTCTGGTGCGCCGATGAATACGTCACCACAGCAAATTATAGAATGCAGCGGGCAGCAGACAGTATAATGTCATGGGCAGAGAAATGGCTTATCACAATAAACACAGACAAAACCTCCACAACGCTGTTCTCCCTCTCCCCCAAGGACAAAGCAGCTAACATACACCTAGGGACAACCATGATCAAGGAAGAAAGCTACCCCACCTATCTTGGAGTGACATTTGACCAAAAGCTTACATGGAATAAGCATTTTGAAAATGCAGAAGTGTGACGGTGCGAAGACGATGTGTGAAGGAGAATAAGGATTTGTGTATAATGTTGTCGTCACTCTCTCTGGCCTACTTTCACACACGTTCCGCAGTCACAGAAAAACTCTTGATGACAGGGGTCCCACTTTTATTAATGAAACCCTATCAGGTAGCACAAGAATCATACAGAAACAATGTTGTCCGCAAGTTTTCTTTGAAGACAATTCCTAAGCAACACCATATAACCAAGCTATTTAGGTAACACCATCTAATAACCCTGTACAGACTGCTGGACTCTCTCTATGTCGTTAGTTCTCTTAGCACAGACGCAACTATGCAAAAGCCCAAACCTCAGTTGGTTATCGTACGAGGGCGCATTTTGCACAAGAACGATCTTGCTACTTCTCAGCTCTCTCACTGAAGCCTCTCACTGTTTCAGTTTAAATCTTCGTCTCCATCCCTGCACCACATGATAGCCGCCACGTCAAAATGTCAGGGAAAGCTCCACCCATCTCTCTAGGGAGCTAATCAGGAGTCCTATGCTCAGTATGGATGACATGAGATCACATCTTAATCAAGTATCTCCCTAATCGACACAACTCAAAGTCCGCCCACTAATGATTACATTCCCACGATATCACTTGCCTGGAGTCACACCTCACGGTTTTAGTGCTCAACAAGATGTGTTATCAGACCGCGCCAGGATGTCTAACAACCGATGTCTGTCTCCTGTTACATCTGCGTCTCACACGTTTGTCTACTTCACGGATGGCAAAGGTGTGTTTCGTTTAAATCGCCCATTCCCGTGTGAGAATGCCAACATGAGCACAAATATACACCGTAGACAAGATCGACAACTATTACTCAGTCAAAAATTACACCTTTCTGGCCACACGGTCACATGTTCCGCCCCTAAATTTTTTGTGGTCCCCACAAACGTACTCTGCTCCATTGTCAGTTCCACGTTTATGTCTGATTGCTTGTCGTGGTCTGGGAGAATTGTCCGCTCGTACAGCGTCGCTACTCGGTTGAGAGTTCAGCGAGTTAGTGCCTGCAGTTGTCGGCCTTGGCGGTGGAATGCTTCCAGCTTGTTTCACATTTGTGTTCCGTCGATGTCGGCGTGCATTCCCCCCAATCTGATTTAGATTGGTGTCCTCTCCGGAGCGACGGCGTGTATTCCCTCCTATCTGTTTAAGATGAGTTTCCTCTTCTGAACGTTGACCGCTTTTCTTGGCGCCCTTAGGGTAACAGTTGTCACGGCCATCTCTTGGCCTGCACCCTGAAGGCAACCTAGATGTGTCGGTACGTTTAGTGAGGGCGCTCTTTGAGGGACAAACCGATATCAAATGCTCAGGGGACTTACACTGAAAACATTGCTTGGGAAGCGGGCCCCGAGGGCACTTGGCTGCCATGTGGTCTGAAAAGTCTCCACAATTGTAGCATCTTATTTTTCTAGGCGTCCTCTGTGCCATGGGTCGCCTCCTGCTACCCTTGCATTCCTGGCCGCCAATGCCGCATACAAAGACCGCTTCAATGCCCTGAACAGATGGTTTGCTGTCAAATTCTACTCTCTCATTTCTCGCCAGACTACGGAATCCCTTTCTGAAAATCTTAGTCTGATGCACAAATACATCAACACCTCCATCATCCGGTGTAATAAATCCCCATCCTTTGTCAACATTATACTATTTACAAAATCCTTGTCGCCTTGTTGGTGCATCTGTGTTTTTACTTACCTCTAAGTCACTGCGTTCACTATCAACTGTCTGACTCTCACCTGCAGGAAGGTCTAGTTTTGGTTCCAGTTGATCCAAACCTTGGTTCTGCTCTAGGTTTTCACGCGGTTGGCACTGTTTCCTTCTTCTTCTCGTCTCCTTTTGTGCTGGCGAACTGGTCTGTGATAGCTGTGCTATCTGGGACTTTAGGCGAGCTACTTCAGCTTCGAGTTCGTCCTTCTCAGTGTGGGCTTCTACACTGGCTACCTGCACTGGTGCATCATGCTTTTTGCCTTCCCAAAAAAGGGCATAGTCCCTAACTTCCCTAAATGAAACACCAGGATTCTTTAGCACATGTTCCTTCACAAATGTCCTGCTCAGATCATTACTAAGCTGGGCAACAAAATGATCTCTGAGCATGGATTGGTCTGCGGGAGCCAAGCCTTTCTTCACGCGCGTTGCATTCAATCTCAGAAATAATTCATGCAACACGTGAGAGAATTCCATTACTGATAAGCTAGACCCCTGTCTCATGGCATAGAAACCCCTAGTCATCTCATTGACTAGTTGTCGTTCACTGAAGGCTTCTTCAACAATTTCGAGCAACTTCTCAGGGCCGGCCTTGGCTCCGCCACGTATCCGTAATTCCCTAGAGACCACTGGTGTAACATTAGTCCACACAATGTCTAACTTATCTTCTACAGTTAAGGGCCCTACCTTCCATGCAGCTTTTACCTCCTTCACAAACTCTTGCCAAGTGGGGCCTGGCTTTTCACCAAATCGTCTTACCTCCGGCACCATCATGTAAATCACCTTCACATGCGCATTGCACGGGCTCTCTCCTGGTGTGAGGATTTCTTCACGGGAGCCACCTTCAGCTGTCGAGGTGCTCCCAGGCTCTGACCGGCATGTTGCGTCTGCGCATTGAGTTGACATCTCTGCTCTACCCTAACCTAGTACAATACAATGCAAAAACAGATGGAAAGAAAACACTTATTATAATATTACAATAAATAATAGAAAGTGTCTCTTATTTTTATTTTTTTTTGCTTGCTCTTGTCTACTCTTCGCTTATGTAGCCTGTAGCAGTTTCGGGTGCTGCCTGGTGATACGATTGAGTCCCTGGCTGAATGTCAATCGTGGTAGGTCGGTCACTGTTTTGGCATAATAACACTGGCGTAGAAATAATGCTCCTGTCTGTTGTGATGGAGTATCATTAGCGAGGATACTAATGCAGGAAAATTGATATAACTGTAAACGGCTGGTCCCTGGCTTGATAAGATATTCAATGGATGTACGGTGGTATGATTCTTCTCTGAGCCTGCGTTGGTGCAAATCTTCAATGGGCCTATGGTGTTTTGAATCTTCAAGCGGTGGTGCGATTCTTTGCTGGGCCTATGGTGGTGCGAATCTTCACTGCGGAGATGTACTGGGCAGATGTGCTGCTCCGTCTGTGCTGGGTGTTGTAATACTCTTGCAAGGTTTAACTCAGGTATCCTTGGTGCTCACTGGTTGCAGTGCTCTATTGCAGCATTGAACATTCCGCGTATGACTCTATACTACACTGCCTGTCGGTATCCTGCCGACGACGCCATTTGTGACGGTGCGAAGACGATGTGTGAAGGAGAATAAGGATTTGTGTGTAATGTTGTCGTCACTCTCTCTGGCCTACTTTCACACACGTTCCGCAGTCACAGAAAAACTCTTGATGGCAGGGGTCCCACTTTTATTAATGAAACCCTATCAGGTAGCACAAGAATCATACAGAAACAATGTTGTCCGCAAGTTTACTTTGAAGACAATTCCGAAGCAACACCATATAACCAAGCTATTTAGGTAACACCATCTAATAACCCAGTACAGACTGCTGGACTCTCTCTATGTCGTTAGTTCTCTTAGCACAGACGCAACTATGCAAAAGCCCAAACCTCAGTTGGTTATCGTACGAGGGCGCATTTTGCATAAGAACGATCTTGCTACTTCTCAGCTCTCTCACTGAAGCTTAAATCTTCGTCTCCATCCCTGCACCACATGATAGCCGCCACGTCAAAATGTCAGGGAAAGCTCCACCCATCCCTCTAGGGAGCTAATCAGGAGTCCTATGCTCAGTATGGATGACATGAGATCACATCTTAATCAAGTATCTCCCTAATCGACACAACTCAAAGTCCGCCCACTAATGATTACATTCCCACGATATCACTTGCCTGGAGTCACACCTCACGGTTTTAGTGCTCAACAAGATGTGTTATCAGACCGTGCCAGGATGTCTAACAACCGATGTCTGTCTCCTGTTACATCTGCGTCTCACACGTTTGTCTACTTCACGGATGGCAAAGGTGTGTTTCGTTTAAATCGCCCATTCCCGTTTGAGAATGCCGACATGAGCACAAATATACACCGTAGACAAGATCGACAACTATTACTCAGTCAAAAATTACACCTTTCTGGCCACTAGGTCACAGAAGGAAAGGTCCGAAGACGACTAGGCATACTCAGAAAACTAGCAGGTACTAACGAATGATCTGAAAAAACGAACTGCTACATTGACTATGATACAAGAAAGCTATCCCGAACAATCATGGATACATGCCTACACAGATGGATCAGCAACAAATGCTGTAAAGAATGGAGGCGCCGGTATCTGTATACCATATCCTGACAACCACTATGAGACCAGGCATATTGCCACTGGTAAATTCTGTTCCAACTATACAGCTGAGATTCAAGCTCTAGAGCAGGCTGCAAATATGATTTATAACACCAACTCTGAACTAAGCAAGGTAGCTGACAAAGAGCGAATCATACTTCAGTGGGTACCATCCCATTGTGGTGTACCCGGAAATGAAAAAAGCAGATAAACTTGCAAAACAGGGAGGAGAATGTGAACAAGAAGATAATGAAATCACATACTTTGAGAAAAAGAGAGCTATCCAGACCAGATGCGTAGTAAGGGGAGGGGGGGGGGTGCGGGGGCGGTCCGCCCCGGGTGCCAGACAGGAGGGGGGTGCCATCGAGAGAGGGAAAATGCCAATATAAGTGTTGAAACTAAATAAAATATTCCTGAAATAATTTCCCCAATGTCGACAAAATTATTCTCTTTCCTTTCCCCGACGAAGGCCGTGTGGCTGCAACGTTGGCTATTTTCTGTGTCTCTTGTGTTAATAAGACGAATCACCTTTTTCTTTGATTTTTTTTTTTTTTTTTCGTATTCTTTCAATCGACAAAATTGGGAAAAGCGATGTTTCGTTTATCCTTGGAAAGACTCATCATCGCCAGCACAAAGGCTAGTTTGCTGTAACTCGATCCTGACACAGACGTGCTATCGTTTCTCATTCTGTCTCTCCTAGTAACATTAGGGACCAAGCGTGACACTGAAAGCAACATCAATGAAAATCTACTTGGCACGAAGTCATTTTGTTTAAATTTTGCCTCTTTTGTGTACAAATTCACCTCCTGATCGTTCTTCTCCCCCCCCCCCCCCCCCACCACACACACACACATACTAAATACAGGTGAGCACACTTGCTATAAAATTTATTACCCTCGGATCAGCCGACAAAGAACAGAGTGACCTCGCGACTTTAGTAATGTGCAAATAGCGGTATACGCCTTGTAATTAGAACTAAGAATAATGACACTGTCCTTATGCTATTAAGAAAGTGAACACGGGTGTACTCAATGACTGGAAACCATTACTTGATCCGGGACACCTTGGACCCATTGTCAAATCTACACTCTGCAGCGTCATCTTCGACACGCGACAAAGTAAAGAGCAAACTATTTAAGGTCTAGATTTTTCATACAAGTATCCCTGGTCGCATGCGAATGATCTAGACTGCATTACATTTCGAAGGAAGTGTTGTGTTGTGTCCTTGGAAACTCGCTGATCAAAGGTTGGTTTTAACTTATTTTCTCTAACATTTTTCTCATCATTTTTCTCAGTTAGCCCCATGGTTAAGTTCCTTAATTATTTCACCAGGTTTGGTTTTAGCTATTTCATACGTATGATAATATTTATGTTGTAATATCGCAGCGTGGCAAGGTATTGAAACAGTATCCTGGCAGTCCAGGGCCGGATTTAGTCATGAGCTAAATAAGCTACAGCTTGGGGCCTCACAGTCTGTCGGGACCTCTTTTGCTAAGTTCAGTTGTTACACGGCCTTATTATCTGTTACCAAATAGGGCCTCTACAGCTTCCTATAGCGCAGATCAGGGGTGGACAACCCATAAGCTTTTGCGATCTACTTTGGTAACACTGAGCCCTCTAAAGATCTACTTTGGTAACATTGCGACCTCTGAAGATCTACATATATATGTGTGTGTGGATGTAATTTTAAGCTGGAAAAGGGGTTGGGGTGGGGGGGGGGGGGGGGGGGGGGGGAAGCTTTCAAAGAAAATACCGCCTACCTACCTCAAGAAGTTCACAAACATACTGTATTTTAGTAACCAGGTCGTGAGTTTTCATTGGGAATGCAGAAAAGGTACCTTTGATCCTGGGAACGCCGCGATTTTAAATGCCGTCTGGAGAGGTCGTCCGAAATTTCACTAATTTAAAGTCTTTTACTGTCCCTTCCCTGTAAATCCAGTAAAGGCAAATTTTGAAAAGCTGGCCTCCACCTATGAAGAAATGTGCAATCCTAAAGAAAATTTGGACACAAGAGGATCAGCTCATGTGAATTCTCCAACGAAGATATCAGTTTCGAAATTGGACGACTTCGAAGGCATTTGGAAGCTCCCAAAATCGGTGCTGAGGAGGCTAAGAAATGGACAGCATTGCAGTTTCTGGAGTTTATTGTGAAATTGGATTTTTGTGAATCTCTACCAAGCTTGTTACTATGTTTGACATTCTTTTTAACTGTAAGTGTGTCTGTTACTTCGTGTGAGAGAAGTTTTTCAAAACTGAAATTGATTTTAAAAAAATTTTGCTCCACAATGAATCAAATGCGATTGACAAATCTGGCTTTAATTTCTATTGAGCATGAATATGCAAAGAACATGAATTTTGATGAGGTCATTAATCAGTTGCAGACATGAGCTCCGCACCGGGTGTCAAATGCTTCATGTCCGCCTCTGATCCAGACTATCGGAAGAGAACAGAATCAACATAACAACGACTACCACACTCTTGCCCGGCAGGGACAGATCACCATTTTTCGCCTCAGGACAGGGCATAAAAATCTAAATAAACACATGTACAAGCTACGATTGTCTGCTTCACCACTGTGCACATGTGGATTAAACGAACAAACTGCTGAGCATGTTCTACAGGATTGCCCTCAGCACGACCAGCTAAAAAAGATATACTGGCCCAATGACTCAACACTAAACTCAAAGCTGTATGGAGCTAAAGAGGAACTGCAGACAAGGGTCGAGTTCATCATGAGAACTCGTCTGATGGTGTAATCATCATAGATGCAATCACAAGAAGAAGAAGACTAATAAGTTTTATTTATTTCCAGAAACAAAATTAAAGAACATTAAATCTAAAATAGCCAATAAACTGACGATTAAAGACACAGCAAACATTGCTGCCCATTGAGGTCTGGGGATCAGTAGTTGAAGTACAGTGGTGGTGGTGGTGGTGGTGTAGGTAGAAAAAAAAACATACGAATCATATAGCAAACTATTGCTCCTTATGTTGACATCTGCTTCATGTATGACCAACAGATCTTCTTCTTCTTCTTCCTCGTTCGCCTTCAGACTTCCACATTTATGACTCTAATAAAGGCAGTAGTCAACTCAAGGTTCCCGACATCTCCAAACAGTTTTTCGTTGACAGAAGTGGGTTGTTGCCATATGCTACTCCGTTCATTACTGTAGGTTGGGCAGTATTGCAGCAGGTGTTCGGCTGTCATTGGGCTGGTACCGCAGGTGCAGAGATCTGTTGCACCAATTTTGTATTTGTGGTACAGATGGTATCTCAATCTGTTGTGTCCAGTGCGTAGCCGAAAAGAGATGACCTGTTCTTTTCTGGATAGTTGATGATATGCATCATTTTTCAAATGTCCCGGGTGCTCTCTTTCCCATTTGGACTTGAATGTAGCCTTTATAGTAGTCTTTGCCGTTGCGTAAGTTGTCTCTATATCATTTTGTTGTAAGGCACCTCCTTCCTTAGCAAGTCTATCTGCCTCCTCATTTCCTGGTATGTTGCAATGGGCTGGTATCCACTGGATAGTGCACTTCTTGAAGCATTTGGCTAGTCTTTCAAGGGAGATCAGATCTTTCAATCCTTTAGTTTGGTGGCTCTTCAGCGCTGATATTATTGAGAGGGCATCTGAAAAGATTACTATCTGTTTTTCTGCCTGTGCTTTGCATTCAATAAGAGTTTCAGCTGACTGTTTCATGGCTTCTGCTTCAGCACAGAAGTTATTGCAGTATTTTCCAGTGGCAATTGCCATAGAGTGAATTCTATTCTTTAATTTTATGAGGATGCCGGCACCCCCATTTTCAACTGCATTTGTTGCCGAACCATCAGTATATGCATGTGTCCAAAGCTTTGCTGGAAATGTTTGGTCAATATACTTGTGTTGCGCACATATTTTTTTGGCGCACGGATTACGCATACCATGTAAAATGTTTTAATTGTCTGATGAAGATATATTCATCTTTGAATGCATGTTTTGGTCTTGAGGGACGAAACTCAGATTGGGCAATAAGTAGTCATTCTGTGAGTTATCGCTCTTTGTAGCGTTCTTAAAAATAGAACTCGGCGGAGGTATTTAGACTTACTTGAATCTATTCTATGTTTGGTTAGGAATAGATTGTTCTTGCTTCAGAATGTCTATGGTCCGAATCTATGTGTAGTGCTTGTCTATGTAGGACGAGTATGTCTTATATCTTGATATCTTAGTAGGTTTAAGTGGAACTATTTGTTCTTGTACTGTACTGAAGGGGGTCAGGTGTTTTCGGCGGATGAAGAGAGGTGAGGTGGTTCTTCGGTTGTCTAGGGCTGGAAGTCATGTCGGAGAGATGCCCAAGAGTTTGTGATCTCTTTAAGTTATTCTGGGGACGAAGATAGTTTCTTCCAGGATCGTTTAGTCCATGAGTTCCTCAGTTGTGATTCTATAACGCCGGGAGAGCGTTTTTGTGCTTGCTAGTGTATTTCTTATGTCCAGGTAAAAAACGTACTTCTGCTGACTTCGTTCATTTCTAGGCTTAAGATGGGCAGACGTTTACATGAACTTACCTATGAATATGTCGGGACGACATATTCTCTAGCAGCACTAAATATGTTTATATGCAGCAACTATGAGGACAGAATATGCTGATCCTTGTAGAATCATTTATTGTTGATGAACAAAGCTTCGATTGAAGATTTGGCTATACACCCGTATAGTGAGTGATGCTCAACCGGGAACCAGCAGCCATTGTGGAATTCGATTGATTTTGGAATTCTACTTATTGTAAATCATTAGCAGAGAACGGGAAAACTTCCCTATTATCAGGTGATGATTGAGAGATCACTATTATAAAGAAATTAACATTATCTTCACAGAGATTTGCTGTAATGTACCTAAAGGAATCTTCGCTAGAAAGAGATCCTGTTTAGGAGTCAAGTTTGAACAGTATTGCTTAATTGACATGCTCGGTCAGTAAGGTCTACTGACTGTATTTATAAACTATGGAAATCTTGGTGTTTACAGATGTTCCATTGCAAGATTATTCTTCATGAATGCTAATTTAGGACGGTAGTCCATTGATCAATATTATGCTGTCTATGTCGACTCATGTTCCTGTATCTGTACCCAATCTGTCAAGTGTGTGCGTCCAATTAAACTATTGAAACGACTACAGTGGTCTGCATTGGTGACATAACGTAATGAGTGAATGAGTGCCTTATACGGGTCAACACACGAACAGTCCACCATTCGCCTTACTCACACTTCACACTCACACTCCATATTGACATAACCCTGCGTCGGTTGAGTTGACCTTTGCTCCCCCTGGAGCCTCCATCATATTCACCACTGGTTTGCGTGAGGAGAATGAAAGCAGTACTTTACAGCATGCCTGGTATACACAGTTACGATGAAGAAGAAAAAAGAGATTTATCAACTTGGTTGCTATACACTTTCTTTGTGTTCCAACAGATAAGAGAGGATGGATAAAATTTAAAAAATTGGCAGTACTTTTTCAATCACCCTGTTTAACAATGAAGAACTCTTTTGCTTACTATCATTAATAATGATCCAATGCCAAAAATACTCATTTTAAGGAAAACTGCTTTTACTCGGGCTATTCAACTCTTCACCTCTGAGGGGACATCTTACAAATGATGGGTGACATACTCAGCTGTTTGAATCTACTGACCTGTTTACATTTTAAAACAACTACAACATTCTATAAATATCCACATTAACCAGAAGTGAACATGCGCACAGAAACATCTAAACACCATTAGTACCACTTTCTAATCATACTAAAAAAAAATGTGCATAACTTTTCTTACAATAATTATTGCATTAATGATACAACAAATTAAGTATCATTTCTTTTAATTTATAATTTTTTTAACATATAACAGTGAAACACATCAATCAGGGAACATAATTGATTTATGCAAAAATTTTTCCAATCTGCATTCACTCACTGATTTGTAAATAACAAATGATCAATAGGTGATTGTATCGCTTAGTAATGACTCTTTTGAAAAAAGCAAAGGCTATGAAAACATACAAGAAACTGCAAACAGGCAAGGAAAAGCAAAAACCTGAAATGATGATCCGAGTTCACAAATTTGCTCTCTGATACAAGTAAACAAACAAAATCCATTTCTTTTTTAACTTGTTCAAATAAATCATAAATTGGTGTCTTTTTATGCCATTTTGGTAACCACAGATCTATATAAATAAAAGGCAAAGTTTTTATGTATGTACGTATGTTCTTAATACAAATCCGCATACCTTATTATTTCTTAATGAATTTTGGCAAGGAATCTCTTTAGTTACCGCTGGGTAACGCTTGCAGTTATTACTTGCTTAGTCGTTCCTCCTTCTACCGTGAGGTGTAGAGGTTTGCAAGAGAGAGCGCCATACTATTATATCGGCTGTCTTCCTCCTGGCCTGGCTCCATTCTAGTCCTCGGTCCTTCAAAGATTGTCTAATGTTGTCCTCCCAGCGGACTTTGGGTCGTCCTGGAGGTCTGGATCCCTGGCTCTTAGTTTCCCATGCTTTCAGTGGTAGCCGATCTTCTCCCATTATGCAGACATGGCCAAACCATCTCAGTTGGGACTGTTCTACTTGGGTCTGCAGGGTTTGGGTTTTTAGGCCTTGACGTATCGTCTGGTTGCGGACCATGTCTCTTCTTGCTACTTCAACCACTCTCCTCAGACCTCATTTCTGAGGTTTGGATCTGGCTTTTGTGGGTTGTAGTCATTGCCTATGACTCGCATCCATACGTTAAGACTGGGACATAGGTGGAGCGGTACACAACCATCTTCGTCTTCTTACCAACTTCTCTTTTGCTGAGGAATCCTCGATTTATGGCTTGAAAAAGTCTCCCAGCTGCTGCTCTTCTGGTAGCCAACTCTTCTTTGATGCCTCCCTTCCGGTCTATGACAGCTCTAGGGTATTTAAAGTGGTCGACCTGCTTCAGGACCTGTTCTCCCAGCTTAATCTGATATCTTCTCTCCTCTCGTGATATTACCATGGTTTTTGTTTTAGAGCTGCTTACGATCATCCCTCTCTTCTCCATCTCTTTCTTCCAGACTTGCAGGTTGGATTGAAGATATACCTCTGATTTTGCAATAAGGACAACATCATCAGCAAATGCCAGCTCTGAAATACAGACCTGTCTCATCTTCCAGTACCCTACTGAATACTTTCTTGTCCCCTCCTTACATGCCTTGATGACATCGTCCATGAGGAGTATGAAAAGATAAGGTGACAGGATATCACCTTGTCTTACACCAGTGGTGGTCCTGAATTCTTCTGACTTATGGTTTGCCGTCCTCACATAATTTCTGCAAGCCTTGTAGAAGCTCTGTATAGCATGAATCAGAGGTGTTGGAATGTTATTCCTTGCCAAACAGCCCCAGCATGCAGTTATTTAATAATTTAATTTTGTAATTATGACATTATGAGTAATTAAAGTTTTTCGAAAAGAAGCGTGAACAAATCAGGGGCAATAATCAAGTTTATAAAAAATTCAAGAGTAATCAAGGGAAATAATATAAATGTAAAAACTATTGGTTTGTTTTTGTAACAACTGCAATACTTTTCCATATTTTACAACATAGTCAAAACTATTAACCATACACTTTTAATTTAAATGAAAATTTAAAAAAAGCAGTGACTACACAATTTGGATCCGTATCCGAATAAAAGTGAGACTCAACACGTGGTATGCTTTATTTTTCTATGCGTAAACAGGGCCATTCTCAAACAAGTGTCTACCTTAATCAAGGGAAACAATCCAAATTATAAAAATTATGAATCAAGGGAAACAATCCGAATCATATAAATATTCTTAAAAGTCATAATTAACAACCTTGCATTTCTTTATTTTACATAGCTATTAAAATTATTTAAACACACATTAATGATTTATGCGAAACTAAAATAAAATTATTTTTTTTAAAAATTTAAGTTGTTATTACAGTTTACATCAAATTTAGTCACATTTTACCAAGCATTTTCTGTTTATTTAGCAAATATTACATAGGTTTTCAAATACTAAAATTTTCATAACTGAAACAGACCGCAATATCTTTACCCACAACAAAACGAGAAGTACACAGATCCAACCAAATAACAAAATGTCAGCTATGTAGGAAAAGCATCCAAGAAACAGAAGATCATTTGTTTTTTTAATGCAGTACAATCACACCTTCAAAGAAACTACTGCAGAAAATCATTGATTTACAAACATCACAAAAATCAGATTTATACAAAGCAATCTTCTTAAACATAGTTCCAAAAGCAGCATATGACACACACACACACATTGATCTTCGTTATTTTATCAGAATTTCGGAATCAGATTTGGTGTTTTCGGAATCTTTCCATGTTTAATCATCGTATTTTCAACGCTGGTTATTTCTGCACATTTTTCGTCAGAAAGTTTTATCAATAGCCCCTGAGATGGTACCTCTTCTTTAACAAGGCAGCCTTGATTCGTAAAATGACTCTTTCTTTCCCCAACGGCCCTCCCTCCGTCTCACTACTATCTCATTCTCTGTCCATCCTAACATTTTGTAAGTCCGCTTTCTGCCTTCTGTACCCCCTCCCTTCCCCAGTCCCCCTATCCTCTCAAGTACTACAGCTCGACCCTTTAAACTACACATTTATTCGCGGAAAGTCATGTTTGACCACAGTTCTAGGTTCTAGATGTCGTTAAAGTGTCAATGTCTGACCTTGCCAACTGATCCCTAAGTATGTTCGTGGGAAGTCTTTGACGTTTGGTATTGCGCGGCTCATACCTTTAAATTCAGGAGAGAAAAAAGGGGGGAAAAAAAATAAAAGGTGCAGTGAAATGTGCTTGTAATTGTGTGTATGTAAGCGTGCCCGAGTGTGTATAAATGTATATTTATATTTAATGGAATGTTCAATATGTCTTTTCTCCATCTATGAAATGTGAATAAAAGCTTGTTGTAATCGGTCACACAGGGACTACTTTAATAACCAAAACTATCCACTAAGAAGTGTCTCTTTTCGAATCCCATTATTTCTCTTGTGGCGACCAAGACTCTTTCTTTTGTCCCAGGGGACGTCCTTTCATATTAAATTTCACGGCCCAGCACGATTTTATTTTAGCCAAGCTGGACTGAGGTTTTGGCATCATAAATTAGCGGAATCGGATACCTGCTTTTAGCGGAAGTAAATTTAAGTACCCTTTATTTCGATTATTTTCCATCAAGACGGAAATCTTTCGCGACGGACTCTAAATCTAGGTCTTTGACACCCAAGGTCTTTTTCTTTCTTTCTTTCGTTTCCTCTTCCTTCTCCTTTTAATCAACACTATCATTACCAAAATGTTAAATGTGTAACCTGGGAGTACTAGAAAGAGTGTAAATGAGTGTGTGCAAGGTGTGAAGGTAATTTTTTTTTAATATTTTTACAGCTGCACAGTGTATTTTCATTGTTATGCTTATGTTCAAACTATTATTGTCAATGTTTCCATGCAGATGTCTTTAGGAAAAAAAAATGTGTTAATATATTTGAGCGGGGTCTCAATGCATCCTTGTCTCCGCCTATGATACCTCCAAGCAGCCCCTTGTTCGGGAAGTCACAAGTTTAATCTTCAGTGTGACCAAACTACTGGCCTCTTAACGGGGATCTAGTGTGTCTAACCGCCTAAAGGCTGCTCTAGGCTGAACACGCTCAACCATTAGTTGAAACCGCCCAGCCAAAGAGAAAAGCGGTTTTTTTGTATTTTTTTTTACGCAGCACACCAAGCCACTCTTCTTCAACCGGGTGGTTTTAAATGCCCCTCCAACAGTTTCAAGTTTCTTTGTTCGAGCCCCCTTTCGACTTTTTGGTTATACACACGTGTGTATCTGCGCCGGTGCAGCTCCTTAACACAACTACAAACCAATTTTAACCCCTTTAATCTGATGATTTTAGGTTACCATGCTTATTCCTTTTTACTCTCTCATTTGTTTTTTGCTAAGGGTGCGAATGAAAGTTTTGGAACGCATGAAAGTTTTTCTATATGAAATTTCAAAATTTCTATAAATGTAACATGTATACGAATTTGTAAACTGATTTGAAAAGCACTTTAAAAAAACGGTCTTTAATCATACACAAAAGATTTACCCATTGAAAACATACAACAACACTGGGAGCTATTAAAGAAAGAATACTATTCGCGAGAGAACACAAATACTGGCAACCAAGATTCACAGAGACTGGCAACCAAGATTCACAGAGACAAAATACGACAGGAAAAAGATAATAGAACAAGCCATCAAACTCGCAAGTCTAATTAATAAAAGAGCACCTCACATAATTACATTGCAGGAAGAATTAGAACAATATCAACACCATAGATTAAGAGGTACCCAGTTACGGACAAAACTGAACACAATCACACAAAAGATACCTAGCAGACAATACATGGCAATAGAATGAAACACAGCGAAGCAAGCAGATAGGCCAAACAGTTGACTCACATGGAGACATACAAGCGCAGACACAACATATAGCACAAGCCTTTGAGGACTACTACAGAAATCTTTACACAGAAGAAGGAATACAACCACATATACAGGACAATTTTATGCAATACACTAAGAAACTGAGCAAAAAAGATAAACAATCTCTTGATGCAGAACTGACCCTAGAAAACAAATACACACGCAGTAAACGAAATACAAAAAGGCAAGTCACCAGGGCCAGAAGGCCAGCTGAATTCTACCAACATTTCTTCCCCGTTTTAGGCTCTCTCCTATTAAGGGTATATTTAGAATCTTTCGAAAACAAGGAATTTCTATCTAGTTTCAACCTATCATACATCACTCTAATCCCTAAAGACGATCCGGACAAAACAAAGCTTTAAAACTACAGACCAATATCACTCCTAAACACAGACTATACAATTTTTGCAAAAACCCTAACAAACAAACTTAAACCATTCATGGCTGCACTCATACACGAAGACCAAGAGTGTAGTGTCCAGCACAGAGACATTCATCAGCACGCACACTTCATAAAAGACATCATCACCTACACACATCTGAAGGATTGCCAGTCGTCTATCCTATCTCTAGACCAGGAAAAAGCCTTTGACAGAATATCCCACTCATACCTCCATAAAACTTTACTACATTGCAACATTGGTGAATACTTTAGAAAATGGATTGAAATTATATACACAAAACCTGAATGCACGGTTTTGGTAAATCATTCATTTACTGGGCACGCTATATCGCTACAAATACAAAAGCACAACCCTTTTTTTTCAGAAGTGCAATAGTGAACTGCTTTATTATTCCAAAAATAATTTATATTGCTACAGTCTTTGACCCTCCACAACATACGGTGACAGAGATAAACAATGAGATCAGGCGTTTTGTTTTTGGGCACACTTTATTTAGCATTAAACATCAAACACTCATGCGAGAGAAAAGATTCGGGGGAATTGCCCTCCAGGGTATAGGAATAAAAATAAATGCACTTCGAATCAAACATGTAGGAAATATAATAAGAGACCCAGAAAAACACACATTAGCCCATTACTACGTAGGGCTTAGACTTGCTAGACTGAGACCACTAAAGAACAATGTCCCACAGCATTTCGGCACACTACCACATTTTACAAGACATGTATACAAGCCATCAGAGGACACAAAATATTAATTAACCAGAAAACAAACACAATTTACAAACACTTAGTCAGGTTACAAGCACCATCTTTACACCTCAGAATTAAAAGAGGTTTCAATTACTTTGTAACAGATTACACAGAGATTTTCACCGATCTTCACAACAAAAGCATAACACCAAAAGCCAGAGAAGTCACATATCGACTTTTATATAACACGACACCAACCACAGAGAGAGCAGCACACAGACAAAATCGAAAATCACGATGCAAGATGTACCAGGCAAATGTACAGGAAAGTGAGGAACACGTTTTCTATAAATGTAGTACAATTATACCAGCACAGTCAATCTTACAAGACATACTGGACACACATACGAAACAAAAAACAGACATTTTCAAAGCCATTTTGCTAAATTTAATTCCCAAGACACTACCAAACATCCATTTAAAATTTATCCTTTTGCTTTCGGAATTTCGTTTTTTAATTTGGATATGTCGCATTAAATCAGTATTTGACTACAAAGTTATCCGCTCAGCCCGGTTCCTACAGAGAGCGACGCGTATTTTAAAACCTGTCCACTACCCCTTCTCCCGCTACCTGTAACCCAAATCCAGAATCCTTGACCCACCAAATAGTATTAAATCCAAGCCTTTAGTTTCTACAAAGGCCACTATCTACCCCCCTTCCCCCTGTTTTCATTTTCACCCCCCCCAATGCTAATTACGAGGTACTCCATCACTAAATTTTTTTCCTAACTTCCCCATCCTCTTCTTTACTACACATCCTCACCCTCCTCCACCCCACACAGACACAACGCTAAAGGTGAGGAACTCCATCAACCAATATTTTTTTTATCTTAATCACACGTGTAAGAGTGTGCATGTTAAAATTTTTCATCCTCTTTTTTGTCATTTCCGCAGAGACCCAGATCATTGAAAGTTTATTTTAAAACATTTTTTTGTTTGTTTGTTAATTTCATAACAATCAACTTCATTTTTATATCTATCAACAATGCCTCTACATCTGGATGAATACCAAAATTTATCTGGCAATTTAACGTTCTCTGACTAATTTCATATCATCATTTCCCTTTTCGCTCTCTATGTAACATGACGAGACCAATAAACTGGCCCCTTTACATGAAGACTGCACCACAACGTGCATGTGCTTTGGCACTGGTAGCTTCTGCAGTATTTATTCTCACGATGAGGCTGCCAGCCCCAAGGCTGCTACTCAAGTTCTAGAGATAAACCCAGATTTTCTTCTTAAAAAACCCAGAAATACCCAGATTATTTTATGCTTCAAATACACAGGATAGACGAGGCATACATAATCTTTTAGTGCAACTTTAGCACAAATAAGCTGTGAGCTACCAATTGTTATTTATTTCTTCATTTTTATTTTCCTTTTTATTAACAACAATTCACAACTATATACAAATGATTTTATTAACACCCCAGTATATGAACTCTTGAAAATGAGATATTTTAACAGTAGCATACTTACAGTAGTTACATTAACAAAATGTTTCTCAAATTAAATATAAAATGTTAGTTGTAACTTGTTACTGTTGAAAATTGTCACTTGTCAACGACTCGGCATCCATGTCGACAACTTCTCCTTCGTCAAGATCATATGCATGAATTGACAACGTGGAATCTTGATTGTGGAGTTCCAAGATCTTTGCATATCTCTGCCTACAATGTCCTTCACGCACATCTTCAACAACGCTTTTACTAGGATTAAACTTATGACAAACTCCATCTTTGGTAACTGCTTGCTTGGCTGGTATTCGATTAGAAACTGTTTCACTCAAAAGCTTGTTGGTTTGTTTAGTTTTAACTAAGTTAACCTTCGAATACACTCTTTCGGCGCATGCTGAGGAGTGAGGTAGTGCCATAAGCGTGCACACGAGGTCAGGCAAAACATCAAATTTCTTCTGGTTATTAGCATCATTTACTTGTCGCAGTCCCAGTCAGAATGCTGGCGGATCCTCACCCAACAGATGTCCAAGATCTTTTCGGTACGATGCCAGTTCTCGCCATTGATCAGACAGACGATTAAGACTCTCTTCTGAAACAACTGTTGGAAACTGCTCTGCTACTGGAATGACAGAAGGTTTGTTGATCTCGAGAGCTTTCTTTGGATCCAAGAGCTGCATATGCGCCAGAACACTGTTTTGTCCAAGTGGGAACCTGCGTCATATTTGAGTACAAAGTTCAATCAGGTATGCCAATAAATCCTTGCGAAACTGGACTTCTTTATCTACTAACAGTTGTCGGATTAACTGCGCTTCACATAGTCCACCCAGCTCAATGTAATTCAGTTTCTTGTGCACCTGTACACCCGAAGGATCAATGTCAGAAAGAGTGCAATGCTCATGCTGCAATAGTTCCTGCCCAATAAACATACTGAGAAGAAAACGATACTCTCTTGTTACACTCGTGTATACTTTGTGAAGACGGAAGTTCTCGGACTGGAATTCGATGTTCATGACGTTAACTTTACCCAGTATGTAGCCGACAAATAGAAGTATTGTAGATGACAGCCATTAACAGAATAACAGGAAATAGATAGTTGATGTAAACGAGTCAAAAAACAACGTCATTGATGTGGTTAAAAACAAGAATTAAATTTAAGTGGAATAAAATATATATAGCACGTAATTTTTTACATTTATTTATAATATAAATATAATGTATAATGCTCAGTGCACAGAATATACATACACTGTAAATGCTAATTGTCAAATATACCCAGATTAATGCAGATTTGGAGAAAAAAAAACACCAAGATACCCAGACGGAAGCTTCTAACCCAGATCTAGTAAAAAAAATGCCCAACTGTGGCAACGCTGGCCAGCCCAGTGTCCAAGCTCATATTGGTCGTTTTATGATAGGCCTGAGAAAGCAAGCCCTATTTTTTGTTACTTTCGTGACTCAATTACTACGCGCGCGCACTACGCCGTGCGTGATTTGGTCAAGCCGCCTATGTAAAGTGAGCGCTGAAGATCCATAAAATACATCAGGCAACAACTATAAAACATGAGCAGAAGCAGTCAACAAACCTGAATGTGAGACCGTTCCACACACCACACGCTCTAACGCAGACAGAAATCAGAGCGTGTCACCTGTGCAAGACGAGCACTGCCGGTTCTCACAAGGCACTACAGGAGAGGATTGTTAAGATCACCCAGGTGTCTGCAGGTGAGGGCTCGCTCAGAGTCCTACTCGACGATAAAGTTATCGGTATCTTCGAAGCTATAACAGGCAGGAGAGGCATTACTAACACAGGGAGACACGAAAAGGGAGTCGTGCTTTTTCTCAACAGCATGGATAAAACAACTTCCCTGATGAGAGAACTGGAGTCCGGACCGAAAGAATTCATGCTGCCCCACCTGTAGTGGTGTAAACCCACTTCTTTGTTAATACACTATGTCGATATACAAATATGCACAGCCAATCCACGTTCAACAGACTCTGGGACAGAATAAATTACACGAAGTCAAGTTCACGCCAAGGCAGAAAAACTTAAGCCTAAAATTTTGGAACTCGGTCACGGAAAGTACGAAAACGTCGGCAATTAAAAAGGCGAAAACGCGAGAACCAATCAAAAGGGTTCCTTAAGCAGTAGAATTTACCGGCGTCTCCCTATATAAACGGGCGCGTTTTATTCAAAAACACACACACAAACACGAAAGCCAGCCAGAACTGCAGACGGGGGAAGAGAAAGCTGTCAAGACTGATTTATGCTTTCCTGCATGACCGGGCAGACTTGCTTCACTAGGTCGAGTCAAAATCTGGCTTGAATTAATCTTAGAGGGCTTTATTCGTGTAGTCCAACCTGGGGTCGTATGTTCGGGTCAATCCAGCTGCCTGGAACTTCGCAGGAGCATAGTGATTGTATCGAGCTACATCCTTAGTCCCCCTCAGACTTGGGTGGGCTAAAGGAACGATCATCAGCGGGTGTTGTGTGCATCAAACTAAGAAGGACAGAACTGTTTTAAGAGATGAGTACACATTTGTACCATTTCCGTCGGCAAGTGTGAGCTATTAACTGTCTATGAAGAAAAAGTGATTTAGCGTAGTGAGAGACAAGATTAACAGCACAGCTGATAAATTTTCTGTAATTGATTAACAGCACAGCTGATATATATAATTTTGTTCCTATAACTGGAAGACTTGTTGTAACATATATATATATATATATATATATATATATATATATATATATATATATAAATATATATATATATATATATATATATATATATATATATATATATATATATCATATGTAAACTTACAAATCCATTACATTCCATCTTCCAACATCCACCCTTCAGCACAAGAGTAGATAGTGTATATACTTAATAAATAAGGAAATTGTATTTGAACGACTTGTCAATTTTTTATAATTGTTAAGTGAAATCTGTTTCCTTGTTTTAATATCACAGTTAGTTACACAGCGGGGTGGCATTTTATGACTGTCTCCACTCTACTAATTTTTCGAGATCAGATCATTCACAGCCGTAACTAATTTGTGATACCAGTAGTTCTGTCATACACTGGGACTTCACCATTTTCTGCAGAAATTCTATTTCTGTATTGTCAGATCTATACTGATCCTAGATACAATAAAAACCTCACGATACACCACCAGATAAAAGTAGGGATGGAGACCGGCAAGACAACAAAGAAGTTGGTGCTAAGAGGGGTTGATACCAGATTGTCCGCAAACGAAGTCCAAAGTTGCCTACAAACTGAAAACACAAATGCCCAAATCATAGAAGTCGAAAGGTTAAAGACATGGAATAAAAAAGATACCAATCTGGTGGTAGTAACTATTGAAGGATCGACAAGACCTGAAAGACTGACACTCAAAGATACATCAAAAGGAACAGAAGCCTACATCCCTATATATAGCAAAGTGACCAATGATAATGATAGTAGTTTATACACTTCAAAAGCTGCTTTATGTTTTCATAAGTTTCTTTCATATGAACTGCGTGACCAACTGGAATTGACAGTAACACATTACCATTATTCAACAAAACAGCTTTAAGACTCGTCTTGGATGAATCAATGAAAAGCCTCCACTCTTCCGGTATGTAATTGATTTTGAGGGCTGCCATTAAACCAGAAATGTTGTGGCACGCAGAAAGGTCACCCTCTTTGAAAAAGAATGTAATAAGCGGCTTCTGGCGGTTCCTATACACAGAAATTGTAACATCTTCTGGCAGGAGATTCCACTGTTGCAATCTGGAACCCAAAAGCTCTGCCTTGTTCTTCGGTAAATTCAGATCTCTTACAAGATCATTCAGTTCACCTTGGGTTATTAAGTGTGGTTTAGTGGATGTAGTTTGCTCAAAATCTGGGTCGCTTGAGGTTGATGGTTCAGGACAACCAATGTCCTCTTCTTCATCAGTGGAAGCAGCTGAAAATGATTCTGGCACTTTGGGAACTGGTAGGTCATCGCCATGTGGTACCGGACGTATTGCAGAGGGGAAGTTTGGATATTCCAGAGTCTATTTTTTCTTCTTTGATATGCCTTTCCCAATTGGAGGGACCATGCAAAAGTAACAGTTGTTGAGATGATCAGTGGGATCTCTCCAAATCATTGGGACTGCAAAAGGCATAGCTTGCCTTTTGCCAGTCAACCACAGTTTAAGATGTGCTGCACATGTATTGCAGCATATGTGTGGCGCCCAGCTCTTATCTTGATCTCCTATTCTGCAGCCAAAATACAAACTGTACGCCTTCTTAATCATTTTAGTTATATTTCGTTTTTGTGATAGAAATGTCACCTCACCACATATATAACAGAAATTATTAGCACTGTTCACACATGTCCTAGGCATTTCTAACTACGATACTTTTGATAAGGACAAATGCACTAACTAATGGCAACATTTTATCAGAGATAAGATATTTATACACAAAGGTGATGTAATCATAGGTAGGATTGCATCATCAACTTCTAGTTACACTTTTATTGGTCATTAGAAAAAATTATGCAATCGCCCACAACAGTTGCGTCATATATAAATTGACCGTAATTAAATAAACTAGTAGCATATATCTTGAAAACTAGAGCCAATCAACATTTTTTAATGTCATTTTCGTTTTCAGCACACCAAAATTAGTTAAGATCAGCTATTTTCATTTCTGGTACATTTTGGTTGTTGACTAGTGTTGCCAGGTGGAATAAAAGCTGTGCAGAAATTCATGAGAGAAGAAAAAGGGCCTTACAAAAATATAGAAATAACAGAACAGAAGAAAACTATGATGAGTATAAACATATTAGGAATGAATCTAACAGAATAATACTTAAAGCTAAAGAAACTAACTAGAAGGAGTTTTGTCAGTCACTGAAACCTAGCACTCAAAGAAGTATGGAAAAAGCTTAAGGCAATCAAAGGGAACAATAAGCAAACAATAATGCCAACAATCAAACTACCAAAGAGAGCAGAAACAGATAAAGAAAAAGCTAATGCCCTTGCTGATTATTTCTATAAAGTCAGTGCAAAATGTAGTCTTGGACAGGGAGAAAATGAGAGAAGAGAAAGACTTAGGATTAATATGAGACAAACATAAAGGTATGTCATCAGGCACTCGCAGGAAACAAAGAAGTCCGGGGTTCGGGTCCTGGGTGGGCCACTCATGTCTGTTGTTTTTCTGTTGTCTGGTGTTCTGCTTCTTTGTTTCCTGCGAGTGCCTGATGACATACCTTTGTGTTTGTCTCATATTAATTTGCTGTTTGCAGGCCTCGGGTTTCCCTTCCTTATGTGTTATAAATGTTTATACAATACCAAACCTACCCTCTGTTCTGTTCTTACTGTTCTAAGTCTACTATCATTTACTGGACACAGTATTAAGGTCTTTGTCTTGTTGGACTGGCCTATACTGTATAATAGGGGAACAACAGAAGTGATTGCGTCATTGGTAGGCTGGGCTGCCCATGGTAGACTTCCGGTGTTATGTATTGCGGTTCGCACTGATGACCTGCCATCGAGACGTCATTTTTTGGTGATGCGTATGTGATGGGGCCGTAAAGACGCCCCCTTCATGTTCAAGGCATATTTATCGCCCATATATTTTCGATGTGCGCGCAACCCACGTGACTGTCAGCCCACGTGACGGCGCGAGCAAGCATTGCTGGGATGTGGAAAGTCTGACAAAGAAGAAGATTGATGACTAGGCCATAATAAAGCCTAAAAATTAGTTTTGGTGTATAGTTGTGTATATTTGGGTTTTTGCTCTAGAAATAGTTGTGTATATCTGTGTTTTCGCTCCTACCAAAGCGATAATCGCGGGTGTTGTTTGCGTGGCGCAATTAATACGCGCAGCGGATTAAGTTGAGTGATTCGACCTAGGGCTTATAAAAGAGATAGCGAGCGGCAATCTATTTGAAGATTCAGTCCGACAAGAGAAAACTAAGATATGAGGCGCCCTGTGTGGGTAGCAGAAGAACAAAGACATGACACATTAGCAATCGAGCACAGGCTGGGTGTTTGTTTGGTGTTTGGTTTGTTGGTTTATTTGTTTAATGTTTGCTTCAGTGTGCCCTTAGTCACTGAAAGGGTTGTAGAAATAAATACAGCCCCTGCCTTAAGAATCAGAGTTTTATTGTTGAATCGGGTCGGTTGCGAGTGTGCAAGAGAGTGATCAAATATCACAACATCATCATCATCATCTCGCCCACCCTATCACAATTGGCGTCGTCGGCAGGATTAGGCAGACAGTGACACCGAGCAAACAGCAAACGAGCAAATATAATATTGTAAACACCCAGCAGTGCGGTCTTGCAGCAAGATGGCTAATGCGCATATGAAGGTAGTATACGTGAATGTGCCGGAGGTAAGGCTATTTGATGGAAAGGCAAATCCCACTTGGCAAGAGTTTGTGGAAGATGTAGAGCCCATGTGGAAGATGGCGCCCTTTTGCGCAGAAGACAAGGTAGACGTGATCTGGAACAACGTTACACCAGTGGTCTCTAGGGAATTACGGATACGTGGCGGAGCCAAGGCCAGCCCTGAGCAGTTACTCAAGATAGTAGAAGAAGCCTACATGCGAGCAACCACCAGTCAGTGAGATGACCAGGAATTTCCAGGCTGTGAGTCAGGGACCTTGGGAATATGCTGTTTTATGTGAAGGTAAAAAGCCTGATACACTGGAGCAGGTAGCCAGTGCAGAAGCTCACAACGAAGAGGAGGCACTTAGAGCAGAATTATCCCTCCTAAAGTCCCAGATAGCACAGATGTCAGAGACCAGTTTGCCAGTACAAGAGGAGGTGCAAAGAGAGAAAGAACCAGGCCAACCGCGAGAACAGCCAACGCAAGACGAGGAGGTGTGTCCGCAGGAACCGCAACTAGCCCTTCTTGTATGTGAGAGTCAGGCTGTTGTCAAGGAAAGCTGTGAGCTGACAGCACCAACAAACGCAGCTGCACCGACAAGGCGAAAAGGGGTTTGCAAGTGGTATAGCGTCCACATGGGATGGGGGTTCATCACGCCAGATGATGGAGGTATTGATGTATTCGTACATCAGACCAAGATCTTCACAAAGGGATTCCGGAGTCTGGCGAGGAATGAACGAGTAGAATTTGACAGCAAACCATCGGTCCAGGGCATGGAAGCAGTTATTGTGTGCGGCATTGCGGTCAAGAATGCAAAGGAAGTAGGAGGCGACCCATGGCACAGAGAAAGCCTACCAGGTTGAGGTGCTATAATTGTGGTGAGTTCTCAGGCCACATGGCAGCCAAATGCCCTCAAGGCCCTCTTCCAAAACGATGTTTTAGACGCAAGTCTACAGAACACTTGATATCCGCCTGTCCCTCAAGGGGCTCTTTCCATAGGCGTACTGCCACAACTAGGTTACCTTTAGGGTGCAAGCCAAGAGATGGCCGTGACAACTGTCACCTTGGGGGCGCCGAGAAAAGTGGTCGTTGTCTAGGGGAGGAAACCCGTCCTAAGCAGATAGGAGGGAGTGCACGCCGGTGTCTAGAAGAGGAGACTAATCAAAAGCAGATTGTGGGGAATGTGGGCCACCGTCCACACAAAACGACTGTAAAACAAGTCAGGAGCAATCCCCCTACAAAGTCGACAGCTACATGCACTGACAAGCAGATGTCACAAGCAAGCAGCAACGCGGCGCAAGTAGATGAATCTTCTAGACCACAGCAACTGCCAGCCCAACAACGTACAACTAGGGACATGACGACCAAGAGGGTCCCCAGCCGGGTTGTACCTATTCCATAAGCTCAGCCCAAAGCATCGCCGCTCAGAAAGAGTCCTGCGCAGCACCAACTATCTGAGAGATTTCGACTGAAGCGCCAGAGGTAGTGATGTTGTCGGGATGACAACAAAATCAAAAGGGAGATATGTGATGGGGCCGTAAAGACGCCCCCTTCCTGTTGAAGGCATATTTATCGCCCATATATTTTCGATGTGCGCGCAACCCACGTGACTGTCAGCCCACGTGACGGCGCGAGCAAGCATTGCTGGGATGTCTGACAAAGAAGAAGATTGATGACTAGGCCATAATAAAGCCTAAATATTAGTTTTGGTGTATAGTTGTGTATATTTGGGTTTTTGCTCTAGAAATAGTTGTGTATATCTGTGTTTTCGCTCCTACCAAAGCGATAATCGCGGGTGTTGTTTGCGTGGCGCAATTAATACGCGCAGCGGATTAAGTTGAGTGATTCGACCTAGGGCTTATAAAAGAGATAGCGAGCGGCAAACAGGCCTATTTGAAGATTCAGTCCAGACAAGAGAAAACTAAGATACGAGGCGCCCTGTGTGGGTAGCAGAAGAACAAAGACATGACACATTAGCAATCGAGCACAGGCTGGGTGTTTGTTTGGTGTTTGGTTTGTTGGTTTATTTGTTTAATGTTTGCTTCAGCGTGCCCTTAGTCACTGAAAGGGTTGTAGAAATAAATACAGCCCCTGCCTTAAGAATCAGAGTTTTATTGTTGAATCGGGTCGGTTGCGAGTGTGCAAGAGAGTGATCAAATATCACAACATCATCATCATCATCTCGCCCACCCTATCACACGTAGATGGCAGGGAGGATAGTGTGATTCGCTTGCGTGGCTGGGCGGGGTTGTCACACGGAGGGTCCGGGGTTCGGGTCCTGGGTGGGCCACTCATGTCTGTTGTTTTTCTGTTGTCTGGTGTTCTGCTTCTTTGTTTCCTGCGAGTGCCTGATGACATACCTTTGTGTTTGTCTCATATTAATTTGCTGTTTGCGGGCCTCGGGTTTCCCTTCCTTATGTGTTATAAAGACTTGGGATACAGTTTTCAAAAGAACTACCAGACCAGATGATGAAACAAACTATTTAGATGCTGATATAACAGAGGAAGAAGTCACTAGCGCAATAAAAGAGAAATCTAATACTGCCTCAGGGCATGATATACTTAGTTATGAAATCTTTAAGAAAATACCCAAAAAAAACTATAAACGTAATAACTTCCCTTTATAACTGTTGATATTTACCTTCGTGTGTAGTAAATATTGTAAGATATAATGAGACGTGGCTGGCTGTCATACATACTCACGTTACGAAGCATAATCACGAAGCTTGAACACAAGATACAAGGATCGACATGTTTAATTCGCCATCTTAGAAAAACAGGAAGTCGGAAGAAGAGAAAAGTAGAGCTAGCCTAAGGGCAAGTAACTCTAGTAGGAAACAAGGAGACATCAACATCCCCCCTTCTTTATGAGTGAACAAAGTCATTCATCCAAGAGGGTTTCTTGCGATCTCTTTGAGGTCTCTTAGGGCAAGATGGTAGGAGAGAATGTTCTTTGCCAGCTTTCCCAGGACTAGAAGTAGCTGGAGTTGAAGGATCAACTTCTGGAGGATTGGAAATGTTCACTTCACTAGTGTTTTCCATGTCTGGCAAAACAACCTGTTGCTCGGGTAGAGCTGGAGAGGAGACATCAATTTCCAGGTCCTCGGGATCAGGTGTGAAAGGTGTTGTTTTAGGTCTTAGATGAATTCTGTTTCTGACATATTGACCTCCATTCTCCCCTTCAACGAGATAAGATCTTTCAGAGAGCCTCTTATCAATCCTTCCAGGTTGCCAGTTTGGTTGTTCAGGGTCTTGATAGTAGACTGGCTGGTGAGACAACTTGGGCAGATCATGAGCAGTTTTATCATAATAATTCTTCACTGATCTGTCTCTCTTGCCTCTACTTTCAATAACTCTACTGTGAGATGCAACGGGTTTCACTGCAGAAGGTATCAGTGTACGCAGTTTCCTGTTGAACAGTATTTCTGCTGGACTTAGATCAAACCCTTGTCTCGGCGTATTACGAAGTTCAAGTAGTGCCTCATATGCATCTGTATTATTTTGAACAGTCTTTCTCATCATACCCTTGATGAGTTTCACAGCAGATTCAGCTAATCCATTGGCTTTATGATGACCTGGTGCTGATTTAACATGAAGTATTCCCCATCTAGCAGTAAATGATCTGAACTGTGCAGACGTAAACTGAGTACCTTGGTCAGATACAATAACTTTAGGGACACCATAACGAGCAAAATGAGACTTCAATTTCCTGATGACTAACTGTGCTGTCATTGTAGGTAAAAAGTCTACTTCAATGAAGTTGGAGAAGTAGTCAATCAGGACTAAATAATATCGGCCTTCTATAATAAAGATGTCAGTGCCAACTTTCTCCCAGGGTGATAAATCTCTTGAATGTTGGTTTAAAGGTTCTTTAGTATTCCTTGCCTTCGTTTCTTGACATTCTGGAAAACTGTCAGCTATCTGTCGAATCTCAGCCGTCATGCCGATCCAAAACAGACAACTTCTGGCCCGGCGCATCATGCTGTCAAATGCAAGATGAGCAGCGTGTAGCTTCTGCTTGATTTCAGGCCTCAGTGCTTTTGGGATAAAAATACGCTCTCCTTTAAGTATTATGCCTTGTTCTGTTGTCAGAGTATCACGAATGTCAAAATAAGGCATAAGCTCAGCTGGTACATCAGACTTTCTTTTAGGCCACCCATCCAAAATGGTCGACTTCAACCTCTGAAGCACGCTGTCTTTGAGAGTTTCAGCTTTAATCTTTTCCATCATCACATCTGGTATTTCAGGTAATCTTACAGGTGCATCAGCTCCTGCATTGCTCTCTCTATCAGCTAAGGAATCCTTCTTCTTCTTCGTTCGCCCTGAAAAGGACGGTGGTTGCGTTGTGTCTGTTTACAACGTAGCTGTGATATCTGCACCTTTCGGTCGACACATCCGACTTCTGCACGGCATTTTTTAGGACCGGGTTTGCCTTCCCATTGCGATCCGTGCTCGCCCAGCCAGCCTGCACTGCTGCAGACTGTTTCCAGGACCACCACGTGGAGGTGGAGCACGGTCTTGACCAGCTCTGGTTCGCTGGTCCTGACGCAGGCAGACAAGCTATGAGTCGCTGACTGCGGTCACTATTGCTGCGTCTTCTGGTCCCAGCTAAGGAATCCAATGTGACATTATGAATACAAACTCTGGACAGTGTGTCGGCTATAAGAAGATAGGAACCTTGTACCCATTGGAATTCAAAGTCATATCGATGGCTGCGCATCAGTAAACTCTGCAGTCTTCGAGGAATTTGACTCAGAGGTTTCTTCACGATGGCTGCCAAAGGTTTATGGTCGTTGTCACATAGGTTTTATGATCATTAAATTGCCTATATCTTCTTCTTTTCTGTCACCCGTATCCTCTATTTTTATTATCGCTCTTTACCTTTTTCCTGTGTTTTTCGCATTCGTTCGTTTGCGACTATATACATTACTATTTTCCCATTCTAACGTTTACCTATTTCTTTTCTCAAAACTGAGAACGCAGTTATGACGCAACGTGTCAGTCTCTGCAGAGACGGGAGAGTGTTAAAATGCATTTCTATCTGCATTAGATGTCAGGACACGAAACTGTGACTTTCGCTTATCTCAGACATACGAGCAGACTATGTTTGCACTTTCAGCTGACAGGCGCAGCTTCTTCGGCTGAGTGCTCAGGAAAAGCGCGATAACTGACACCTCTACGGTGCAGTTCGAGACATTTGTCTGGAAATTTCACCTGACACGACACTCATTGTGGGCCATGGTCAGCGTGAGGTGCGAAAACTGCCCCTGCATTGCAGACAAGTTGTCTACATTTGCATCTGACACTTAGCGCTACGGCCGTTTCTTAGACGGAGGTGTCAGAGACGCAGAGTGTCAGTTTTCAACAGCCTCTTGGTGTTAAACGTAAAGTGTTATAGACGGAAAGGGGGATTATTTCGGTTTGGCGAAATAAAAGTTTACCTCTTGGTCTAGTAATAGATATAACCAGAATGTTAAACTAGATTTTCACTCTCGCTCCTAAATTCGCAGTAGACAGGACGTTTCGTGCTAAGAGAATAAGTTGTATAGCGGAGTCTTAGTTTGTTCTTGGCAAAAATTTTGCCGAACTTCTAGACTACCAATAAATATAAGCATATGATTCTAAAGTTGTGCGATCGCCTGTAAATTCTGTGTGGAGGTAAAATATATTATACATATTATCTAGTATTTCGTGAAGTGTTTAAAGTGTTAAATCGCTTATTTTATTTCACTAGTTAGATTTGGTGCAGAGCGCTTAATACATAAGTCTGTATTATTTTCTAGTGACGTGTTTCAGTGGAAAGCAGAATAAATTATAATTTCTAGCTTAAACAACAATGTAGCTATAATGAATTTAATTTTACTGCTAAATAATCAGACGAGAACATATTTTTCTAAACTAACTTATAAATGCTAGAAGCCTCATGAGTGTTGACGGAATACGCACGTGTTCCTAATTCACGAGGATTGATGATTTTTTTAAAATATAACTTATTCCACGGGAAGGGTTAAACTATAAGACAAGCTATACGCTTGCAGTTTAAAAATGTAAGTTATATTGAGTACATAATATGTAAAATATTTCATATGTATTTTTCTTTATTCAGTGAATACTGTGGTACCCAAACTTTGCCAGCGTTCTAGTACGTGAACATTATCTGTGAAGAACTTAAGCACTTTCATTACATGAACTGTAACAGTTAAATGAAGTAAAAGGCCTATCGCGCCAGAATTAATTCTTCCAGAATAACACTTAAGTACAGATCAGCCGCTGTGGCAAGCAAAATATCAATAACATCCGACAGAGTTTTGACTAGTAGTGTGGTGACCAAATATAGTCATATACTGAGATAAGGCACCCGACCTGACATTCCTCATTTTTTTTAGAAACCTACGCTAGTGACACTGTGCTCCGCTAACTTTCGTGCCTGGACAAATTTTATGTGACTTAAACAGACATCCGAAAAATAAGAACACCCAAGGAATCGTTCCCTGAGACAGAGAATTCAGTACGTCTTTTTGGAACTGGGGATTTCTTGGTCGAGACTGCATTTACGGGTCTGTGTGAAGGTCCTAGAAAAAATTATGTACCCAGAGGCAGCGATAAAAGCTGTAAGTATAAATGTGCGCACGTGGCCACGGCTGAATGAATAGAGTGAACGCAGGTCTGAGTGTTATTGTTACCGTTGTATTTTGGCACCTATTTGCTGTCATAACTTTCTTCATGCAAGTTTGTTTTGCTAACAATATTTTCCCTTAAACTAGATTTTAGTATCAGGTCTGGTCATACCTTAAACGGGGGAAACTCTTAGACTCAATCATATGTATCTGGGACTCTTTGTGCTATCATCTTTCTCCTAACGGGACTGTGGGCTATCCATCGAGGGAAGATCATTACTGTGGGTCTATCAGTTCTTGTAGCATTCCTTGATTTGTTTATGATTTGTGTATATGCCTTTTTTGATGTAATTTTACATGTTGTGACGTAAGTTTACTCTGATAAATAAACTTAACAATAAATTAAGCAGCATGTTGGTCAGCTCGTTCTAAATATCTATATAATCATTTGCTATAGTTTCCCACGTCTGTGTGTCTACCTGTCGTCACTTGAATGTGCGTGCACGTGAGTGGATATAGATATATTTAATGTATATGTGTTAAACTGTCTGACTACATTAGATCTGTCGTAGAAGATAGGTGAGAGAGAGAAGATTTCCCGCTCTCAGAGACAGCCTCTATTACTATTCCACCACCTCACTCGTGGAAATCTATTTTGTATTTCTATCTCACACTGTGACTATCACTCATTCCAACCTATTCAGAAGGGACTAACCCAAGTCGACGTGCACAATGCAGGGTGAGTTGCTTTGGACGCACGTGTAACCTAGTTGAGTAGTTTCTGACGTCATGTAAGGGGCAGCTCGGACCATATTTATGTCCGCTGTGTTATCCTTTGATTTTTGGCAAATGTGAAGTAGCCATCAGTTGTATTCGTATCTATTGATCTTCATGGCGAAGTCAATAGTGGAAGTATAAAGTAAGTGTCGCCCCATTTCTTATGGCATGTTTTATTTTTGTACATTAAAGTATCAGGCCGCTCCTATTAATGGTCTAGCGGGAATTCATCGTAGATGACATTCCTAGAATTGGACACACGGAGTCGATAGCCTTTGAATCTTTTCGTAGAGGGAGAATACCTACAAGAAATCAAGTTAATGAATTTATATGCTTCACATGTTTAATATGCTGTTACTACAATGCCAGAAGCGTGGCATAGAATGGGAGAGGTTAGTCAACTGGAATCTCTAACCTGTTCGTATTATCATGTATGACTTTGTTTGAAAACTATATACTATATATAACGGGATGTATGGAGAAAGTCTGGGATTATGAAGTATGATATGGAAGAATTTTATCCTGGAGTATGAATACGTTACCATGATGTACGTCCTTGAAGGAAGGTCAATGGACTTGAATGAGCGGAATAGTATATGGTAACAGTTTTGTGATCCTCAGTCACTTCAGGAACTTTAAAAGTAATTATCAACATGTTGACGTATGATTTCTGCGCCTGTGACGATGTTAGTCTTGTCCACTCCGTATGTGCTGTGTTGAATAAAATCTATGTACAGTCACCACCGACTTCTGTACTGCCAGTACTTGCCCAGTTCACCCAGTTCAATACTACTTGTTGAAGTTCGTTTGAAGAATATTGTTGACATTCGTTCATTTTAACCATTCGCGTTTTAAGCTACCACTTCACCAGTATAAACTGAACTCAACGATAAAACGGAGTCAACAATAATTGGTATGCCAGTGTGGTCTGGAAGTAATTTCAAAGGAACGTACCCATCCAAATTATCGTTTGAAAAGAAGATTTTAACTTTCAAGTCACCAACATCTCGAACTTGGAACCCAGTGGGATGAGAAATCAGATTCAACTTACGTTTACCAAGGTCAAGGTCTTCAATCAACCTCCACGTCAAGTTTCACAGTGACTGATTACTTGGAGATCATCTCTTCATCATTATTGCGTGCGAGCTGTAATCTAGATAAGCAGAACGAAGTATTTTATCTGTAGACGTACATCCACGGAGACGAGGCACATTGATTTTTTACCTGCACGCGAGATGAGTATAACGTGTTTCCGTTGTACACTTTATTACGCTTAGTTGTGCCTTCCGTGATATGTCCACATTCATATTTTTCGTGTTAAGTGTTATATGTTGTGTATTCTTCGTGGGAGGTAGGGAGGTTGATCTGACGAACGAGATCCATCTCGAAGCCAATTCGGGCTCTTCGTCAGACGTTCTGTAGGACATTATTTTGCAGACTTCCCGCAGTGGAATGTTCCTATGCGTGAGCATAGAAGGATCTTTGGTCCACTGTGTCTGGTAGTCTGTGACACCTGACTGTTTTAGCTGTTTCGTCAAGTTTTAATTGTTGTTTTTGGTAGTTATTTTTACTTGTACCTTATTTTCATGATGTATTTTGTATGTGATTATATTGTCCATCTTACCTGACTGTCGTTCAGTTTTTTACAAAGCATATGTTTTTACACTGTGTTGTCAATTGTCTTGTGCATTATTTGATCGTAGATGTCATCGTAATTTTTTACGACATTCTATTTTAGTTCCACATTTTATTTTATTTGATTTCTACGACTGTAGTCATTTGTCTTGATTATCGTGTCGTGTCAGTATTGTGCTATTGTCTGTCACGTTATTGCTTTCACACCATTTCATGTTATAAATTACATTATTAATTATTAATATTATTGCCTATTATATAAATTGATTTTACCGTTCTAGAACAGGAACGAAAACCACTAGTTGTAGTAACAATTTTAAGTAGTATTATTACATAATAAAATTGAATAATGGCTACCTTAGACTATTTCATTAAGCAAGCAAAAGCTCTTCAGATGGCTCCTGAGGAAGCAAAAGCATTTGCACTTGCAGAATATAAGAAAGCTCAAGAAATAGAAGCTGATCAGAGAAGGTTAGAAACTTTACGTTTGGAAAATTTGAAATTTGAGGCAGATCAAAAAAGAACTGAGGAGATTAACTGCTGAGGAGGATGAAAAGAAGAGGAAATTTATAGCTGAGGAAGAGGAGAAAAAAATGAGATTAGCCGCTGAATTAGAAGAGAAACGATTTCAGCGAGAGGCAGAACAGAAGCAAAGGGAGGCTGAAGAAAGAAAGACTAAAAATTGAAATGGAAAATAAACAAAAGGAAATGGAAGAAAAAAGATTAATAGCTGAAAAAGAAATGGAAGTTAAACAAAAAGAAATGGAAGAAAAAAGATTAATAGCTGAAAAAGAAATGGAAGTTAAACAAAAAGAAATGAAAGAAAGAAGATTAATAGCTGAACAAAACACAAAACGACTTCAGCTTGAGATGGAAGAGAATGAAAGAAAACGACAGCATGAACTGAAATTAGCAGAGTCAGAATATGAGAGACTTAGGTTAACTCAGGAAGCTAATTCTCAGAGAACTTTTGAAAGCCAAACTTCATCCAGACATGATAATTTTAAGGAAATTCACCTTAAATTACCAAAATTTAATCCCCCGTCTGATGACGTGATATTCTTCCTAGATAGGTTTGAGGCCACTTGTGTGTCTTATAACGTGGATAAAGCTCTATACTGTACATATTTATCCAGATTACTTACAGGGGACGCATTAGCAGTTTATCATACCACCAGCATTGGTGAGAAAAATGACTATAATGCTCTTAGAGCGGCACTTCTGCAAAAATTCCAAATGACAGAAGACCAATATCGATCAAGATTCCATACATTACTACCTCAATCTAGCAAAATTTTAGTGATTTTCTGTCACAAATACGACTAACATTAGAAAGATGGATCGAATTATCCAAAATTGAAAAGTCGTATGAAGGTCTCTTCGATTTACTGATGCGCGATAAGGTACTTTCGTCTGTAAATCCTACATTTCTCGCATTTTTACACGAACGGAAACCTTTATCTATGAAAGACTTAGAACAGCATGCTAAAAATTTTTGCACTGCTCACCCAAACATGGATCTAAGTAATGCACAGATTAAGAATGAATTGCCTGTTGCTTTTGCAGCACAACAAAACAATTTTTCACGCAATCGTTCTTTTAGTGCTGACAGATATGTCAATAAGGGAAATAATGACAATTTTAACAATGGTAATTTTTACAAAGGGAAGCAATTTCAACAATCTGCTCCATTTAATGTTTCTTGGAACCAGGCTCACAGATCGCGAGATTTTGGTAACAATAATTTTAAAAATAATCAAGGACATTATAATAAACAAAACTGGAGATCAAGATCTCAGGGTCCGCAAAACAAACAATTTTTTGGAAATAAACCATTTTACCAACATCATAACGATAATTATACAAATTATCGGACTCATCCAAATTTTAACTCTAGCAGAAACTACAATTATGGCAATTTTAATGACAAAAATCAAAATCGATCGCGTCGACGAGATAGATCGTTGAGTAATACGAATAGACATTCTAATGTCGCTTTTAGTGATACACAGGCTAACATTGAACAGGGTAAAGGAGCTGAAACTCATAATGCTATGTGTTGTTCTCTTGATTGTACCCAAGTCAAAGATTGTTCAGAATGCTCTACTCTTTTCCAGCCCAGGGCGATCACGACGCTGCGTTGCGGACATACCTTACCTAGTCTACCTGCAGTCTGTACGGCCACTGCTGCGTCAGTACACCAGGGACAGGGCTCTCTTAAGTTTAACAAGGGATTTGTCAACAATATTTCATGCTCTCTCCTATTTGACTCAGGTTGCAGCACAGTCGGCGTCCGGACTTCGCTGATCAACCCAAGTTGTGCCACGGGCCGGGTTGTCAAGTGTGTAACGTTTGGTGGCACAATTGAAACATTTGCCACTGCTATTATTGATCTTAATACACCATTTTTTTCAGGAAAGATTCAAGCTTGTCTCCTTCCGAATCCAATTTGTGATTTAATACTTGGTCGCATACATGGTATTAAAGAGTGTACACCACAGCAAATTGCTGAATGGGAAGAGCGACATATTCAAACTGCAAATGCAGTAGTGACTAGAGCGCAAGCTACTAATATGTCGCATGATACACCTATGGAACCTACAGTTCATACCACTTGTGATGATGATGCTCCTATTTCACGGGAGTTGTTTGCAACATTGCAAAAGAATGATGATTCATTAACAAAAAATTTTTAGTATGTGAACAAAAATAATACCAGCAACAAACTTGCAAAATCTAGACATGATTTTATACTTAAAAATGGGATTTTGGTTAGAGTAATACGAGAAAAGGATTCATCCTTATGTTCTCAGATTATAGTCCCATCCTGTATGAGATCTCGTATATTACGACATGCGCATGACTCGCAATGTGCGGGCCATATGGGTTTTTCGCGTACCAAATCCAGAGTGCTTTCGGCATTCTACTGGCCAGGCGTCCATAAGGACATCACTCTCTATTGTCGGTCCTGTTTGATATGTCAAGAAGTTAAGGTACGGGGTCCATTTCATGCGGCTCCTATTCAAGCTGCGGACATCCCGATTAGACCATTTGATAAAATGGCTATAGACATTATTGGTCCTATGCTACCATCTGCTAGAGGGCATACGCATATTCTTACGTGCATTGATATGTGCACTCGCTGGCCTGAAGCCATCCCTCTCAAGAACACTTCATCTGCCAGTGTAGCAGAGGCATTGATGTTAATCTTCTCACGCATTGGTTTTCCACGGAAAATCTTGTCGGATCATGGGGTTCAGTTCATTTCTGAATCCATGTCTCAAGTTATGAAGACATTAGGTATAGACAGATCTCTAAGTTCTATTTATCATCCGATGTCAAATGGGTTAATTGAGCGTCTAAATAGGACACTCAAGCAGTTGTTGGGTAAGATGACTCAAGACCATCCCCAAGACTGGGATCGGGTCCTACCCGCTTGTCTCTTTGCGTATCGCGAAGTACAAAATCAAGCAACGGGGTTTTCTCCATTTCAACTTGTTTTCGGCATGCAACCACGCGGTCCGATGTCGTTAATCCACGACTTATTGGTTGACGAGAATATTGAAGAGGAAACTCAATCCTCTTATGAGTATGTGATCTCTCTGAGAAAGAGAATCATAGATGCTTGTAGATTAGCTACTGCATCATCCGAACAAGCCAAAGAAAAAGCTCGTCTATTTGCAAACAAATATAGACGTCTTCGCCAGCTCATACCTGGTGATGAAGCTTTTGTATTACTCCCTGCGCATAATAATCGTCTTTTAATTACCTGGAGAGGTCCTTTCAGGATCATCTCAAGAATATCCGATGTCGACTACATCGTTGATGTTAATGGTAAACATAAAACCTTCCACATTAATATGTTGAAGGAATATTACTCACGTCCTGATTATCTACAATCAGTGTTCCAAGCAACTGACGATCCTACACCTCCTATTCAACACTATTCTAGTTTGTCAGTCATCCAAGAAGAGGAATCTTCTTTCGATGATGTACAACTACCAATACCAGTTGTACCACTCCATTCCACTGAGAAATGGAATGATGTTACTATCTCATCTACTCTTACTGATGATCAACGTCAGCAAGTCTCTAATATTCTACACACGTATGAGGATGTCCTCACTGACATCCCAGGTCATACGTCAGTCATCCATCCAACATGACATTATTCTGACTGACGATACACCGATTCGAGTTCGCCCATATCCTATTCCTTTACACTTTCGTGATAAGGTTGATAAGGAATTGGATGAGATGCTTCAATTAAATATAATTGAACCATCTTCATCACCATATTCTTCTTCTATGGTAATCATTAGGAAGAAGGACAACAATATACGTCTTTGCGTAGATTACAGGAAATTAAACAAAGTTACAAAATTCGATGCGGAACCATTACCTCTTTTAGACAACTTATTAGAGAAATTATCTCATGCCACATTCTTTTCGAAATTTGACCTTTCAAAGGGTTATTGGCAAGTGCCATTAACCCCTAAAGCAAAGCCATTCACCGCTTTCTCGACGCCACGGGGTCTTTTTCAATGGAATTTTATGCCATTCGGTCTAATGAATGCGCCAGCTACCTTTGTACGCATGATGCGCCGCATATTGTCTCATCGTCCCGATGTCATTACTTATATAGATGACATCTGTCTTTTCAGTGACTCTTGGGATGAACATATTCAGGGTTTAAAATCTTTACTTTCTACCTTACGGGATTATAACTTAACAGCGAAACCTTCAAAGGCTTTTGTCGGTTTTCATGACATCTCATTTCTTGGTCACCGTATAGGTCGCGGTTTAATGTATACAGAAGACAGTAACGTCTCTAAAATTTTAAACATCTCAGCACCTAAGACAAAAAAACAAGTGAGGTCGCTCTTAGGACTAATACAGTTCTATTCTAAATTCATCCCTCATTTGTCTACTATAACTGCACCTCTTTCTTCGTTACTAAAAAAAGGTACAACTAATGTAATAAAGTGGTCGCAGGATCATCAAACGGCTTTAGATTATATAAAACAATTTTTTTCAAATAAGCCTTTTTTAAGGTTGCCTAACAAAGATCTCACCTTTGTTCTTCGCAGTGATGCTTCTTCCTACGCTATCGCGGCAGTTTTGATGCAGGAATACGGAGGCACCTTATTTCCGGTTATGTACGTATCCAGAAAGCTTACGACGAGCGAGATGAAGTATTCCGTTCTAGATAAAGAGCTCCTCGCTCTTGTCTGGTCAATCACAAAACTGGATCGTTATCTCCTCGGATCACACTTTGTGGTGGAATCCGACCAGAAAGCTCTTACAGCACTGAACACAGGGAACGTGAAGTCATCAAAGTCAGCGCGTTACGCTATTGCGCTTCAACCGTTCCATTTTGAGATACGAGCTATTCCTGGAGTACAGAATGTGTTTGCAGACTGTCTTTCAAGATGCCCTAGTGAACATGTCGAAATTAAACCACTTCCAGATGGTGAAACGTCCTCACAGAAACATGAATAACTTTGTACATGGTCACTGATTATACATCTGTGGAGACTATGTGTAGTTCTGCAGTATTCGTATATATATATAACTTTCAGAATATACTTACGTATGGATTATAACATTATTTCTTGTGAAGTAACGTTTTGTTAGAACGGGAACAGTGATATTAAAGTAACATTTTTTTTTTAGTATGGAAACATTGGTAAGAGTGACAAATAGACATTCACTATTGTTATGGAACAGATTACACTACATATCGTGTTCGTAAGCGTATTTCAGACATGGTACATTGAGAACATATTCTTGTCGATTTAACTAGTTCTAAAAGAATATTAACAATGAGTGAAATTGAAATCACTTAGAATAAATTAGTAATTAGTTATTTGTTCATAAATTAAGTACTACTAATTATTATAATTCAATTTAATCAATTTGATTGATTATAAATCACACATCTACTAACTTTATTAGTGTCTCGCAATACGTGTATTCACGTATCCCACTACATGATATCTCACTTTTAGATAACTAGTCAAACTTACTAGTGTTAGGAAATAGTAAGTGCGTTGCTTCTTAAAGTGTTTAATTATGCTTTGTTTCATTTTGCATGTTGTATTTTAAAATTTTCTGTTTTATTGATTCTTTTATCATTGATCATCATCAGTGTTGCTGTTCATTTTCATTTTTGAAATCATATGTTTCAAATTTCTTTTAAAAAAAATTTGGTTGAATTTTATTATCATCTTTTTTTTTTTTTTATGGTTTATTTCATTTTCATTTTCAACTTCTTTTACTTCGAATATTACCACATCGTTCCAAAGTAGGTCGATGGTGGATGTGTGCTTTAATGCATACTATCATTTAGTTATATTGTTTTCATTTAATATTCTTTTCTTAATATGATATAATTTTATGCATGTCAAAAATCTTGTTGTAGTTTTGACTCACCTCTCTCGAGTAATTAGTTCGAAAAAAATTAATAGAATTAATTTTTTTAAGGGGAGGTGATAAGGGAGCTGTTACGTACATTTATTACCTACGGGGGTAGTCTTCGGTCCTGCCAAATGTACGCACCAGTTTTATATAGTTATATTATTTGGGCGTTCGATTGATTCACGCACTGACGTGCACAATGCAGGGTGAGTTGCTTTGGACGCACGTGTAACCTAGTTGAGTAGTTTCTGACGTCATGTAAGGGGCAGCTCGGACCATATTTATGTCCGCTGTGTTATCCTTGATTTTTGGCAAATGTGAAGTAGCCATCAGTTGTATTCGTATCTATTGATCTTCATGGCGAAGTCAATAGTGGAAGTATAAAGTAAGTGTCGCCCCATTTCTTATGGCATGTTTATTTATGTACATTAAAGTATCAGGCCGCTCCTATTAATGGTCTAGCGGGAATTCATCGTAGATGACATTCCTAGAATTGGACACACGGAGTCGATAGCCTTTGAATCTTTTCGTAGAGGGAGAATACCTACAAGAAATCAAGTTAATGAATTTATATGCTTCACATGTTTAATATGCTGTTACTACAATGCCAGAAGCGTGGCATAGAATGGGAGAGGTTAGTCAACTGGAATCTCTAACCTGTTCGTATTATCATGTATGACTTTGTTTGAAAACTATATACTATATATAACGGGATGTATGGAGAAAGTCTGGGATTATGAAGTATGATATGGAAGAATTTTATCCTGGAGTATGAATACGTTACCATGATGTACGTCCTTGAAGGAAGGTCAATGGACTTGAATGAGCGGAATAGTATATGGTAACAGTTTTGTGATCCTCAGTCACTTGAGTCAGAGGACTTTATTAGTAGAGAATCTTCAGGAACTTTAAAAGTAATTATCAACATGTTGACGTATGATTTCTGCGCCTGTGACGATGTTAGTCTTGTCCACTCCGTATGTGCTGTGTTGAATAAAATCTATGTACAGTCACCACCGACTTCTGTACTGCCAGTACTTGCCCAGTTCACCCAGTTCAATACTACTTGTTGAAGTTCGTTTGAAGAATATTGTTGACATTCGTTCATTTTAACCATTCGCGTTTTAAGCTACCACTTCTACCAGGTGTAATCATTGTTGTAAGTTTACTAGACTTCTCATCAAGTTTGATATGCCAGAATGCTTCCTTGATATCCAGCTTTGTGAAAATCTTGGCATTATTGAGTTCAGGCAATACATCATCCAAAACTGTTAGTAGCCACCTTAGCAATAAATTTGTTTGTGTTGACTGTCACAAACTGTAGATCCTGCAGTGTGTTGTTGCCCAGCAAACATGTGAATCTATTTTTCACAACAGTAAACCTTATATTGTGTTTTGTCCCAGTCTTAGGATTCTCAGCAGTTAATATAACTTCTCCCAGTGGAGTCATCTTAGTACCATTCCACATAACAAGCCTCTGTTTAGTGGGTAACAGTTGTTCTTCCATCACAAAGCGTTGACAGATTGTATTCACATCAGCTGCTGTGTCTAACTGAAATTTTACCATTTTTCCATTGATAATGAGTTGTGCAGATGTACAAGCTTTGCTAGACTTCACACAATTAAGAAAGACTTCAGAATCTTCCACTGACTCTGTGTGAACAGTGTGAACTTTCTTGCATTTCACTTTGAAATGGTTTCTTCCCCCACAATTTGAGCAAAACTTCCCCCATGCAGGACACTTTTTCTTAATCAATGGATGTTTCTGTCCACAGTAATGACAAGCTTTACCAGTATGCTGCAAAGTGTCTCTCTTGGGAGGTTTATGGTTGAGTGATTTTTTCTGTACCTGTTCAACCCTTGCTTCAGAAGGTTGTACTGTATTATTCATCTCACTTATGTCTTTTCCAGTTTGCTCGAAGACTCTGCATATGTGAATGGCTTTCTTTAGATCGAGGTCAGCTTCTCTCAAAAGCTTCTCTTGTAACCTTTTGTTAACAGTAAAGACAATTTTGTCTCTTATCATACGATCCTTGTCGTTAAAGTTGCACAAATCTGCCTTAGTTCTCAGCTCAGTCAAAAAGGAATTAAAAGGCTCTTGAAGAGGTGTGTTCCAGAATCTGAACGTATGTAATACTTCATTGCTTCGTGAGCTACAATGGTTCTGGAGCAAATCAAGAATTTTAGTAGGGTTAGAGTGGTCTCCTTCCTCTGCCAGTTGATCAAAAACTTCAACAGCTTGAGGTCCAGCACAGTGTAGAATGATGGCCGCCCGAACAGAATCAGGTTTAGAGGCCACCTCTATTGCATGCATGTATAGTTCTAACTGTCGTCTCCATTTACGAAATGTGTCTGGTTCGACGTTATTTATGTCTAGGCAGGGTGGTAACCGAAATAAGGGCCGTTCTGCCATGGCGAAATGTCTAATAATGGTATGCAAGCAATAACCTACCAGTCTATGAGTCAGCACACGTGTAAGCAGAATAGTTCGAATTCTGTAGAAATAAACACCGCTGCCACCATGTTGATATTTACCTTCGTGTGTAGTAAATATTGTAAGATATAATGAGACGAGGCTGGCTGTCATACATACTCACGTTACGAAGCATAATCACGAAGCTTGAACACAAGATACAAGGATCGACATGTTTAATTCGCCATCTTAGAAAAACAGGAAGTCGGAAGAAGAGAAAAGTAGAGCTAGCCTAAGGACAAGTAACTTTATTAGGAAACAAGATAAACATCGAGACATCAACAATAACAAAATCTGGAGCTTAGGAAAGATACCAAAAGCATGGAAAGTAGCTATGATAGTACCCATCCTAAAACCCAATAAGGAAGCCCATGAAGTAAGTACATATATGCCTATCTACTTAACATCACAACTAGGTAAAATACTGAAAACTGTTGTTAACAAAAGAGTTAAATTCTACCTGGGAAAAAAAATCAGTTATATAGCCCAAACCAGTCTGGGTTTAGGGCAGACAGAAGTACTGTAGACCAGCTTGTAAGATTAGAACACGATGTTAAGCTAGGGTTCAAGAGGAAAGAGAAAACAGTGGCGGTCTTTTTGGATGTCGCTAGAGCATATGATGAATGCTGGAGAGATGGAGCTCTTTACAAAATGAAAAAAATTGGCATTACTGGTAAAACCTATAAGTATCTAGAAAACATTTTACAGGACAGATATTTTGCTGTACAGGTGAACAACGACAAGTCAGAAATTATGAACAACAGAATGGGATTCCTCAGGGATCAGTGATTTCATCTTCAATTTTCGCAATATCTGTAAATGATTTAGCAGATGAGTTTAAAGACATTAAGAATGCACTATACCCAGTGCTCTTTAATATATATATCTAGAACATATTACGCAGGAGGCTCTCTACGATTATAAAACAACTATATCGATTGGAGGCCGACCTCTTTGCAATCTACATTTTGCTGATGATATCGTTCTTATAGCTGGAACAGAATCAGAACTTCAAGACCTTACCTTTATACTGGAGAAAGTAACAAGAATGTTTGGAATGGAAATTAATATAGAAAAAAGCAAGATATTGGGGAATAGTCATAAGAAACATGTTCCGACCAACAATACGTTAAATGGGCAAACGTTAGAAGTGAACACCTTTAAATATCTGGGGTCCATTATATGTAGTGATGGAAGATCAAGTAAAGAAATCAAGGCAAGACTTGAAATGGCCTCAGCTGCCATGACAAGGCTGAATGTGATCTGGAAAAGTAACATCAGTTTTCCTGTGAAGATCAAATTATACAAATCACTTGTATTATCTATTCTCTTGTATGGGTGTGAGGGCTGGACACTCACTACAGATACGGAGCGAAGGATTCAGGCTTTCTAGTATAAATGTTATAGAAGAATTTTGCGCATTTGTTATAAAGAGCACAAAACAAATGTCTATGTTAGAGAGAAAATAAACACGTATGCAGGCCACCAAGAACCACTTTTGTCAGTAGTGAAACGTCGAAAGCTTGCCTGGTTTGGGCATGTAACTCGTCATGACTCTCTTTCGAAAACGATCCTCTAGGGAACAGTCGAAGGTAAACGGAGAAGAGGAAGGCAAAGAAAATTCTGGGCTGATAACATCAAAGAATGGGCAGGGCACGTTTTTCCACACTTGTACGCATTGCTGAGGATAGAGAGCAGTGGAGGACCCTGTCTGCTGATGCTTCCACCATGGCACCCCTACGACCCATGACGGGTTATGGGTTGAGATGACGATGATCGCAATTTGCAGATGACTGTGCCATTTGGCGATATGGAAAAAACTTGGACCATGTTTACCAAAAATTTCAAAAACAAATAAACAAAGTTTCAGAGTGGATGGAAAGTTGGGGTTTCCAGATTAATGTAAACAAAACAGTAGGTATGATATTCAGCAAAGAAATTTTTAAAAAATAACAAAATCAATATAGCCATTAAAGGACAGAATATATGTACCTCCTCAACAACTACATTTCTGTGTATAACTTTAGATAAACAACTAAATTGGAATAAACATATAGATAATTTAGTAGAAAGCTGTAGGGGACTCCTAAATATACTGAGGATAGTAAAGGGTAACGGATTTGGGGGGGGGGGGGAAGCAACAAAATAATGCTTATGTTCTACAAGTCTTTCATCAGGGAGAAACTAGACTATGCTAGCATAGTCTACGACTCAGCTTTAACTTCTAGCAAAGCAAAACTGAGCAATAGACTGGGTTATGAGATCATCGACAACACACAACAGAAATGGAATCCAGTGGACTTTGACTAAGCAGTTGGATGATCTGGATTTTGCTGATGACTTGGCTCTTCTGTCTCATAACCGTAATCAGATGCAGGACAAATTGAAAACACTCGATGAGGTCCAATCAATTGGGTCTGAAAATACACAGGGAAAAGACAAAAATAATGAGAATAAATGCAGGTAATGATAACAGGGTTGAACTTGAAGAAACACCAATACAAGATGTAGAATCGTACACATATCTTGGCAGTAATATAGACAAGGTTGGAGGGACAGCCAGTGATATCAAACAAAGAACACAAAAAGCAAGAGGTGCTTTCATTGCATTGGGAAATATATGGAGAACAAGAGAAATCAAGTCCAACACGAAAATCTTCAACTCAAATGTGAAGTCAGTTCTATTGTATGGCTCAGAGACATGGAGAACAACAAAAACAACAACCAAAAAGCTACAGACTTTCATAAATGGGTGCTTGCGTAGAATAGAGGGATTAAAATGGTATGACAAGGTTACCAACGTGGAACTGAGGACAAGAACTAGACAAGTGCCAGTGGAACAAGAGATGAGAAGAAGACGATGGCAATGGATAGGACACACACTGAGGAGACCTGTTGATAGCATTACAAGGCAGTCCTTGTTCTGGAACCCCCAGGGCAAGAGAGGCAGAGGTAGACCAAGAAGCACATGGAGAAGAGAGCTGGAAAAAGAGGTGAAAATGATGAGGAGAACGTGGAAAGAACTTGAGATGATGGCACGTGACAGGAGGACTTGGCATGTGTTTGTTGAAGGCCTATGCTCCTTGGGGAGTGGAGGGTTATGAATGAACAAGAAGCACATGGAGAAGAGAGCTGGAAAAAGAGGTGAAAATGATGAGGAGAACGTGGAAAGAACTTGAGATGATGGCACGTGACAGGAGGACTTGGCATGTGTTTGTTGAAGGCCTATGCTCCTTGGGGAGTGGAGGGTTATGAATGAATGTCTATATTGTGATTTACACAGATGGATCCAAGGGTGATAGTGGGCAACTAGGTGCAGGAGTAGTTATACCACAGTGGGGAATTAAAAAGAGTTACAGTGTAACTAGAGGGGCTGGATTTTTACCTCAGAGATGGTAGCAATTCTAAAAAGTTTAGAAATAATCGAAGATAATCCGCCAGAAGCAGTAACGATAAGCACTAGAACACACAGATAAATGCAGCAGGCCAGACATAAAGGAAGAAATTCTTGCAATTAATACATCAGTAGGGAACAGAGGATGCAGTGTGAGGCTAGTGTGGTTTCCAGCACACATAGGTATAGCTGGTAACGAGATGGCAGACCAGACTGCCAAAAATGGAAGAATAAGTAAAAACAATATAAGAGCAGGACTTGGAAAATCGGAGATTAAAAGCCAAGTGAAGCTAGCCATAAACGAAGAATTGAAAACAACATGGAAGGACAGTAGTAAAGGCAGACACGCGTTCAAACTGCTGAAAGAACCAACAAGGACGTGCCAGGTCAGAGAAGAATTAAAGGTACCCTCGAACAAAAAGCTGTGGCGTCTCCGTGCAGCGTAGGCTACTTTATGATAGAGGAACCACACACAACGAGGAAAAAGAAAACACCACCAACGTAAAAAGAACAAATACTAAGACAAACTTAAAACCAACAAGTGCAAAAGGAAATAGTTATCTAAAGATAACACAAAAATTAAAATAAAATGACACTAAATACTCCAATTATAACCAACTTTTAGGTCGAACAGTGTAGATCAAGATAGTGAACGATAAGAGGCAATAATGGTCAGCTGTTAATTAAGTGCCCACTCCCCACCCATCACCTTTTCAAAAAAAAAATCTGTAACTTCCTTCGATCGTCACATGTCCGACTGCTTGAAGAGATCAGACGTGCCACACTCCAGTGAAGGTTTTCCGTAAAATCCAGGTAAGTTATGTTTCATGTTCATTTAGTTGTGTACAATTAGTATTCGTTAAATATTAGTTAGGCTATCTAGTTAGGTATTAACTAGGAGTGGTAGTACAAAATTAGAAATATTAGGTATAATTCAATAGATTCGTGCGCCACGTGATGTTTTCTTTGCTGGAGGTAGGCCTACATCAGCCATCTCGTTTTCGGTAGGCCTACTCATTAGGAGATAACAATAAATAGAGTTCGTCCTATAGGCTACCATAATCGTAGATTACTAGCAGTTATACTATTTAGGCCTATCCTATAGACCTAATTTATATTATTAGTTAAAACCTATAGCCTAGGCCTACAACTAGTGAGACTAGAGATAGGCCCTAAACATTAGGCTAATTTCAATCAAGACCAGTCATATGATTAAAATAGCCTAGTAGTAGCAAAATAAAAGACAGGGTACTAACAGTCATAGAAAAATAAATCAATAAATACAATCACAATGCCACCGATGACCAGCATGGGTCAGGCCAGCTGAACAGGGTAGAACACCAAACCCGACAGAAAAGAACAGGACCTCAAGCCGTAGGCCTATAGGCTAGTCAAGAGACACATAAATTAAGGACAAAATAGAGACAATGAAGGAAAAACTGAAAGGAGGCTCGGAAATAAAAACTGCAGTAAGCAGAAACAACAAAAGCGAGGACGCAGGAACCCAGACAGCTAACAAACAGACAGGACACAGGAAAGATGACAACCAGGAAACCACAAGCAAAAAAAGTCAGCAAACCAGAGGAGGAGGAAACAAAGACACCAACGGAAATCTGAAGGAAACCAAAAACAGAATTAAAATCACACAGACAGCTGGAACAGAAGCCACACTGAGAGCTGGAACAGAAGCCACACTGAGAGAGATAGCTGGAACTAAAGCCACGCTGAGAGCTCTCCCGGATGACAAAATCCTTGTCATCCTGGAAAAAAATAATAGAAAAAAAAATCTATTGACAAAGTGCACAAACATAAAAATGGAGTAACAATCACTTTAAACAACACAGAAAAAGGCAAGGCCCTAGCCTACTAAATGAATTAAAGAGTAACCCAAAGAAGTACAACTCGCACATGGAATAAATGTACAGATTGAGTTAATCAAGGAGATTCGAAGATTCGTTATCAAAGGAATAGATTCAAACCTAACGGAAGAGGCAATCCGCACTAACATAACGAAAGAAAACCCACAAACAAAGATATAAAAAGTAGAAAGAATAAAAACCAAAGAGCAAAAGAATACTACAGTGGCAGTGCTAGGTATAAAGGGCACAGAAATACTCAAGCAGGTCAAACTCCACCAGAGAGCCAAAATGACAGAAATATTCATTCCTAGCATTATGCAATGCACAAACTGCAACAATTGTGTGTAAAAGAGCGACAGGGTGTTTCTGTGCAGGAGGACTGTACAATAGCAAAGGAGGACAAAGATTATAAACGAGAAAACAAAAACAGAAAATGTGCAAACTGCCAGGGTAATCACAGTGCCAGGTATCAGGGGTACCCAATCTACCAAGAGACAAAACACATATTAAAAGAATCACTAGTAACAAACATACCATTCTGGCAAATAAAAGAAAGACAAAAAACAAACAAACACCTCCAAAACTCCAAAGAAAGCATCATCAAGAAATAAAACAAATAACCATTGAAGTGAAAGACTTAAAGGAGAAAATCCAGAAAGAAGATAAAATTAAAACACGCATAAACAGTAAAGAAGATGACAACACAGAAAAGACAGAACAAACCCTCATCCAAACCAGGCAGGCACTAAAAAAATAAAAACAACATAACAGGCAATAGAGACCTAAAAAAAAAAAATAGCAGAAATAAAAGAAGCTAATGAAGAAATCCTTTAAAAAAAAATAGAGAAAGAAAGAGTTTTTTTGACAGACGAAAAAAGACAAGAGAATAAAATGTTCAAAAACCAGGAACACAAAGAAAATATGGAAGAAAAAACTAAGGAAACAGTAAACTACTCCTTCCATACCTCATAGAAAGAATGCGAAGTAAAATGGTTACTTGGAATGACGAGTTTATGGAGAACATGGGAGATAGTGGACAAAACCAAAAAGTAGATCCCTTATCAAAAAATCTAATAAAAACAACAGAACTAAGTGTTACGTACATTTATTACCTAAGGGGGTAGTCTTCGGTCCTGCCAAATGTACGCACCAGTCTTAAAATAGTTATATTATTTGTGCGTTCGATTGATTCACGCACTGACGTGCACAATGCAGTGTGAGTTGCTTTGGACGCACGGGTAACCTAGTTAGGGGATTCTGACGTCATGTTTTGAACGGGGCAGTTCGGACCATGTTTATGTCCGATATATATTTCTTGGATTTTTCTGGCAAGTTTGAAGAAGCCATTATTTTGTAATAATATCTACTGGTATTCATGATGAAGCCAATAGTGGAAGTATCAAGTAAGTGTCGCCCCATGTCATATCGAATGTTTATTGAGTTAAATTAAAGTATCAGGCCGCTCCTAGTTTTGGTCTAGCGGGAATTCATCGTAGTATGTCATTCCTAGAATGGACAGACGGAGTCGTTAGCCCTTTTGAATTACCGTAGAGGGAGGATACCTACGAGTAAACGAAGTTAATTGATTTGTATGCTTCACATGTTTTTATATGCCGTATTTTCGTCAATGCCAAAGTCGTGGCATGGATATAGAGAGGTTAGTCAACACAGAACTCTAACCTGGTCGTATTGTCGTGGATGACTTTGTTTGGATTTTATATATATATGCTACCTAAGTATCGTATGGAAAAAGTCTGGAATTGTTACAAGTACGATAAGAAGTATTGCTCCTTGAGAATGAATCCGTTGGCCATAAGATACGTCCTTGAAAGAAGGTCAACGGACTTGACTGCAATACATATGATATGGTAGAGGAAGTGACCCTTAGTCACTTGAATAAGAGGACTTAATTGTTAGAGAATCTTCATGAACTTGAAAAGTAATTATCAACATTTTTGACGTATGACCCTTTTGCACCTGTAACTATGATCGTCTTGTTCCACTCCGTATGTGTCACGTTAAATAAAATATATGTACAGTCATCACAGACTTGTGTGCTGCCAGTAAGTGACCAGTTAAACACTACTTGTTGGAGTTCGTTTTGAAGAACATTTTCTGACATTTTTGTTCCTTTGCAACCATTCGCATAATGAAGTTCTTTACCATTAGAATGAACGACCCAACACTAAGCTAATCATACTTAATGGGGAGTAAAGACCTTAGAACTATCAAAGTAGTTCAGTGGAACTGTAGGGGTGCCAGGAAGAACCTGATGTCTCTTATGGGGCAATATAAGGAGGCAAAACAAGAAACCCTCCTGAACCCCAAACAGAAACTGAACTACCAAACATATAAAATACTTAGAAATGATAGACCGGAGGGAAGAGGAGGGGGTGTGGCCTGTCTAGTACATGAAAACTTTACAATTATAAATTAGGAACAATTCAACACAGAATATATTGAAGGAATAAGTGTAACGGTGGACAGTGAACCAGAAAACCTAAAAATAATTAACATGTATAGTCCCAACGGCAAGATAACTGATTAGGACATAGACATTAACATACAAATAGACAAAAGAACATTACTGGTAGGTGACCTAAATCACACCATGAGGCATGGGGTAACAACAGTAATGATCCAGCAGGAAAAAGATTGTTGGACTACATTGAAAGTGCTGAGCTAATCATACTAAATGATGGCTCAATGACAAGGATTAACCCATGCAACAATGGAGTAGAGACAGCAATAGGCATAAGTATTATTACACCAAACCTAGCCTCAGCTAAATGGGAAGTACTGAATGACTCCAGCTCAGACCACTTACCCATAGAAATAAACCTAAATGACAAATACAGAACTAGTCCAAGATACTCCAAACCTACATTCAACTTCAAAAAAGCAAACTGGGAGTCCTTCCATTTAGAACTAAGCATAGAACAAATTGAGTCTAACAGTGTAGATATATTTGCAGAAAAACTAACAAATGAGATTTTAAAAATAGCAATAAAGTATATCAATCAATACCCTTTAGCTCCCCAAGAAGCACAGGCCTTCAACAAACACATGCCAAGTCTTCCTGTCCTGTGCCATCCGCTCAAGTTCTTTCCATGTTTTTCTCATCATTTTCAATTCTGTATCCAGCTCTCTTCTCCATGGGTTTTTTGGTCTACCTCTGCCTCTCTTTCCCTGTGGATTCCAGAACAAGGACTGCCTTGTAATGCTATCAACAGGTTTCCTTAATGTGTGTCATATCCATCGCCAGCGTCTTCTTTTTAACTCTTGTTCCACTGGCACTTGTCTGATTCTTGTCATCACTTCCACATTTGTCACTTTATCATACCATTTCTGTCCTTCTATTCTACGCAAGCACCCATTTCTTCTTCTTCTTCCTTGTTCGCCCTGAAAAGGACGGTGGTTGCGTTGTGTCTGTTTACGCCTAAGCTGTGATATCTGCACCTTTCGGTCGACACATCCAACTTCAGCACGGCATTTTTTAGGGACCTGGTTTGCCTTCCCGTTGCGATCCGCACTCGCTCAGCCAGACTGCACTGCTGCAGACTGTTTCCAGGACCACCACGTGGAGGTGGAGGGCGGTCTTGACCAGCTCTGGTTCGCTGGTCCTGATGCAAGCAGTACAGCTATGGGTCGCTGACTGCATTCACTATTGCTGCATCTTGGGGTCCCAAGCACCCATTTATAAAAGTAATAAAGTATATACCAAACAGGAATATGCCTGACCACTTAAAACCAACACAAAAAGGTAAAGATAGGGAAAGAAACAAAAAAATCCAGTACCATGGTGGACAGACAGATGCTCAGAACAACTGAAATTGAGGGAGTGATAAAGTATAGAAAAACCAAAACTGAAGAGAATTACTTACTTACTTAGTCGTTCTCCTTCTACCGTGAGGTGTAGAGGTAGAGAATTGCACAAACTATAAAAACATAAGAAATGAAACAAATAAAATAATATTCTTAGCTAAAGAAAACAGTTGGAGAACCTCTTGTCAAACATTAAATCATAGGTCACAAATAACTACAGTTTGGAGAAAACTAAAAGCAATTAAAGGAGGAAACAACAAGAAATTTAAAATCCCAACAATTAAAATACCAGAGAGAGCTGAAACAGATATAGAAAAAGCCAACATACTAGCTAAATACTTCTATCAGGTTAGTTCAATAGACAGTCTAGATAAGGCAGAAATAAATAGGCGAAAAACACTGTTTAAAAAATTAAAAGAAGAAAATATGGACAACACACAGGACGCTAATTATTTAAATGCAGATATATCGCATCTAGGAAAAATTCTAGAAATAATAGTCAACAGCAGACTAAAATTTCACCTAGAAAAGCATAATCTGTACAGTCCAACCCAGGCATGCTTTAGAAGCCATCATAGTATACAATAGAGCAACTGTTGAAGCTGGAACATGATGTTAAAACAGGCTTCAAAAGGAATGAAAAGACAGTAGCAATATTTCTTGATGTAGCAAGAGCATATGATGAGTGTTGGAGGGAGGGTTCACTATTTAAGATCAGGAAATTCAGTATAGTAGGCAGAACTTACAATTATTTAGAAAACTTCCTGCATGATAGTTACTTCACGGTACAAATAAACAATGATAGATCTGAAGTTTATGAACACCAGAATGGAATCCCACACGGATCAGTAATATCACCATCTATATTCACGATTATAGTCAACGACATAGGCGACGAGTTTAAAGACTTAAAAAACAACATATCTCAGTTTGCAGATGATGCTGCGATATGGAGAACGAGAAGAAATCTCATTATACCCCTGGAGCTAAGGAGAAAAGAGCTGAGATTCAGCTACTGGGCAAGAGTGGCAAAAGATCCAACTCACCCGCACACAAAACCTTTGATAGGGGTAAACAGCACATAGGCCACATTCCACTAAACCATAATAGATACCCAACAGGGTGGAAAACAACGGATGAAGTGGATCAACACCTAAACCTGTTTAATATGATAAACAGTAGTGCTCAGTATAAAGCAAAGATCCCACCATGGGAACTAAAAGTGCCAGAAACTGGCTCTCACTTATCAAAGATCATAAGCAAATCTAAGACATAATCTCAGGAAAAAGTAAAGCACTAGAGTACATAGAACGGTATATAAATAAAAGCCTAACTATATATACAGATGGGTCAAAAGATGAAGAAGGACAATTATGAGCAGGAATAGCAATACCAAAATTTAAAATTTATAAAAGATACAAAGTAACAGGTAATACATCCATCTTTACAGCAGAATTAGTGGCAATCCTAAAAGCTTTAGAAATAGCTGCAGAAAACCCACCAAATAAAGTAACCATTCTCATAGAATCCCTTTCATCAGTACTAGCTATCAGAAACAGAAATGACTGTAGCAGGCCAGATATTATAGAGGAAATACTACAGGTCAATACATATCTGCATACTATAGGATGCAGTGTAACACTAACATGGATACCATCACATGTGGGGATAGCAGGAAATGAGCTTGCAGACAAAGAAGCCAAAGGGGGGAGAACTAACTATAACAAAATTGAAGTAGGCTTAGGGAAGTTTGAAATTAAGAGCTTAATTGCTCAAGCAATAACTAAAGAGTGTTTAACAGCATGGGACCAAAGTGAAAAAGCAAGACATTCATATAACATCCTGAAAAAAACCAAGCAAAAAGTGTCAGATAAAAGATGAACTAAAAATATCAATTAATAAAACAATTCTGATGCTCAAGCTTGGAACTGGACATTTATGATAGAGGAACCCACGTGCAAAGAGTGTCAAGAACCAAACACAATTAGACACTTTCTGGTGGACTGCAAAAAATATGACCAGCAGAGGGAAAACATTAAGACATACTGTAGTAACCACAGGGTAGAAATGAGTGTAGAAAATCTCATAGGCACTAAGAACCCATCAGAAATACAAAAGTTAATAAAACATTCTATTACAAAAACAAAAGCTAACATATAAAAAATAAATAAATAAGGATGCGAGTCAGTAGTCTACACTGATGAAAGAATCCCCCCAGATAAATACGGATTGACCGAAATCCCTCCAATGAGAAATAAAAACATACCAGTTTAGATAATATCATATTTTGGATAATAAAACCACATTGAACAATAACTTCAAAAGTAAAAAAAAAAAAACCTACTAGAGACAATATCTTCTTCTTCTTCCGTCCTTAGCCACCGACCGTCAAAGCAGTCAGTGGCCATTACGCCTAGTGGCGTCTTAGGGCAACAGCAGATAGGTTTTCTTTGCCATTGTTTCCCATCACGCCTATTGGCGTCTTTAGGGCAACGGCAAATCAATCCATTTGCTGTTGTTTCCGTAATCGAAGTGACTGGCAAACGGGTGATCAGCCCGTTAGAGACAATATAGTATTAAATAAATACAAACAAAAGCATATTACAATAAATGAAACGCACCCTGATATAACCAACAGTTCCACGTATGTGGTACATGGTTGAAAGGAGCATGCTACAAAGGTCTTTTATATTTGGAGATGTGCCCTAATATAACCGACTAGGTTGAACCAGACGCGCCTCGCCAAAACGAAAGATCCTTTTCGCAAGAGCAGCATAGAGAGAACAAGCGATGAGATAAGACTGATGGACAAAGAAACAAGAGCACGTAAGCTGTAATTGTTAGCGCATTTTGTAGAGATTAGGATTAGTGTTCTGTAGTTTTATTATTAGTATTCAGCGTGGCCCAGTTCTAGTGCTTGATAAAATAGATAAATCTGTTTCCTATGGAGATTCCTTCCAGGACATTAGAATTAGTTTTGAAATGATAGATTAGTAAAAAGAATGCATTCTTCTTCTTCTTCTTCCGTCCTTAGCCACCGACCGTCAAAGCAGTCAGTGGCCATTACGCCTAGTGGCGTCTTAGGGCAACAGCAGATAGGTTTTCTTTGCCATTGTTTCCCATCACGCCTATTGGCGTCTTTAGGGCAACGGCAAATCAATCCATTTGCTGTTGTTTCCGTAATCGAAGTGACTGGCAAACGAGTGATCAGCCCGTTGGTAAAAAGAATGCATAGATAGGTTTTATTAGTTGTGAGGATGTAGTAGGAACCTATTTCATTCATGAGACTGGGCAGAAAAGTGAATATAGTAGGAACCTATTTCATACATGGAACTGGACAGAAATGATATCAGGGACTGAAATTGAAATAGTACGTATTAACTGTTTGGCAAGATGGCAGCCGGCAGCCACGTGTTGAAGTACATAAAGATGGCGCCTGTGAGTAGGCAATAATATTTTTAGTCACCACGTGTTTTGTGGGAAAGGGGGTTAAACATGTTTATTATTTGGTAGGCCCATTGTATGAAAATTGGGTAAAGGAGAAGAATAGTGGAACAAGGTAAGCCATTTTGCTCGAACGCTATAGATACAGCAAATGTAACAGTATCTCTTCAACACATTGTAAAATACTCTCTATTAAAAGTAACAAAAATCCGCCCAGACCACCCCACACCCTATTTCTGCTGGACCATGCGCGAAAACTCCTCGGCTTAGAAGCTTTTTTTGTTTTGTTCACCACAGTGCAAGTTCAAAAACGGGTTGTGATTTTGGGTCAAGGTTAACGCGCAACGTGCAGCAAATTTATGTGTCAAAATGATAGCAGACGTGTTCTAACACAAAAATGCAGACATAGGCCTAACCCTTACCCCACCCACACACACACAAATACCGTTAAAAACGAAAATGCAAACATAGACCTTACCACATACAGAAGCAGAAAGATCATGAAGTATTACAAGAATTCGAAGATGAACCCAGTGTAGATAAACAGACAGCCATGAAACAAAGACTTTTCTCCATATTCACACAATATTAATATTGAAGCAGTTCCAAAGCCTTTAGCTGAACCACCAAATCTTGCCATTATTAGAGAAGAAGGCAGTAATGGAGATAGAGAAATGGCTGCAGCCTTCTCATAGGCAGGATTTGAGACCTGTGATGTAAATATGGATGGCGTAATTACACAAAGAATTTCTCCTTCCCTGTTCAGAGCAAATCACATACAGAAGCAGAAAGATCATAATAAGAAATAAAACTGACATTGATTGACTTTACTGAGAAGAGAAATAATTTTATCGAGTAATTGGAGAACGAAGCAATTTATTAAATAGAAATACAGCTGTGTTTTCCTGTAACAACTTGGGAAGTATTACAAGAATTTGAAGATGAACCCAATGTAGATGAACAGACAACCATGAAACAAAGACTCTTTTGCCAAATGCACACACTATTAACATTGAAGCAGTTCCAAAGCCTTTACCTGAACCACCAAAAGTTGCCATTATTAGAGAAGGCAGTAATCTCATAGCAGGATTTGAGACCTGGGATGTAAATATTGATGACCTAATTACACAAAGAATTTCTCTTTCCATGTTTAGAGCAAATCACATACAGAAGCAGACAGATAAGAGATAAAACTGACATTGATTGACTTTACTGAGAAGAGAAATAGTTTTATCGAGTAATTGGACAATGAAGTGATTTATTAAATAGAAATACAGCTATGTATTCCTGTAACAACTTGGGAAGAATTACAAGAATTTGAAGATGAACCCAGTGTAGATAAACAGACAGCCATGAAACAAAGACTTTTCTCCATATTCACACACTATTAATATTGAAGCAGTTCCAAAGCCTTTAGCTGAACCACCAAATCTTGCCATTATTAGAGAAGAAGGCAGTAATGGAGAAATGGCTGCAGCCTTCTCATAGGCAGGATTTGAGACCTGTGATGTAAATATGGATGGCGTAATTACACAAAGAATTTCTCCTTCCCTGTTCAGAGCAAATCACATACAGAAGCAGAAAGATCATAATAAGAAATAAAACTGACATTGATTGACTTTACTGAGAAGAGAAATAATTTTATCGAGTAATTGGAGAACGAAGTGATTTATTAAATAGAAATACAGCTGTGTATTCCTGTAACAACTTGGGAAGTATTACAAGAATTTGAAGATGAACCCAATGTAGATGAACAGACAACCATGAAACAAAGACTCTTTTGCCAAATGCACACACTATTAACATTGAAGCAGTTCCAAAGCCTTTACCTGAACCACCAAATCTTGCCATTATTAGAGAAGAAGGCAGTAATCTCATAGGCAGGATTTGAGACCTGGGATGTAAATATTGATGACCTAATTACACAAAGAATTTCTCTTTCCATGTTTAGAGCAAATCACATACAGAAGCAGACAGATAAGAGATAAAACTGACATTGATTGACTTTACTGAGAAGAGAAATAGTTTAATCGAGTAATTGGACAATGAAGTGATTTATTAAATAGAAATACAGCTATGTATTCCTGTAACAACTTGGGAAGTATTACAAGAATTTGAAGATGAACCCAGTGTAGATAAACAGACAGCCATGAAACAAAGACTTTTCTCCATATTCACACACTATTAATATTGAAGCAGTTCCAAAGCCTTTAGCTGAACCACCAAATCTTGCCATTATTAGAGAAGAAGGCAGTAATGGAGATAGAGAAACGGCTGCAGAATTTGAGACCTGGTATGTAAATATGGATGACCTAATTACACAAAGAATTGCTCTTACCCTGTTTGAGCAAATCACATACAGAAGCTGAAAGATCATAATAAGAGATAATTGGAGAACGAAGCAATTTATTAAATAGAAATACAGCTACGTATTCCTGTAACAACTTGGGAAGTATTACAAGAATAAAAAGATGAACCCAGTGTAGATAAACAGACAGCCATGAAACAAAGACTTTTCTCCATATTCACACACTATTAATATTGAAGCAGTTCCAAAGCCTTTAGCTGAACCACCAAATCTTGCCATTATTAGAGAAGAAGGCAGTAATGGAGATAGAGAAATGGTTGCAGCCTTCTCATAGGCAGGATTTGAGACCTGGGATGTAAATATGGATGGCCTAATTACACAAAGAATTGCTCTTTCCCTGTTTAGAGCAAATCACATACAGAAGCAGATCATAATAAGAGATCATAAAAATGAGATTGATTAATTGGAGAAGAGAAATAATTTTATCGAGTAATTGGAGAACGAAGCAATTTATTAAATAGAAATACAGCTATGTATTCCTGTAACAACTTGGGAAGTATTACAAGAATTTGAAGATGAACCCAGTGTAGATGAACAGACAGCCATGAAACAAAGACTCTTTCCTCCAAATGCACACACTATTAATATTGAAGCAGTTCCAAAGCCTTTACCTGAACCACCAAATCTTGCCATTATCAGAGAAGAAGGCAGTAATGGAGATAGAGAAATGGCTGCAGCATTCTCATAGGCAGGATTTGAGACCTGGGATGTAAATATGGAGGACCTAATTACACAAAGAATTTCTCTTTCCCTGTTTAGAGCAAATCACATACAGAAGCAGAAAGATCATAATAGATAAAACTGACATTGATTGACTTTACTGAGAAGAGAAATAATTTTATTGAGTAATTGGAGAACGAAGCAATTTATTAAATAGAAATACAGCTATGTATTCCTGTAACAACTTGGGAAGTATTGCAAGAATTTGAAGATGAACCCAGTGTAGATGAACAGACAGCCATGAAACAAAGACTCTTTCCTCCATATGCACACACTATTAATATTGAAGCAGTTCCAAAGCCTTTAGCTGAACCACCAAATCTTGCCATTATCAGAGAAGAAGGCAGTAATGGAGATAGAGAAATGGCTGCAGCATTCTCATAGGCAGGATTTGAGACCTGGGATGTAAATATGGATGACCTAATTACACAAAGAATTTCTCTTTCCCTGTTTAGAGCAAATCACATACAGAAGCAGAAAGATCATAAGAGATAATAAGAGAAAATAAAGAACATACACTATGAAAGAAGTATTACACGAATTTCAAGATGAACCCAGTATAGATGAACAGACAGCCATGAAACAAAGAAATGCAAACTATTAATACTGACATTGATTGACTTTATTGAGAAGAGAAATAATTTTATCGAGTAATTGGAGAATGAAGCAATTTATTAAATAGATATACAGCTATGTATTCCTGTAACAACTTGGGAAGTATTACAAGAATTCAAAGATGAACCCAGTGTAGATGAACAGACAACCATGAAACAAAGACTCTTTCTCCAAATGCACACACTATTAATATTGAAACAGTTCCAAAGCCTTTACCTGAACCACCAAAAGTTGCCATTATCAGAGAAGAAGGCAGTAATGGAGATAGAGAAACAGCTGCAGGATTTGAGACCTGGGATGTAAATATGGATGACCTAATTACACAAAGAATTGCTCTTTCCCTGTTTAGAGCAAATCACATACAGAAGCAGACAGATAAGAGATAAAACTGACATTGATTGACTTTACTGAGAAGAGAAATAGTTTTATCGAGTAATTGGACAATGAAGCAATTTATTAAATAGAAATACAGCTATGTATTCCTGTACCAATTTGGGAAGTATTACAAGAATTCGAAGATGAACCCAGTGTAGATAAACAGACAGCCATGAAACAAAGACTTTTCTCCATATTCACACAATATTAATATTGCAGCAGTTCCAAAGCCTTTAGCTGAACCACCAAATCTTGCCATTATTAGAGAAGAAGGCAGTAATGGAGAAATGGCTGCAGCCTTCTCATAGGCAGGATTTGAGACCTGTGATGTAAATATGGATGGCGTAATTACACAAAGAATTTCTCCTTCCCTGTTCAGAGCAAATCACATACAGAAGCAGAAAGATCATAATAAGAAATAAAACTGACATTGATTGACTTTACTGAGAAGAGAAATAATTTTATCGAGTAATTGGAGAACGAAGTGATTTATTAAATAGAAATACAGCTGTGTATTCCTGTAACAACTTGGGAAGTATTACAAGAATTTGAAGATGAACCCAATGTAGATGAACAGACAACCATGAAACAAAGACTCTTTTGCCAAATGCACACACTATTAACATTGAAGCAGTTCCAAAGCCTTTACCTGAACCACCAAATCTTGCCATTATTAGAGAAGAAGGCAGTAATGGAGAAATGGCTGCAGTAATCTCATAGGCAGGATTTGAGACCTGGGATGTAAATATTGATGACCTAATTACACAAAGAATTTCTCTTTCCATGTTTAGAGCAAATCACATACAGAAGCAGACAGATAAGAGATAAAACTGACATTGATTGACTTTACTGAGAAGAGAAATAGTTTAATCGAGTAATTGGACAATGAAGTGATTTATTAAATAGAAATACAGCTATGTATTCCTGTAACAACTTGGGAAGAATTACAAGAATTTGAAGATGAACCCAGTGTAGATAAACAGACAGCCATGAAACAAAGACTTTTCTCCATATTCACACACTATTAATATTGAAGCAGTTCCAAAGCCTTTAGCTGAACCACCAAATCTTGCCATTATTAGAGAAGAAGGCAGTAATGGAGATAGAGAAACGGCTGCAGAATTTGAGACCTGGTATGTAAATATGGATGACCTAATTACACAAAGAATTGCTCTTACCCTGTTTAGAGCAAATCACATACAGAAGCTGAAAGATCATAATAAGAGATAATTGGAGAACGAAGCAATTTATTAAATAGAAATACAGCTACGTATTCCTGTAACAACTTGGGAAGTATTACAAGAATAAAAAGATGAACCCAGTGTAGATAAACAGACAGCCATGAAACAAAGACTTTTCTCCATATTCACACACTATTAATATTGAAGCAGTTCCAAAGCCTTTAGCTGAACCACCAAATCTTGCCATTATTAGAGAAGAAGGCAGTAATGGAGATAGAGAAATGGCTGCAGCCTTCTCATAGGCAGGATTTGAGACCTGGGATGTAAATATGGATGGCCTAATTACACAAAGAATTGCTCTTTCCCTGTTTAGAGCAAATCACATACAGAAGCAGAAAGATCATAATAAGAGATAATTGGAGACCGAAGCAATTTATTAAATAGAAATACAGCTATGTATTCCTGTACCAACTTGGGAAGTATTACAAGAATTTGAAGATGAACCCAGTGTAGATGAACAGACAGCCATGAAACAAAGACTCTTTTTCCAAATGCACACACTATTAATATTGAAGCAGTTCCAAAGCCTTTACCTGAACTACCAAATCTTGCCATTATTAGAGAAGAAGGCAGTAATCTCATAGGCAGGATTTGAGACCTGGGATGTAAATATGGATGACCTAATTACACAAAGAATTTCTCTTTCCCTGTTTAGAGCAAATCACATACAGAAGCAGACAGATAAGAGATAAAACTGACATTGATTGACTTTACTGAGAAGAGAAATAATTTTATCGAGTAATTGGAGAATGAAGTGATTTATTAAATAGATATACAGCTATGTATTCCTGTAACAACTTGGGAAGTATTACAAGAATTTGAAGATGAACCCAGTGTAGATGAACAGACAGCCATGAAACAAAGACTCTTTCCTCCAAATGCACACACTATTAATATTGAAGCAGTTCCAAAGCCTTTAGCTGAACCACCAAATCTTGCCAATATTAGAGAAGAAGGCAGTAATGGAGATAGAGAAATGGCTGCAGCCTTCTCATAGGCAGGATTTGAGACCTGGGATGTAAATATGGATGGCCCAATTACACAAAGAATTGCTCTTTCCCTGTTTAGAGTAAATCACATACAGAAGCAGAAAGATCATAATAAGAGATAATTGGAGACCGAAGCAATTTATTAAATAGAAATACAGCTATGTATTCCTGTACCAACTTGGGAAGTATTACAAGAATTCGAAGATGAACCCAGTGTAGATGAACAGACAGCCATGAAACAAAGACTCTTTTTCCAAATGCACACACTATTAATATTGAAGCAGTTCCAAAGCCTTTACCTGAACTACCAAATCTTGCCATTATTAGAGAAGAAGGCAGTATTGGAGATAGAGAAACAGCTGCAGGATTTGAGACCTGGGATGTAAATATGGATGACCTAATTACACAAAGAATTGCTCTTTCCCTGTTTAGAGCAAATCACATACAGAAGCAGACAGATAAGAGATAAAACTGACATTGATTGACTTTATTGAGAAGAGAAATAATTTTATCGAGTAATTGGAGAATGAAGCAATTTATTAAATAGATATACAGCTATGTATTCCTGTAACAACTTGGGAAGTATTACAAGAATTCGAAGATGAACCCAGTGTAGATAAACAGACAGCCATGAAACAAAGACTTTTCTCCATATTCACACAATATTAATATTGAAGCAGTTCCAAAGCCTTTAGCTGAACCACCAAATCTTGCCATTATCAGAGAAAAAGGCATTAATGGAGATAGAGAAATGGCTGCAGCATTCTCATAGGCAGGATTTGAGACCTGGGATGTAAATATGGATGACCTAATTACACAAAGAATTTCTCTTTCCCTGTTCAGAGCAAATCACATACAGAAGCAGAAAGATCATAATAAGAGATAAAACTGACATTGATTGACTTTACTGAGAAGAGAAATAATTTTATTGAGTAATTGGAGAACGAAGCAATTAAATTGAAATACAGCTATGTATTCCTGTAACAACTTGGGAAGTATTACACGAATTTCAAGATGAACCCAGTATAGATGAACAGACAGCCATGAATCAAAGACTCTTTCCTCCATATGCACACACTATTAATATTGAAGCAGTTCCAAAGCCATTAGCTGAACCACCAAAAGTTGCCATTATCAGAGAAGAAGGCAGTAATGGAGATAGAGATATGGCTGCAGCATTCTCATAGGCAGGATTTGAGACCTCGGATGTAAATATGGATGACCTAATTACACAAAGAATTTCTCTTTCCCTGTTCAGGGCAAATCACATACAGAAGCACAAAGATCATAATAAGAGATAATTGGAGACCAAAGCAATTTATTAAATGGAAATACAGCTATGTATTCCTGCACCATTTTGGGAAGTATTACAAGAATTCGAAGATGAACCCAGTGTAGATAAACAGACAGCCATGAAACAAAGACTTTTCTCCATATTCACACACTATTAATATTGAAGCAGTTCCAAAGCCTTTAGCTGAACCACCAAATCTTGCCATTATCAGAGAAGAAGGCAGTAATGGAGATAGAGAAATGGCTGCAGTATTCTCATGGGCAGTATTGGAGACCTGGGATGTAAATATGGATGACCTAATTACACAAAGAATTGCTCTTTCCCTGTTTAGAGCACATTATACAGAAGCAGAAAGATCATAATAAGAAATAAAACTGACATTGATTGACTTTACTGAGAAGAGAAATAATTTTATCGAGTAATTGGAGAACAAAGCAATTTATTAAATAGAAATACAGCTATGTATTCTTGTAACAACTTGGGAAGTATTACACGAATTTCAAGATGAACCCAGTGTAGATGAACAGACAGCCATGAAACAAAGACTCTTTCCTCCATATGCACACTCTATTAATATTGAAGCAGTTCCAAAGCCTTTAGCTGAACCACCAAAAGTTGCCATTATCAGAGAAGAAGGCAGTATTGGAGATATAGAAACAGCTGCAGGATTTGAGACCTATGATGTAAATATGGATGACCTAATTACTCAAAGAATAGCTCTTTTCCTGTTTAGAGCAAATCACATACAGAAGCAGAAAGATCATAATAAGAGATAATTGGAGACCGAAGCAATTTATTAAATGGAAATACAGCTATGTATTCCTGTAACAACTTGGGAAGTATTACATGAATTTGAAGATGAACAGACAGCCATGAAACAAAGACTCTTTCCTCCATATGCACACACTATTAATTGAAGATGAACCCAGTTAGATAGAACAGAACAGCCATGGAAACAAATGAACTGCTCAGATTTCATGTAAATATGGATGACCTAATTACTCAAAGAATAGCTCTTTTCCTGTTTAGAGCAAATCACATACAGAAGCAGAAAGATCATAATAAGAATATGCACACTCTATTAATATTGAAGCAGTTCCAAAGCCTTTAGCTGAACCACCAAAAGTTGCCATTATCAGAGAAGAAGGCAGTATTGGAGATATAGAAACAGCTGCAGGATTTGAGACCTGGGATGTAAATATGGATGACCTAATTACACAAAGAATTGCTCTTTCCCTGTTTAGAGCAAATCACATACAGAAGCAGAAAGATCATAATAAGAGATAATTGGAGACCAAAGCAATTTATTAAATAGAAATACAGCTATGTATCCCTTTACCAACTTGGGAAGTATTACAAGAATTCGAAGATGAACCCAGTGTAGATAAACAGACAGCCATGAAACAAAGACTTTTCTCCATATTCACACAATATTAATATTGAAGCAGTTCCAAAGCCTTTAGCTGAACCACCAAATCTTGCCATGTTTGTATCATAAGTATAATTGTGTCTTTACCTGCGATGTCAGGTTGATTAGGGGTTGTCTTCCCTTGTTTATTCATTCATTGTGTTTGACCTGTAGGGTCAGAGGTTGACAGTTCGGCGTAGGCCTATGGGAAGGTTTTTTAAGCGGGAGTGAGATATACTTCCGGGAAGCCGGGAGGTCCTGTTTTTCTGAAGGGACCAAGAGTCCATTGTTTTTCGGGGAGAATCTTCGAAGTAACTGCTATGGCAGTTTTCCCCAGTGAATCTCTGTGCGTTGGGATGACGACAGAATTCCTTGTGTAGTTCTGAAGATTCATTTACCAGGTAATACCGACCTTTATGCATTATTACGCTTTCCGGTGGCAGAACATGTAAAGGATTACCTAGGGTGAACAGCAGCTCACTGATCCGCCATTTCAGAACTTATATATATTTGTGCTCGAGGTAGCCATCCAAGACTGTTAGTCTTATATTGTCCAGAAATCCAGTGACGAAGATATATTGTGGGAGCCGCAGATTGGCGGAACTTCTACCTACAATAAGTATTACTGCAGGGTTGATGATAACCTATTTAACAGAAGTACACGGCCGACGTTAGGACGAGGCCTGTGCTTCCGGCTATTATACTACAGCCTGTTATGTGCAATTGGCAGGGAGTGCCAAGTTGCACCTGTGTGTCAAGGTAACTAAGGCATCTGACGCGTTTAGTCAGAGACGCCAAGGGCGACGCTACGAACTGTCATTACTGAAGAACTTTGCTATTGACCATGCACGTCTATTCTGATGTTTACCTTTTTGAATGCCAAATGTATACCTATCGATGTCAGGTCAGCATGACCTTGTTACACTGACTGTTCCTGTTGATACTATGTGTGTTCCCGTCAATAAATGTCTTGAAACATGCCTGCAGTGTCAAAGCATCCTTGATTACTGCATGTGAGAGTATGGGTTGCAGGATCTACATCTATACGAGCCTAAACACATTCGCGCCTTCATTCGCACCCACACTCAATTCATCATATGCTCGCACTACACATCTAACAACATGTATACTGTCTTGGGCCAGTGATCACCTCAACAAGAAAAAAAAGACAGTTACATTTCTGGTGGACCAGTTACGTGGGCTCTTATGATACATTTCTTGTCGCCAATGTGGCCTAGAAACTTACATTTCTGATGGACCAGACCTGTGGGTTTAAAAAGAACAGAGCGAGCATTTGACATTATTGTTGACATTTATGGATCCAGAAATTTACATTCCTGGTTGGCTGTTACATGTATGATGTCTCCAGTTTTGTCGAGAAAGTTACAAGAAGGACAAGTACACATTACACTTCTGATCTGTGGGTCTAAGCTACACACGGGACAGCCGTAACACAGCACTAATTCTACACTTGCAAGTTTTGGCTACAACAGGACAGATATAGGTCATTAACGGTTGACACAAATAAACAGTACGAGCATTTATATTATAATGCTACATAAAGCAGAACAAGACAAGTACTGAAGTGAACTACTAGGCATTTGCTACGTGGACCATAACTGCATAGAAGGCGGGTTCCTATTGTAAACAGTACTGCGGGTTGTGACACGTTTCATTCAACAACAGACTTTTCTAGGTCAGAGCATTCAAGCTACATTGTTGGAGGTCAAGTGTCTGTAAACAGTACGTGAAATTGTAAACATTCAATGTGCAAGGCGTAATTTGAGAAGGTCATAGTAACTTTGGTTCGTGAATACCACTTTATGTTACAGTGGATTTGACGTTCAGTGCGCGTTTGACATTTCGTTTCTGTGTTCGCAAGGAGCAAGAAATTTATTTTAGTTTCAGCTGTGACTGAACTTGTTCTGCAACACATTGAAATTGATTGCTATATGTTTATGTCACTTCTACTGTTTTTGGTGTATTTTTCTGCGGGTTTTTCGGTTGGTGGGTCTTACGGTAAATGTGCCACTTGATCGAGGCTTACTGTAAGCGGTCTGTAGGTGCAAATTTTCTTAATTGGGAAATTTGCTAGTGACAATTGGTCGCTATTGATGTTAGCTGTGATGTAATTGTACTTAACGTTGTTTTTGTAATATTTTGTCTGTTTTTTCAGTTTTGATTGTCGATTTGTTTTGTTTGTATTCTGTAGGTCTCTCCTTTCTTGTGTATTTCTCTACACATTTTTGGTTAAAACAGTGTTGCCATTTGTATTGTTTTGTATTTTTTGTCTTTGTTTTTTTTTTTTGGTTGTACTACATTACTGTCATGCACAGTCTACATACACATACTTGGTCATGTTTTGATATTATTGATAAGGTAGACTCTTCATATAGAGTTTGTTAAATAATATTATATAAGATATTTATACAAGTTCTTTATAAAAAAGACTTGTGCCCATAGTGAGTGGGATATAAGGGAATTTTTTTTTTTCCCACAGGTACTCAAGTGATTTTTTGGGTACATTATAAACAAGAGGAACATACAAAGTCTTTGTCTAAGACTAAGACAGTAAAATAAAGTGAAGTGAGTATACAAGTCTATCATTTCAGACTTGTCTCCCATTGAAGTGGGATAAGGTAATTTATTTAATTTTTTCAGGTTTCTGATCTCATTAGACAGAATGTCTACATTGGATTTCTTCATCCAGCAAGGGTTGACCCTTGGTAAGTCTGGTAAAGAATTGGAAGAATATTCATCTGCTCAATTCGCCATTGCATTAAAGTCAGAAGAAAAGAAACAAAAAGAGGAAATTAAATTGAAAGCAGAAGCTGAACTAAAGAAGCTAGAAGCTGAGAATAGAAGATTAGAACTTGAAGAAAGAAGGTATCAAAGAGAGGCTGAGGAGAGAAAAGCTCAAGCTGCTGCTGAGGAGAGGAAAGCTCAAGCTGCAGCTGATGAAAGAAAATTCCAGATGGAAATGGAAGACAAAAAAATTCAAGCTCAAGCTGCTGCAGAGGAAAAAAAACTTCAAGCTGCTGCAGAGGAAAAAAAACTTCAAGCTGCTGCAGAGGAAAAAAAACTTCAAGCTGCTGCTGAGGCTGAAATTAGACAAATGGAACATGAGGAAAGAAAACAGAAGATGGAACTTGATGAAAAACTCGCAATTTTGGAGTTAGAGAAATTGAAATTGGCGAGTACGGGTGCTCAGCAAACAACTTCGAGTACGACAAAGGAGTTTGTTAGTAGGATTAAATTGCCTCATTTCAATCCTTTAAAGGATGACGTAGCAGATTATCTAGATAGATTCCAATTTTTGTGCGATACGCATAACATAAAAAAGGAAAAATATGTTGAACAACTGATGCCATTTTTTACAGGTGACACAGTGACTACTCTTATGACAATAGACGAACATGAGAGGACTAATTATGATGTTGTCAGGGCAGCATTGCTAAAAAAAATACCAATTAAAACAAGAAGACTATCGTCTTCGTTTTAGGACAATGTTGCCAGAAAATGGAGTAGATTTCTCTGATTTTGTTACAAAGATACGTCGTACATTTACACGATGGGTTGAGTTGTCTCAGATTGAGAAAACATATGAAGGTCTAATGGACTTATTATTGCGAGATAAGGTTTTGTCATCTGTTAATGATTCTTTTCTTGCATTCCTTCATGAGCGTAAGCCTAAAAACTTAAAAGAAATGGAGGAATACTGTTGTCAGTATGCCACAGCACATCCCCATGCTACAGTTAGCAATTCTAAAGTGAAAGAAGGGTTGCCAGCTGCTTCGGCAACACCATATGGCCCTAATTTCAGAAAAAAATTTCAGGGTGCTCAACAAAATTGGAATAGGGGAAGTAATCAAAATTACACTCAGAAGCGGAGTAATCCAACACATGATGGTTCTTCGTCTATGCAGTGGAGACAAGATGGTAGTTCTCGTAATTTTAGTGGTAATAATTTGAGACACTTTCGTAAAGGCTATCCAAATAATAACTATTCAAATTTTCGAGGTAATCATTCTCGACGTCAAGATTATGACGATGGTGAATTTAGAAACCGGGATTCAAACCGGAATGATGATTACAATAGGCAATATGATAACAATTACAGGGGAAATGATAGTCGAAATAATTACAGGGGAAATGATAATCGAGGTAGACCTAGGTTTAACAAAAAAAAGACCTTACCAACAGGCAAACTCTGCACAACAAGAGTTTGATGGAGCCTGTAATACAGTAAATGATAGTGGTAACTCTAGGGCTATCACTGGTTGTGCTTTCGATTTTGGGAGAGCAACTGAATGCCCCCAATGCTTAACATTGTTTGACTCATCAACTGTATCTACGCTAAGTTGTGGTCACCCTCTACCTGCTCTACCTGCTACAGTTGCGCATGATGGGAGAGGATCTCTCATCTTACATAAAGGTCTAATAAATGATAGCCACGGGAAAAACAATCAAATGTGTTACATTTGGTGGTACTATGGAAAGCTATCCTACTGCTATTATTAGGATTGACACTCCTTTCTTCACAGGAGATGTCCATGCATGTCTTCTTCCTAATCCTATTGCGGATCTTATAATCGGTCGTATTCATGGGGTTAAGGAATGCACCCAGCA